>JBBDGP010000803.1:1207500-1775000 GCA_037952835.1 Lithobates septentrionalis
GATTTAAACACTTGTCGACCGTATACTGTATGTTTACAGCGGGAAGGCGGCTCTCCTGCGCAGGATCACGTATCTAGTACATGATCCTGCACTTCTGGGTCTGGGGCACAGGAAAAAAAAAATATTAAAATATCTCATAGTTTGTAGACGCTATAACTTTTGCGCAAACCAATCAATGTGCGCTTATTGAGATTTTTGTTTACCAAAAATATGAAGCGGAATACATATTGGCCTACATTGATGAAGAAATTTGATTGTTTACTTTTTTTTATTAGATATCTTTTATAGCAGAAAGTAAAAAAATATTGTTTTTTTTTTTCAACATTGTCGGTCTTTTTTTGTTTATAGCGCAAAGAAATAAAAAACACAAAGGTAGTCAAATACCACCAAAAGAAATTTCTATTTGTGGGAAAAAAGGATATACCTTTTATTTTGATAGAATCACATGACCGCGCAATTGTCAGTTAAAATAACGCAGTGATGCATCGCAAAAAATTGCCTGGTCATGAAGGGGGTACATTTTTCAGAGAGCAAGTAGTTAAGGTAAAAAATCTCGAGGCTTTAGAACCACTTTAAAGAAGGTGATGCTATGTATAATTTGTAATTATTTGTGTACAAATGGGCAGCCATATATGCTCATTACAAATGCAGGCTTTGATCCCTTTGTAGTCCTAAACAATGGTTCTACTGTTTTGCTTCTCCCCACCATGCAAATCAGTGGAGTTGATTTACCAAAGTAGTAGGTCATCTTCACTGAATATATAAAGCTATGTTCACATTGAAAAGCCAACCCTGTGCAACAAAAATCTTGATAGAGATTGAAAAGCTTGATATGATTGGATGATTGAACTAAATATACCTTCATTGCACCCGCTAAGATTAGTGAACATTCAATACGCAGTAAAGCCGCGTACACTCGAGCGGAATGTCCGACAGAAAAAGTCAGACGGAAGCTTCTCATCGTCTGGTCCGATCATGTGTATGCCTCATCTGACTTTTTTTTTCGAAAATTCTGACGGACCTAGAAATAGAACATGTTCTAAATACTTCCGACTGAACCAATTCCTATCGGGGAAAACCGATCGTCTGTATGCTCTTCCGACGGACTAAAAACTACGCAGCTCTAAAGCAAGTACGAGACGGAAGCTATTGACTACTGGCTATCCTTTTTCTAGTCCCATCGTAAGTGTTGTCGGACTTTGGTCGGACTTTGGGTTGACCGTGTGTAGGCAAGACCGCTTGAATGGGATTCCGTCAGAGTTCCGTTGGAGAAATCTTCGGAGTTTATTCCGACGGCAAAACCGGCCGTGTGTACGCGGCATAATAATTAGTAACAAGTAAACGTTCTCCTCCATTCCTTTAATCATTTGACCCTTTTGAGTCAGTTGACTCATTCTTGTTCCTCTCTCTTCGCAGAAAAACAAATTTTGCCTGCCACTCACCATATCTCTATATCAGCCAAGTTGTGGATAGAAATCTCACCCATCCCTGGAAGTGTGGCAATCCAAATGTGAGTATATCTCACCACTGGCCATTCTTTAGCAGAGATCTGTCCTAAAATAAGACAATGAAGCAAAAAAAGATTGTGAATAAACCAACACTTTCGGTAGTGTCATTCTCCTGTGTTTCCCCCGCAGCACTCAGTGGTTGCTCCCCTGACCCCTACGTCATGACTGTGCATGGCAATGCCCCAGTTGAAGTTCTTTGGGATGAAACGCGGCGGGCTTGGCTTTCAGCTTCTCACATTGCCCCCCATTTTTACTCTGTGATCACAGTTTGTATCCTTATATATGTATGCTGTTTTTTAGAAATAAAAAATCCACTTTTTTTTTTGACCTACACCATATGGAAGCATTTTTTCTTTGCATATACTTTTGGATGATAGTTCCTGTGTGGTCCAGTTTTATCTCCTGTACCCAAGTTCCAGTCCTGGTGTTTCCAACATCCGAGGTCTGGTACGGCGGCTGTTCATAACATTCCTTGGAGTCGTGTTTGGAGGTTCTTGGTCCCCTGGAGTCTCGTTGACCTGCCGATGTCCGACATCCTTGCCTTTATGACTCGTTGTCGCTGACATACGAGTCCACCTGTTCTGGTAAGAGTAGATTTACTTCACCTGTTTCTTGGTTGAAGATGCACCACTTTTGATGCCTTCACTGTTGGAGAGTTCAAGTGCATTACATCTTTGATTAGCCATTATTTGGTGGCGGACTTTTATTGGTCCTTTTCAGGACCGCTACAGGCATTGGACTTTTCCACATTCCCATTATTATTGTATGATCACATCATTTTGGATTTGTCACAAACAAATGCATATGTGTTTATTTTTTAGCGCTACATTTTATACCATTCACGTTCTAGCATTTTTGTCACATGTTAATGTAGCAGCTGTTTCACCTTATTTTAGAGTTAGCGCAGTAATATCCACATTCACATTTTATCATTTAGTATACCTAATCAATTTAAAGAACATGTTACCCCAGCATTTTATATTTCTGATATGTGCGTACTGTAAAATGTACTTGCATGTAAATGTATCCTGCCCTCTTTGTATTGCTTCCTTTATGTGAAATCCTTGGTGTTTCTGCCAGTCCCTCTGCTTTCCTATTAAAAACTGACCACACTAGGCATGAGAGCACAGCGTGGTCAGTTTTCTAGCTGTGATGAAAACGCAGCCTGATCTCCTCCACTGATCAGGTTTGTACTGACAAGTCAGCATCCCCCCCCCCCCAGCTCTGCACAGCCATTCACTGGGAAGATTAGTGTCCTGCTGTTGCTCCTCCCCTAGCACTCTGAGCTCAGAGGTTGTGAACCTAAACCAACTTTAGGGTCTCCGCTCCGGCATCTATGTCCCCCATTCGGTGTGTTCCACTGTTGCTTGGTTCACACTGATGCAGTGCGAATTGATGCAATTTCCCTTTTTTTAACTGGATCAACGTAAACAGTCTTCATAGGAAACAATGTATTTTCAGATGATATGCAAATTCATAGAAAACAATGTATTTTCAGATGATATGCAAATCTATGAATTTCGGATCGCATCATATTAGCATCAGTGAGAACCAGGCTTTAGAGTGCAGGTCAGGCTAGGACTCCACTCTGACTCCATGTAGTGCACAGAACAAGTAGAGAAAACTCTCAGCCACCGCACACCATACAAGCCCAGTATGTAATAGGTGATGGCAGCCTCAGCCTAGCTCCATCCCACCACAAGCCCCGACATGTTTCGCCCCCCGACATTCCCCGACATGTTTTGCTCCACCCATGGGGCTTTGTCATGGAGGTAAAGCAGAGAACAGAGATTATAGGATCACTTAGAAAAAAGGGGAAAAAAGGTATTTATAATTTTTTTTAATATGTATACACAAATGTTTTGCCTTACATTTCTATTTTAAACTGTATAGGTTGTTTTACAAGGCGAGGGTTCACATTATTATTATATTATTGTTATTATTATAATACAGGTTTTATATAGCGCCAACAGTTTGTGCAGCGCTTTACAACATGAGAGCAGACATTACAATTACATTACAATTTTGTACAAGAGGAATTTAGAGGGTCCTGCTCATTAGAGCTTACAATCTAAAAAGGAAGGGTCAATTGATACAAAAGGTAACCATATACTTAACTGCATTAAGAATTATGCTTTGATCTCCCATAGCACATCTAAAGCTTTTATAACATGTAGGACTTTGGTCATCATCAGCTGGTTAGCTGTAAATACATACAAATAAATGCTGTCAATGTGACACTAATGGTCTTGGTGTTCCATTTTGGAAAGCAGCACTGTCTCACCAATTACACAAGTGTGTAGGGTCTGTCACTGTTCTTGTACACTCTAGTCACTTAACCATCCCCGAGGACGTGAAAACTAGGTTACATGGACGTCATCTAGAGTTATTTAGTTATTACAGTTAAAAAAGACATGTTTATCAAGTTGAAACCATAATCAAGGAGCACTGTCAGGCAATCCAGAGGGAGGCAAAGACATAAGACCTTTTTAGAAGTAAAGAATACTTACAAAACCACGTTCCTTTACTCAATATATTCACTGGGTCAATACATTATCATAGGCATTATGGTCCAGGAACCAATTTGCTATGTTCAGTAAAACTAGTGAGACTAGGATCTGCTGTAAAAGAAATGTACAATTTCCAAATATCCTTAAATCAGGTCATGGATAATGGTTAGAAAATGTATTGACAATGGGACATATGGGCTTTATCCATATGACCTGTGGCAACCATACATTTGCATGTTAAATAGCCACTTGTGCTTGTTGTGCTAGTAGCCTATTTTCCTTTCTTTGCTTCTTGATAAGGGGGTTCTTTTTTTTTTTTTTTTTTTTCAAATATAAGTTTATTCAAACGCAGGAAAGGGCAAGGGCCCAATGAAACATCATGAACATGAACAAGCCTCTTACAACATTACAACTGAGAACATGATAATATTATCTTACATTACAGAGTCATACATGTACTACTAAGGAATGTACAAAGAATTCGACACTGCATTGTTTCTCAAACACATCTGGTCAGCCCTTTTTTCCTGCCATTTTCCTTTTTCCAAAACAGTAAGCATAGGAGGATAGTAATGAAAGCAAAGGAGAAGGAAAGAAGTCAGAAAGGAAGGGGGTGCTATGAGTGGGGGGGAGTGGAAAGGGGGGAAGGGGGAAGGGGGCAGGGGGGGTACACGGAGGCGGTGCATGTACATGACTTGGGGCATACGTGTCAAGAGATGTTGCCAGTTGACTTCAGCTGTCCACTCCAGTTCCTGAGCCTGTTAGAAGATTTTGTCCCTCATCAGAGAATATATACATAAGCCATTTCGACCAAATTTTGGTGTATTGTTTGTTTTGATTGCGGGCTGTGAGGATAAGATCCTCCATTTTCCTGATGTCTTCTACTTTTTAAAGCCACATACCCACAGTCGGAGATCTGGTAGATTTCCACAGCAGGGGAATGCATGCCTTTGCTGCATCTAATAGATGTCGGATCAAGGATTTTTTGTAGGCCTTACTGGACATGGTAGAAGCATGTAGCAGGAAGAAGCCAGGGTCAGCTAAGATAGGACGTTCCGTAAACCTTTGTATCGTCTGTTGTATGGACCTCCAGAACTTCTCCAACCTGGGACATGCCCAAAAAACGTGAGGAATCGTGCCCAGATCTCCCCCGCATCTCCAGCAAAGTCCTGAGGAAGATGGAAAGAATTTTTGTAATTTCGCGGGGTGTTGTACCATCTGGTGACTAGTTTATAATTAGTTTCTTGCATCTTTGTGCATATCGAAGATTTAAATGTAAAGTGGAGAATATTTTGTTTTTGCCATGACGTAAAGGTACACTGCATATCTCTTTCCCATGCCTCGAGGGTGGGTAATTGATAGTTATCTGGTGGTGTATTCAACAGTTGGTAGGTGGCCGACAGCGTGTGGGGTAAGGCTCCCTCCTCTGAGCAGTACATTTCGTAGGTGGTCAAGGCCCGGTCAAAGTTTTCAGGAGGAGGTAGAGACTTAAGGAAATGACTAAGCTGGAGAGCTCTCCAAAAATCTAGACAGAATGGCCCCTGCAAGCTCATGAGAGCAGCAGTGGAGGGCCACTGGCCGTTTGTGATGAAATGGGATGCTTGTGAGTAACCTGTGCTACGTAAGGATCGAAAGACTGGGTCCGTGCATCCTGGGGTAAATTCTCGGGTTCCCAGAATCAGGCGTAATGGGGAATTAAGAGATGTAAGGTGTAATCGGGCAAAAAGAGACGAGCAAGTTCGCGTAGTAACACCTATCAGAGGGTGGTTCTTCATGTTTCCTGGTAATAAGTCATGACACCAGGGTGCTCTGCTCAACGGTACGGTACATTGGGTCTGTTCCAGATGGGTCCATAATTTAGTGGGTTGATGGCGGTTCCAGTCGATAAGTCTGGTCAAATGAGTTGCTTGTTGGTATTTGCGGAGATCTGGTACTGCCAGGCCTCCATATATTTTAGGTAATGTGCGCTGTCGTTTATTAAGTCTGGGCCTCTTGTGTGCCCATATAAAGTCAAAGAAAAGGGCACTGGTCTGATCAAAGTAGTGGGGGGGTATTTGGATTGGTAGGGCTTGTAAAAGGTACAGGAATTTTGGGAGAATGCACATCTTAAGGATGTTACATCTACCAAACCAGGAATGTAACCCTGTGTTCCAAGTGGTAAGTAGGGATTGGACCGTAGACAGTAGTGGAGGAAAGTTCAGGGCAAATATCTGAGACAATTTAGGGGGAATATACGTGCCTAAATATTTCAGTGCTGTGGTGGTCCATTTGAATTTAAAACTATTCTGTGAAGCGGTGAGAAGGCGTGGGGGCAATCCTACACTCATAGCTTCAGATTTGTTAAAATTGATCTTCAGGTTGGAGATACTACCATAAGTTTTGAATTCTTGGAGAAGGTTGGGAAGAGAGATTACCGGGTTAGTGAGGGTAAACAGCATGTCATCCGCGTAAGCAGCAATTTTCTGCTGTGTCTCTCCCATAGTTACACCAGTTATATCTGGGTGGGCACGCACGGTTTGCAAAAAGGGCTCCAGTGACAGGGCAAAGAGGAGTGGGGATAACGGGCATCCTTGGCGAGTTCCGTTCCAAATCGCAAAGGGGGCTGACAGAACCCCATTTGCACGGACACGGGCAGTGGGGTCGGTGTAAATTGAATCGATCCAATTCAGCATCCTGTTTCCCAAGCCTACGTGTCGTAAGACCGAGGTCATGAAATGCCAATCCACCCTGTCAAAGGCCTTCTCCGCGTCCGTGCTTAGAAAGATATAGGGAGTCTTATTCTGATTGACTACGTGGAGGATATTTAGGACTTTAATTGTATTGTCCCTTGCTTCCCTGGATGGGACAAACCCGACCTGATCTAGATGGATCAGAGACGGGAGATATGTTTGGAGTCTAGTAGACAGTAATTTCGTAAAGATTTTGAGATCGACATTGAGAAGTGAAATTGGCCTATAACTCCCACACATCGTAGCATCTTTCCCTTCCTTGGGGATTACTGCAATATGCGCTGTCAGGGTGTCTCTGGGGATATGTGCGCTAGAATCCAGTGAGTTAAAGAGTTTGTGCATGAGTTCTCCCAGGGACGGTAGTAAAGTTTTGTAGTATAGAGCCGTAAAGCCATCCGGTCCCGGTGCCTTCCCTGATTTCATGGACGCAATTGCTTTTTGAATTTCTTCCATGGTGATGGGTTCATCTAGTAACTCACTGAATTCAGCCGGTAGTTTAGGCATCTTAGATTTAAGTAGATAATCCTCTATGTGGGATTGTGATATGGGTGTCCGTTGTAAATTATAAAGGGAGGAGTAAAATTCCTTGAATTCCGTTGCTATCTTCTGTGGGAGTGTAATCTTCTGTCCAGAAGACGACATAATGTGGGGGATGTAATTTGCAAGGGTCTGTTCCCTCAATGATTTGGCCAGTAACTTACCACATTTGTTCCCTGACTCGTATGCCACTCGCCGACAAATTTGCAACGCGGATTTTGCTCGAAATTGCATTAAATCAGTGATTTTGTTACATAAAAGCGTAAATTCCGCCTCTCCCGTCGGAGTTTGCGCATGTTTGTGTCTTGCCTCTGCTAGGTGTAGGTCATGCAGAAGGGTTGTCATCTGCATCGATCGCGACCGTTTAATGCCTGCCCCATGCTTTATTAGGACTCCGCGGATCACCGCTTTATGGGCTTCCCACACAATTCCAGGGTCACTGTCAGGAGTATTATTAGTTTTAAAGTAGAAATCTAATTCCCGTATTACATCTTTAAGTACCTGTTCATCTTGTAGGAGGCTTTCATTTAGTCTCCAGGTCTTTGGTCTGTCGGTAATGTTGTCAGTCAGGGCGTAAGTCAGTAAGACAGGAGCGTGGTCAGACCACGTAATGGAACCTATCTTGGAGTCTCGAAGGGCATGTAGTTGGGCATGAGGGAGTAGAAAGTAGTCAATCCTGGAGTATTGTTTGTAAGGAGTAGAATAGAAGGTGTAGTCTCGTTCAGTCGGGTGGAGGAGTCTCCAAACATCAATCAATTGTGCCTTGTGCAGTGCCCTGGATATCCGTTTCCTAGCGTTGGGGGTGACAGAAGAAGTCCCTGAGGAAGTATCTTCAGAGGGAATTAGCGGGACAATAAAGTCACCTCCTACTATGAGGTGACCCCTAGTGAACTCTAGTAGGGCATCTAAGATTTTGGCTATAAAATGGTCTTGGTGATTGTTAGGTGCATAGATGTTTGCAAGGGTCACCTGAACACCTCCGATCTCACCTCTCAGGAACAGATATCTTCCCTCTGGATCAGACATCATATCCGCGCATTTCCAAGGTACCTTATTGGAGATGAGTATGGATACTCCACGGGTCTTAGTGGACCCATTAGTGGAGTGGTACACCAGTGGGAAGAATTTATTTTTCAATACGGGGAGGTTACCGCTTTTAAAGTGTGTCTCCTGAAGTAATGCCAGGTCTGTCTTATGGCGTTTTAGGTCGTGTAACAGCATGCGTCTTTTTTCCGGCACGTTTAAGCCCTTTGTGTTTAGTAAAAAAACATTCACCGCCTCCATGTCTCCCGAAGATAGAGAGGGACGGGGGTCAGAAGGCAAGTAGGGTGGGAAAGAGAGCAGCAGAGAGAAAGAAGCAGAATAGTAAAGGTGAGTTTGTGAGGGAAGTAAGATAGAAAGAGCGTTAGAATCTAAAGCGCACTAGTTAAGTGCAATAATTATACTCTAAAGGTGTAGCACAATAGTGCTATGACGCTCACCAGAACAGGTCCAGTAATTGAGCGCTGGCCTAATTGGGGTTGTGGAAAGAAATAGCCATATATAGATAAGACAGATATGAAATCACATAGGGCTTTATATATATATATACATACATATATATATATATATATATATATATATATATATATATATATATATATATATATATATATATATATATAAGCAAATTCCAGTTAAAAGTGGTAAGTGATCAATCATCAAGGGGGACCCCAGGAACTCAGAACGTGGGAGGGGGGGGGGAACCACCTTCCGCAGAAAGAATACACTAAGGTAAGGGGGGGTGGGTTACTGATATAAGGCCGTGCTTTATATCGGTGCCCCCTTACATTATCGTATTCACTCCCCCCTTACATCAGTGACCCCCCCTTCAGACTGGCCTAGCGGTGCTGTCACTGACCTCCTCTCAGGTGCACCGTGTAGGGCTCAGTCAGTCGACTCCAGCTCGGTGGCTCTGGTTTTATCCTATAGTCTCCTCTCCACAGTCCACACTTGTCTGACTTCTCCCATGACCCCCATCCCGGCAGTGCTCTCACTCTTGACTCCTCTGCAGACTCCCTCAGAGACTGCAGACATGATACAGGAGTTGGTCAGAGACTGCAGACATGATACAGGAGATGGTCAGAGACTGCAGACATGATACAGGAGCTCAATGCAGCCTCACCAGTGCCCATCAAATGCAGCCTCACCAGAGCCCATCAAAGGCAGCCTCATCGGTACCAATCAAATGCAGCCTCACTGTGTCCATCAAGCTTTAGTCTGCCCGTGAATGCAGTCTCACTGTGCCCATGAATGCGGCCTCACTGTGCCCACCATTGCAGCCTCACTGTGCCCATCATTGCAGCCTCACTGTGCCCATCATTGCAATCTCACTGTGCCCATCAATGCAGCCTCACTGTGCCCATCAATGCAGCCTCACTGTGCCCATCAAATGCAGTCTCACTTTGGCCGTGAATGCAGTCTCACTGTGCCCATGAATGCAGTCTCACTGTGCCCAGGAATGCAGCTTCACTGTGCCCATCATTGCAGCCCCTCCTGTGCCCCATGGCCCAGTCAGCAGTCCCTGTCTGTGGGAAGGTGTGTTGTTGATGCTCGGTACGGTACCTTGCATGCCAGCAGGATATCCATGATGGCCAACAGCAGGCAGGGTCTGTTCTCGTTTTGGATGGGGACAGTGCTCCTTCCAGAGGATCTGTTTGCTGTGAGATGGAGTGGTCCCTGGCCACCTGCACCTTCAGCCATCCTCATTTTCCGGCCCCAGTCAGCCTGTCCTCTGGTCCTGGGGAAGTGGAGAGCACTGGGTGGGAGCTGGAAAGAAGGGGGAGCAGAGAGTACTGGCGGGGTTGGAGAGCACATGGGTGGGGGCAAAGAGCAGGGGGGAGTGGAGATCACAGGGATGGGGAGCGGAGAGCGCTGGGGGGGGGGACTTGAGAGCACTGGGGGTCCAAAAAGAACAGAGGTGGAGAGCACTGTGGGGGCTAAGAGTGTGGGGTGGCGAAGAGCACTGGGGGAGGGGCAGAAAAACAGGGGTGGAAAACAGGCGTGGAGAGCACTGGGGGGTACAAAGAGCAGGGGGGAGTGGAGAGCAATGGGGGGAGCTTGAAAGCACCAGTGGGGGAGGGGCAGAAAAACAGGGGTGGAGAGCACTGGGGGGTACAAAGAGCAGGGGGGAGTGGAGAGCAATGGGGGGAGCTTGAAAGCACCAGTGGGGGCCAGAAAGAACAGGGGTGGAAAGCACAGGGGACTGGAGAGCACTGGCGGGGGTTGGAGAGCACATGGGTGGGGGCAAAATGCAGGGGGGAGTGGAGAGTACAGGGGTGGGGAGCGGCGAGAGTGCTGGGGGGGAAGCTTGAGAGCACTGGAGGGGGAGCCAAAAAAAACAGGGGTGGAGAGCACGGGGGGCAAAGAGCACGGGGGGGCTGGAGAGCGATGGGTGGAGCTTGAGAGCACCGGGGGGGACCGAAAACAGGGGTGCGGAGAATGGGGGGCTGGAGAGCACTGTGGGGGCGGAGAGCACTGGGGTGGGGGCTGGAGAGTGATGGGGAGAGCTGAAGAGCACTGGGGGGGGGAAGAAAGAACATGGGTGGAGAGCACTGGGGGAGTGAAGAGCACTGGGATGGTGGCTAGAGTAGGATGGGGAGAGCTGGAGAGCAGGGGGGGCAGAAAAAACAGGGGTGGAGAGAACTGTGAGGGGGGGGGGCTGGAGAGTGTGGTGAGGGGAGGAGAGCATGGGGGGAGACAGGGAGCACAAGGAGAACTGGGGGGCCAGTAAAAGAAGTTGGATAGGAGGATCGGTGGGGGGCCGCATATAGAGGAAAAATGCTTTCTATATTCCTCCATGCAGCCGCTGAATACTTGATTCTCCTCCTCTCCCTCCTGCAAGTATTCAGCGGCTGCATGGAGGAATATAGAAAGCATTTTTCCTCTATATATGCGGCCCCCCGCGGATCCTCCTATCCAGGCACACAGGGCGGAGTGTACGGGCGGGCATCTACTCATGTGGATCACGGAGCTGGCTGGGTCTGTGTTCGGCGGCCGCGCTGTAACATGGTCCCGCCCCCCTAGACCGGCTCGTGTGATAGGCGGAACACTGATTCTATCTACTATCACACAAGCCGGTCTAGGGTGGCGGGACCTTGTTACAGCGTGGCCGCCGAACACAGACCCAGCCAGCTCCGTGACACGCAGGAGCAGGAGAGAGGGGAGCACTGCAGCCGCAACTCAGGCGGCCTACCGGGAAATCTCCCGGTATCCCGGTAGGCCAGTCCGGCCCTGCCAATCAGGGATCAGAAAAAAGGAGAAAACTGAAAGCTCTAACCAGTCCTACTGCCTCCCATTTATGTAGACACGGTCCCTCTTTCCCCCCTACATGAATAAGGTAGAAGGCACGTTTATGTCTCACATCTAGGTATATCTAGACCAGGAGTATAAACAACGTTATTAACTGTGATCTCACATGCATATGAATCTGGGGGAGCTAATGAAGGATAGCTCCATCCCTCCCCCTCACCTATTGCCAACACACAGATAGAGCGCTCGGATGGGGTTAGAACCAGAGGAAGGAGGGTCAAGCGTCGGCATCTACCATATGCTTAGTGGTGATGTCCCAGATTCATGTTGCGTATTTAAGTAATATGGCCCAACACTGTGCGTGCCGAATGTTCATTTGGCCTCGTTAGTGAGATACTCCACACAGCAGGGGGTGGCCTAATTACCTGTATATGTATGTGCTACGTGGACCGTAACCAACGGTAAGAGTTGTAAAGCAATGCAACCATGAGTCACACATATTCTCCATAGAACGATAAGTCTCCTGTAATTCTCAACCTGTGAGCATTGTCTGAGGGACGAACAGTAATCACAGCACAGTCTGGTATAAAGAAAGCCCTCATGCTCTCTTGGGTTGGTGTCGCTGAACACGGTCCAGTATTGTTCTGAGAATACCCAGCAGGGCCAGTGTGTGGCAGAGGAGGGGGAGCCTGTACTGTGATGCAATACGATTGTCATTATCTGGGAGGGGAGAGGAGTTCAGAACAAAGCTGGGTAGCCGGCATAAGCAGGTGGGTCACAATCAACAAGTCAGGGGTATAGTAAACTGAATAAAAATAAACTGGTGCTTGGTCTGGAAGTAAACCCCATGATCACAACTCACGTGTTCCCTCAGCGGAAGGTGCTCGGGCTCTCCTACGAGATCTCTGCTGGCGGGGAGGTTGGTGGTTCCTTCGAGTAGTGGGTCCCGAACGGGTCATCAGACTCGGGACAAAAGCAAGCCAGTCCGAGACCGGGACCGGCTCATTAGCCAAGAACTCAAAAAAGGCTGGCAGCTCCGTCGGGGTGCGCAAGGTGAAGGAGGTGGCTCCATTACGGAATGTTACCGCCAAGGGGTATCCCCAGCGGTATGTACATCCCTGTCGTCTGGCCAGATCCAAAGCTGGTCTCAAAAGGGCTCTTCTCTGAAGCATGGCTCTTGATAGGTCTGGGAGGATTTTAATTGTAGCTCCGTCAAACTCCACCTCATCATGTTCCCATGCCTTGCGAAGAATGAGCTCTTTCTGGGTATACCTGTGGAGCCTGCAGAGAACGTCACATGGTCCGATGAGTTAGGACCAAGGGTTCTATGCATTCGATCTAGCTCCAGTAGTGGTGGAGTGGTACCCAGGACCCTTTGAAAGATAGCCGTGATCGATACCGCCAGATCCTCCGACCCTGTGGCCTCAGGAATGCCCCGCAGCCGCAGGTCTCTTGCGAACGTTCCAGGGCAATGACCCATTGTGTGAGGGACAAGATTGTCAGGTCGCTAGAGTCCACCCGTTCTGTAAGTTTGTGCACCTCCGTCCGTAGCTCTTGAATGTCCCGACTGTGTGCCTCCTCCACCCGGAGTATAAGGGACTCCATGTCTGACCGAGAGGGTAAGGCCTCAATGTCCGCCTTGGTAGGGAGGGCTTGCAGTATACTCCGGAGGTCGTCCGGAATACCGCTAAGACGTTGAGACGAACCGGCCATGTCTTCCTGAAATACCGCCGGAGTCTCTAATGAAAGATCTGATGCCGGAGATGCGTGAGGAGAAGCCTAGTCTAGCGTGTCCGTTCTGGCCCGAGATTGTACACGTGGCGACGTCGCAATGGCGCCCGGTGAAGCCGTCTGTGGGTCATTGAAATATCTTTTTATGCCACTCCGGGGTGTTAAGGACCGGGAACCGCTGGCCGATGAACGTGTCCTATATCTTTTGGTAGATAGCATGCCTTGTATCCACTGAGGAAAATCCGTCAAATTGCGGGACAAAGAGGGGCAATGCCAGGAGCTCTCAGGAAAGGCTTCCTTACTCGGCCATTGCTAAGCCACGCCCGATAAGGCGGTTCTTTCTGGATGGACTAAAGCTGGCCATTAACAGATCGAAATTCGGCCTGTTCAGCAGGAACCATCCAAATTTCCATCCGTCCGTAAATTGACTTCAGTACAACTAGCCTGTCATTTTTTTTATTTTTGCCTAATTACTGTTGGTGGCTATAGTCAGCAACAGTGATCATTGTATTCTATAGGTAGGGAAGGTTCCGGTGGCAGAAAAAAATAGGGCTGTGGGAGGGATTCCCCCATCAACACTGACCGTTGAACCCGTAGTTGAAGAAAAGAAAATTGCATAATCTATGGCCTGCTTTACTCTAGGTGGTCATGCATGGATGGAAATATCTCTGGTCATAGCTGAGAATGTTGTAAATATTTAACCTTGTATGTACCAGTTAATACAGTTACCCTTGTCCCTGCCCGAGGGCTTTCACACTGGAGCGGTGCTCTTGTGGGAAGTTAAAAAAAGTCCTGCAAGCAGCATCTTTGGGGCGTTTTAGAAGCGGTGTATACACCGCTCCTAAAGCTCCCCTGCCCATTGAGATGAATGTGCAGCGCCTGCAAAGCGCTTTGGCAACGGCGCTACACGGGCACTATTAAACCCTTCATTGGCCGCTAGTGAGGGTTTAAAGCTCCCTCCTAGCGGCTGAAAACCACCGCTAAAACGACGGTAAAGCGCCGCTAAAAATAGCCGCGCTTTACCGCCGACGCCCCCACCGCCTCAGTGTGAAAGTGTCCTTATTGATAGCGAAACAGCAGAAAATAGATCCCCTTCAGCCAGCAACAATAGACCCGGCAGCAACAATTGATCCCCCTAGTGAAAATAATTTCTTTACCACCAACAATAAAACGACCTCAGTTGCAATAGATCCACCAACATCCAGCATTAAAGTGTTACAAAACCCAGGAGGACTCTGCATTTACTATATCTGGTCTCCCACAGTACACAGAACATGGAAATGCAATTATTTTAGCAAATATAAACTGCTAAATACCTTTTCTCATCAGAATTTAGAGCAGTCTTGCAACTTCTATCTGTGCCTGTTTAAAACTTGTAGGAGGAGTTTTCATTCTCCTCTGACTGTCCTAGGAGGCTGCAGGACTCCTGACGCTCTGTCTGGACAGTGCTAATTGGCTCTGTGCTTATCACATGCACCCTCCTAACAAAAAAAACTCTCTAGCAATACACACCAAACTGAACATGTCACGTGCAGAGTGCTCCCAAGGCTCTGTACTATCAGCAGATGGATTGGGGACAGTGGAAAAAGGGGAGGATCAGAGAAGACAGGATCAAACAGCCTTTTTACACTAATAACCATTTATTAACCCTTTAGTTTTCACAGTGAGTATAACAAGCATGCTTTACTGCATATACAGACTGATTTTACTGTTGTGGGTTTAATAACAATTTAATAGACCTTCCAGCAAACAGCAACAATAGACTACCCCCACACAACATTAGATCCCCCTGCAACAATAGATCTCCACCAGCAAGAATAGGCCTCCCTCCAGCGACCATGAATACCCCAGCAACCTCAAATAATAGACCCTCCAGCAGCCAGCAACAATAGACTCCCTCACAATAATAGATCCCCTCGCAACAAGATGCCCTCCTAGCAACATAAGAACTCCACCAGCAACAATAGACCTCTCCCCAGCAACATTACAACCTCTAGCAATAATACAGTGCCTTGAAAAAGTATTCAAACCCTTTGACATTTTCCACATTTTGTCATGGTACAACCAAAAACGTAAATGTATTTTATTGGGATTTCATGTGATAGAAGAACACACAGTGGCACATAATTGTGAAGTGGAGGGAAAATGATAAATGGCTTTCAATTTTTTACAAACAAATATGTGAAAAGTGTGGCGTGCATTTGTAATCAGCCCCCTTTACTCTGATATCCCTAACTAAAATCTAGTGGAACCAATTGCCTTCAGAAGTCACCCAATTAGTAAATAGAGTCCAACTGTGTGTAATTTAATCTGAGTATAAAAACAACTGTTCTGTGAAGCCCTCAGAGGTTTGTTAGAGAACCTTAGTGAACAAACAGCATCATGAAGGCCAAGGAACACACCAGACAGGTGAGGGATAAAGTAGTGGAGAAGTTTTAAGCAGGGTTAGGTTATAACAAAATATCTCAAGCCTTGAACATCTCATGGAGCTCTGTTCAATCCCCCATCTGAAAATGGAAAGAGTATGGCACAACTGCAAACCTACCAAAACATGGCCATCCACCTAAACTGACTGGCCGGGCAAGGAGAACATTCATCAGAGAAGCAGCCAAGAGGTCTATGGGAACTCTGTAGGAGCTGCAGAGATCCACAGCTCAGGTGGGAGAATCTGTTCACAGGACAACTAGTCGTGCTCTCCACAAATCTGGCCTTTATGGAAGAGTGGCAAGAAGAAAGCCATTGATGAAAGAAAGACATAAAAAGTCTTGTTTGCAGTTTGTGAGAAGCCATGTGGGGGACACAGCAAACATGTGGAAGAAGGTGCTCTGATCAGAAGAGATCAAAATTGAACTTTTTGGCCTAAAAGCAAAACACTATGTGTGGCAGAAAACTAACACTACCCATCACCCTGAAAACACCATCCCCACCGTGAAACATGGTGGTGGCAGCGTCTTGTTGTGGGGATGCTTTTCTTCAGCAGGGACAGGGAAGCTGATCAGAGTTGATGGGAAGATGGATGGAGCCAAATACAGGGCAATCTTGTGGCGGAGGTTCACCTTCCGGCAGGACAATGACCCTAAACATACAACCAGAGCTACAATGGAATGCGTTAGTGAAAACATATTCATGTGTTAGAACGGTCCAGTCAAAGTCCAGACCTAGATCCAATTGAGAATCTGTGGCAAGATTTGAAAATTGCTGTTTACAGATGCTCTCCATCCAATCTGACAGAGCTTGAGATATTTTACACAGAAGAATGGGCAAAAATGTCCCTCTCTAGATGTGCAAATCTGGTAGAGACATCCCCAAAAGACTTGCAGCTGTAATTGCAGTGAAAGGGGGTTCTACAAAGTATTGACTCAGGGGGGCTGAATACAAATGTACCCCACACTTTTCACATATTTATTTCTAAAAAAAATTTTAAAACCATTTATTATTTTCCTTCCGCTGCACAATTATGTGCCACTTTGTGTAGGTCTATCAAATAAAATCCCAATAAAATACATAGCATGGGAAAGACACATATAAGGAGAGGTAAAATTGCTGCACACCCCGAATAATATATTCCCCCTCTGGGGGAACTTTTCCAAATATACCCAATAAAATACATTTACGTTTTTGGTTTTAGGAGGAGGAGTGGAAGAGGACTCCAGTAGCAACCTGTCCAGCTCTGGTGAACACCACGCCCAAGAGGGTTAAGGCAGTGCTGGAAAATAATGGTGGCCACACAAAATATTGACACTTTGGGCCCAATTTGGACATTTTCACTTAGGGGTGTACTCACTTTTGTTGCCAGCGGTTTAGACATTAATGGCTGTGTGTTGAGTTATTTTGAGGGGACAGCAAATTTACACTGTTATACAAGCTGTACACTCACTACTTTACATTGTAGAAAAGTGTCATTTCTTCAGTGTTGTCACATGAAAAGATAGAATAAAATATTTACAAAAATGTGAGGGGTGTACTCACTTTTGTGAGATACTGTGTATATTAGGTATACTTTAAAGTGTATCCAGAATAGCTAACACAACAACCTCAGTTAGAGCTTCAAACTACAAGCTGAGCAGCTCCCTCTCTTTGCAGTCATTTTTTGTTAGTAACTGTTGGGTCAATTGGGTTGTGATGTAAGTCATATTATTTAAGTCTGTATTCTTTCAAGATATCACATGCAACATATTTTATTTTAATCTAACCACCTGTTCCAGATAAACTCTGAGTAAGCTCTTCCTCGCTTAGTTTGAAACAAGAGAGATGAGCGAGGTGGTTAGCATGGCGCCAATTAAGAGAGTGCGGATAACATGTTTGTGTGTTTATAATCTACTTCACACCAGAATAGCAGATATGTAAATAAACTACCGTATATATTGAATGTCAATGAATGTCAATGAAGTGTGGCTTTTATACAAATAACGCTGAGTTTGCTGATCAGTTGCTTACCATCAGGTTGAAAAATAACAGATGCTTCAACTGGAAAGTCTTATAGCAGAGCTATACGTAAATATTACCGAAACGAAGAAGGAGAGAAAAGCGCTGCTACCTAAGTGCAGTTGTCAGGAAAGGCGCATTCCTGTGCGCAGAACCGGGATACCAAAAAGCTTGGTCCGTGGTACAAAACGCCAGGTGGGCTATTTAACCTCTTCAGCTCCGGAAGGTTTAACACCCCCCTCCCCCCACTTCTTGACCAGGCCATTTTTTGCGATACGGCACTGCGTCACTTTAACTGACAATTGCGCGGTCGTGCGACATTTTACCCAAATAAAATAGATGTCCTTTTTTCCCACAATATAGAGCTTTCTTTTGGTGGTATTTGATTACCTCTACGTTTTTTATTTTTTGCGCTATAAGCAAAAAAAGACCAACAATTTTGAAAAAAAATCCCCAATATTAGTATTAGTATTCTTCTACATATTTTCGGTAAACAAAAAAAGCAATAAGTGTATATTGATTGGTTTGCGCAAAAGTTATAGCGTCTACAAAATAGGGGATAGATTTATGGCTTTTTTTTTTTTTCATGGTGAGTATAACAAGCATGTTATGCTGCATATACAGACTAATTTTACTGTTGTGGGTTTAGTAACACTTTAAGAACCATTTTAACCACTTGACCACTGGGCACTTAACCCCCTTCCTAACCAGACCAATTTTCAGCTTTCGGTGCTCTCACACTTTGAATGACAATTACTCAGTCACAGAAATAGAGCTTTCTTTTGGTGGTATTTAATCACCGCTGGGTTTTTTATTTTTTGCGCTATAAATCAAAAAAGACTGAAAATTCGATAAAAAAAAATAAAAATAAAAAATCTTTGTTTCTGTTAAAATTTATTGCAGAGTATTGGCTAGTATTGGCAGAGTATTGGCTAGTATTGGCAGAGTATTGGCTAGTATTGGCTAGTATTGGCAGAGTATTGGCAGAGTATTGGCGAGTATTGGTAGAGTATTGGCGAGTATTGGCAGAGTTTTGCAGTGTTGCAGAGTATTGCCAGAGTATTGCACAGTGTTGCAGAGTATAGCACAGTGATGCAGAGTATTGCAGTGTTGCAGAGTATTGCAGAGTATTGCAGTGTTGCAGAGTATTGCAGTGTGTTGCACAGTGTTGCAGAGTATTGCAGTGTTGCAGAGTATTGCAGTGTTGCAGAGTATTGCAGTGTGTTGCACAGTGTTGCAGAGTATTGCAGTGTTGCAGAGTATTGCAGTGTGTTGCACAGTGTTGCAGAGTATTGCAGTGTTGCAGAGTATTGCAGTGTTGCAGAGTATTGCAGTGTGTTGCACAGTGTTGCAGAGTATTGCAGTGTTGCAGAGTATTGCAGTGTTGCAGAGTATTGCAGTGTGTTGCACAGTGTTGCAGAGTATTGCAGTGTTGCAGAGTATTGCAGTGTGTTGCACAGTGTTGCAGAGTATTGCAGTGTTGCAGAGTATTGCAGTGTGTTGCACAGTGTTGCAGAGTATTGCAGTGTTGCAGAGTATTGCAGTGTTGCAGAGTATTGCAGTGTGTTGCACAGTGTTGCAGAGTATTGCAGTGTTGCAGAGTATTGCAGTGTTGCAGAGTATTGCAGTGTGTTGCACAGTGTTGCAGAGTATTGCAGTGTTGCAGAGTATTGCAGTATTGCAGAGTATTGCAGTGTTGCAGAGTATTGCAGTGTGTTGCACAGTGTTGCAGAGTATTGCAGTGTTGCCATTATTTATATTGAGCAGCGCTGTGGGCACTAAACATCCAGCCCACAGCGTTGCCATCTCTCCCCCTCTCCCCCCGCACTGTACCGATCGGTACAGAGAGGGGAGGGAGGAACCGGCGTCATGACGTGACGCTGGTTTGTTTACATGTGATCGCTCCATCATTTGACGGAACGATCACGTGGTAAACGGCCGCGATCAGCGGCTATCTACCGTGATCTGTGATGCGCCGCGTCCTCGGGACCCGACGGTCACGGATGTTCCCGAGTGCGCGCCCCAGGGGGCGCGCGGGAGCAACATTCTGGAATGACGTCCATGGACGTCCACCCAGAACTAGCCGACCGCGCTGTTGCCATCTTTCGGCAATGGCCGGTCGGCAAGTGGTTAAACCATTGTAGAAGAAAAAAACAATAATTGTGCACTTACATATATAAGATATTAAAAAGCATATCAGTGAGTCTCCAACAGGAGGCGATGTTCCAGGTGGTAACGGGTAAGCAAGCCCCTCCAGGTGGATGTAATGTAAGGTGCTTGGAGCCAGGAACTTAACCAGGAGAACACCAAGAAGAGACAACAGAAGCAGCAGCCTGTGTGTACATCACATGGATGAGACCCGCTGTGGCCAGCAAGGAAGCGTTGCAGGCCAACCAGACAGCTGTGATGATTGATGATGTCATATGTGATAATAATGGGCCTGTTCACGTGTTGGTTGCATGGTTACGTGTTTGTCAAACCTTTGACAAAGGGGGCCATGCCCTGAAACCCGTAACCACAAATTTGCTCACCATTGCTCCCTCACCCTTGACCTTCTGGAAGGTCGCCACCTGCTGGATACTTATTGATATGCTTTTTAATACCTTGTACATGTAAGTGCATAATTTGTTTTCTTTTAAAATGTTTTAATAAATTCTACACTTAGGTAGCAGCACTCCTCTCCCTTTGTTCCTTTCGTTTATACATGGTTTCCTGGTGGGAGTCTCCCCAGATCCTGCTTGGAAGAGAGACTGCGCTGATGCTGCCATAATGTGCACTCTATGCCACAGCATTTTTGTATGGACTTTTTTTATATGGACTTTTCCCAAGGAGTAACAATACACTTTCATTTGATGGAATTTATCATTTTAAATGAATTCTCATTTTTGGCAGTTGCACTAATGCCCCCCCCCCCCCCCCCTTTGGTGCGCCTGGGTATGCTTAGGGCGTTAATGCCATTTGCAATTTTTTCAGTTACTGATACATAAAAATTATTATAGATAAACCCAATTCCTAAAATAGCATACACGGTTTAAGATGTTAAAATTATTGTAAACATATTTGTATTAATTATTATTATTTATGTATTATTTGTATATCTTCAGCTTGCGATAAAATATCACCTGATAATCCTTCAATAAGGTTCTTGTTCAGACACTCCCATTCATAGGGTGACAACGCTCTGTCCCTGTCTCCCAATTGTGAGCCCGTGTTTCCATACTATTATACATGTTTCCTATGGGGGTTACGAGTGTTTTTTTGGACACACATTACACAGGCATGGCCCACTGTTGCCACCATCAGGATGCCCATGCTGTGAGACGATCATCGCTGGAATGCATGTACATAGAAAGCGTCTGACAAAAGGTTTCAGGAAATCAGCAGAACTGAGATGGTTAAAAAAAAGGTAATTTTGTATTATTTTTTAAATTTTTTTATGGCAATACACGGTGCTTAAGCAAACTAGGTGTCAATCTTTAGGATTTTTATATGCTGGCTGCACTGCTTTTTATTCAAGAAATCAACAGACACTCCACTGTGACAAAATCTTTACAAAATCTATCTCAGTGAAAGTGTCTGCACTATCCCAAAAAGGTTCCAAATTAAAAATCTATTTAAAGGCAATTTAAGTATCAGTCGCAGGGAGCTTTTCTTCTTTAAACTTCCAAGTGACTGATATTTAAATTGCCTTTGAAAAGATATTTTAGGCGGAACCTTTTTGGCATACTTCCACTAATGCTTGTGTTGATATATTTAAATATTAGCTTGAAGGGAAACTTGCCATGAGAGAAACATGGAACCTACCATCTCGACCTCTCCTGAGATTTTTTTTAGATTTTCCTGATCTGCATACTCAGAGACGGTTCACTGGAGCCTCTAGGCATACGACGCATAGGTGTGAACCTAGCCTAAGTAATTAAAACATTTAATGTGTGAATTAAAAACTTTGACCCATTCCTAAAACATCAACACTACGGGCACCTCTGCCATTCAAACAGTCGATTTTTTTCCTTTATAAACCACACAATCACCCTCTCTATGTCCCCCCCATAAGGACTTAGACTGGGTTCCCCATGGCATCGAGAGCCACCTATGCTTTGTCCTGTGTGGAGATATTCTCCACACACATACTCGGAAGGTTGCAAGGTTGAATGTATCATTTCACTTGGTCTTTTCCAACCTCACCATTTTCGCAACCTTTCATTTTTGCTGACATATCTTATCTACAGTACTGTGCAAAAGGTTTTAGGCAGGTGTGAAAAATGTTTTAAATTGAGAATGCTTTCAGAAATAGAAGTGTCAATACTTTATTTTTGTTAATTAACCTACTGGAAAGTACATGAACAGAAGAGAAATCCAAATCAAATCAAAATTTTGACCGCCATTTCCCTTTAAAACAGCATCAATTCTTCTATGTATATTGCACACAGTTTTTTAAGAAACTCGACAGGTAGGTTGTTTTAAACATCTTGGAGAACTAACCACAGATCTTCTGTGGATGTAGGCTGCCTCAATCCATTTGTCTCTTCATGTAATCCCAGACAGACTCCATGACGTTAAGGTCAGGGTTCTGTGGAGGCCAAACCATCACTTCCAGGACTCCTTGTTCTTGTTTATGCCGAAGATAGTGGGCTGAATGTTTGGGGTAGTTGTCCTACTGCAGCCATTTTTTTTTGTACCTTGTTTCCATGTTGGAGATATGGCTTTTTGTCTGCAATTCTTCCATGAAAACCACTTCTGGCCAGACTTCTCCAGACAGTAGATGGGTGTACCTGGTTCCTACTGGTTTCTGCCAGTTCTGTGCTGATGGCACTGCTGAACATCCTCCGATGTCAAAGGGAAGTAGGAATGATGTGTCATTCATAGGCTGCATTAAGCTTCCTTGGCCGACCACTGCTTCTACGGTCCTCAACGTTGCCCATTAATTTGGACTTGAAAGAAGAAATTAAAGAGCTTGAGCAGCACATCTTGAAACCCCAGTCTGCATTGAAATCTTTGTCTGGGAGACACCATGCTAATGCAGTATAACTACCTTGTGTCTTGTTGCTGTGCTCAGTCTTCCCATGAATCTGACTTCCACAACCTCACCTTAATAGCAGAGTTTGGCTGTTCCTCACCCACTGTATTAATTGGTTAATCATACACCTGACTCTAACCCTAAAAAATCCCTGACATTGTACAAGTGCACAAAGTGTGCACGTGTAAGAATTGAGGGTGGTTCGAAGTCAAAGGGTAGTCGCACCGTGGCACCGGAGGGGTGATCACCTCTCCCCCCTCCCTCTCAGCAATCATCTGGGACATGTCACAGGTCCCAGATGATTGCTCGGCCAGTCACGGCGCGCGGCTCGCACATGCGCAGTGGGTGCTCAGCTGTGAAGCCACAGCCGGGCGCCCACAGTTACAATGCCAACGCCGAGAGGAGTGGGAGACGAGCGGGGCTTTGTACGCCCGCATCGCTGGACCCTGGGACAGGTGAATGTCCGATTATTAAAAGTCAGCAGCTGCAGTATTTGCAGCTGCTGACTTTTAATTTTTTTTTTTTTTCAGCAGAACTCCGCTTTAAGATCTTGCTTAAATCGGCCACAGTATGTGAGTTAGGGACCTTGTATTGTAAGCTCCTTGAGGGCAGGGATTGATGTTAATGTACAATATAACTATATAAAGAGCTGCGTAAATTGAAAGCACTGCATAAGTACCTGTAACAAATAAAATAGGATGCCTTGTGATTGTTGCCGGCCTGGAAATATATGATTTATTGATTTCTTTCTGACCGCTGTTGCCCTTTAATAACATGAAACCTTGTTTGCACATATTTTTGGCCATATGTGGTGGTAAAAAATATCACTCTGCGATTAAAAACACAAAACGTTTATTTAATGCAAGCAATAAAATAAAGAGCCCTGATTAATTTTTAAAACAATTAGCCTAAAATATCGTTGGAATTGCATTCCATTCTTTCCCGCTGCGTTAATGTATATGTATAATTAGCGGGTGTTGGGGGGGGGAAAGCCTCATTTTCGTTCTTGATCTGTGTCATCAATTGTGCATTTGAAAATGGAAATCGTAAAACCTAAAGCTTTGTTTAATCACAAATGTCAAAATTATTAGCTAATAACTACCACTGCCTAGAAGTGAGTCGAAAGACAAAAGGCCTTCATTTAAATCAGGTTTTTCCGTAACGCTGCCTGGGATTTCAAGGCGTCACGTTGTCAGGCAGAGTGATAAAAGGTCACGGGCAGAAGAGCCTATGTTTAATGTCACATGATCAATTTGCTTCTTCTTTTTTTTTCATGAAATGGAGTTAAGATCACAACAAACATAATTCAGACGTCTATACTCGCTTGTAAAATAATACACTATTACGTTAGCAGGCAGAACTGCGGCAGCTGGTGTTTTTAAGACCTCTGTCGGGTAATTTGGGGTCTAGTAATTGTTTTTTTCAGTTGATTGTTTTCAACGTGTTGACTGAACACTGACAAACTGGCAAAGTGACTCCAAACGATAAACAACACCGTCTGAAAATGCTTTTAAAAGGTCAAACAAGCATCCATTTAACCCAGTCTGAAAAGCACGCATTTTCTGTGCCGATGACCCAGTTTTTTTTTTTTTTTATATATGTAATTTTATTTTGCCATCCTGACGAATAACAATTATGTATGCATGATAACCTTGCATTTGTATACTGATTTGCATGCGCCTTTTTGACAACAGCTATTGTTTTGTTGCGAGCATTATCCACACTTGGAAGATGGCTATTTGGCTGTCACCAAGTAATGTACTCATTTAAGAGTTGGTGAGGTTGCTGAAGCATAACAAATAATGGGGTAAATTTACGAAAGTGTAAGATAATAAGTGTGGCTAATGGAGCATCGGCGTGCAAATATTTGCAGATGCTATTTATTTTTTATGTGCATTATTTTATTTTGGAATATTTTAGCAGCATTAAAAATGCATACGTGCATATTTTTGGCATTAAATATTCACAAAAGTGTTTTGAATGCAACGTTGCTAATGTAATAAGATGCCAACTTGTCAGGATGTTTTGTATACAGAGAGAGCGGAGGTTGCTGTATTCCTTGGGTTTATCCCTAGATGCGTTTTTTTTAAACTAAAGGGAATTTTTCATATTTATAATCCCCACCTATTTAACCACTTGACCTGTGGGAGGTTTTACCCACTTCATGACCAGAGCATTTTTTTGCTATTCAGCACTGCACTATTTTAAGTGGCAATTGCACAGTCATGCAACACTGCGCAAATTAAATTTATAGAATTCTTTTCGCCCAAACAGAGCTTTCTTTTGGTGGTATTTGATCAGTACTATTTTTTTTTTTAAATGTAAGTTCACCTTTACAGAAGAATCTGTAAGGGGAACGCACACAGGGCCCCCTCCTTGCCCCCAACCCCCCCCCCCAGTCCCGCGGACCTGCATGGTGACGATTCTGAGCCCTGGTATAGCCGCCTCACGGCAACGTCGCTTAGAAATTCGCTCAGCTTTCTCTCTTCTTATTACTCGGGTTTTGATTGGTCAGCGCCGCCCATGTGATGGAGCCGACCAATTAGAATGCTCCTAAGACCCCTTTTACACTGAGGCGCTTTTCAGGTGCTTTCACGCTAAAAAAAGTGCCTGAAAAGCTCATGAAAACCTATTTTCATTCAAATCAATGAATGCTTTCACACTGGGGCAGTTCGCTGGCAGGGTGGTGAAAAAATGCCCCTCTCCACTGAAATGAATGGAAAGCGCTTCAAAAGTGCCTGAAAAGCTCTTCAAAAGCGCCTGAAAAGCTCTTAAAAAGTGCTCAGTGTTTTACTGGCAGTTTACAAGCGCCTCAGTGTGAAAGGGGCCTAAACGTCCCTCTTGACGGGGTACGTTTAGGAGATTAAGCTCTAGGGATTTCTAAGCCCCGGAGCCATGAGCTGGCTATACCGGGGCTCAGAACGGGCGCTCGCCGCCATGCAGGTCCTGTGTAAGTTCATTTTTCTGTAAAGGTTAACTTACCCTTATTATATAAATGAAAAAAGACTGAACATTTTGAAAAAAAAAACACAATATTTTCTACTTTCTGTTATAAAACAAATGTAATAAAAAAATCAAAAAATCGAAATTTATTCTGCTAAAAAATCCCAATAAGCAGGACTTTTTTTAGCAGGATTGTGGGGAACTCAGTTCAGGCACCTCCAACACTGAGTGGGGTGCTGGGGTGTTCTGGAGGGTCTACTGATGCTGGCTGCTGGGGGATCTGTTGTCGCGGGGGGGGGGATCCATTGTTGCGGAGGGTCTAACAATGTGTAATGTGTGTAATGTGTGCTGCCTATACTTTCTGATATAGATGTTTTTCTCACTGCTTTGAAGGGAGAAGAAACAGCCAGATCGCTGTTCACTGTACACAGTTCTATGTTTTTGTAAACACAGAACTCTATGGGTGATTGGACACAGCCGATCAGTAGGTTTTAGCGGAAATCACTGGCTCAAATCTGTTGCCAAACTAATGCAGTGTCCAATCACAACGTGCACGCCCCAAGCCTGGAAGCAAGCCGTACATGTACATTACTGAGCCTGCACCTGCCGCCCACTCACAGTATATTTACTGTAAGTGGTCAGCAGGAGGTTAAAGAAAAAAAAAACTGTACACATAGGACAAGTAGAAGCGATTCTTCAGCCAAATGTAAGAAAATTAAAAGCCAGCAGCTACAAAAACTGTAACTGCTGACTTTTAATATACAGACACTCACCTGTCCCAGGGATCCAGCGGCATCCTCACCCCAGTGGGTTTCGTTACCAGTGTTTGGGTCCCAATTAAAATCCATGTAAGTGTTAAAATGCAAAATGTGCACATGACATACACTGACATGCAATACAAAGTGCATTGCAAAATATGTGTTAAAATACAATGCCATTTCTGTCTTCTCCTTCTGAAAAGGCCAACTGCCTGGCTGTCATGCTGATCCAATGGATGCAATATTCTGTATCATTGACCTGGAACAAGTGTGATGATCAAATATTCTGACTTTCTGACTTCTTCTAGGGCATGGAGTCAATGTTGCACAAAAGCATTGAAAGCAGGGACAGCCAGGGGACCTGCATCAGTTTCAGAAGGAGCTCAATAATGGCAGCACTGTTTGTTTGTTGGTGTAGCAAAGTGCTTTGTCAGCTGTGTGCAGCTATCTCTTACTTCTCCCCCCTCCCACTGTGAGAAGTGACAGAGCAGAGACTTCTGTGTGTTATACAGCAGTTAATGCAATAGATACTGCTTCTTGTTTAGCAGCCCATCAGCCATCTGTTGCACACTCATAAAAGGGCAACTACACATGCACCACCTTACAGAAGGGTCCCAACAAAAGCCGGTCAACATTGACAATTAGACGCCAGGTACTTCAAAGTCCCTTCCAGGGGTATCCCTTTGTCAGGAATGTATACATCCTCCCACTCTTGGGGCTGTATGTGGCGTGTGCGCACAAGGACCTTTACTTTTTTATATTCCTTGATACTAATACTTTAACCCTGTTTGCACCAGTTATAACATTTCTAACATTACATTTAACATTACTACAGTTCAGTTGATTGCCATCTTATGGGTTGGTGTTCACTTTATCTAGTAAGGCGTCTTTAAACCAGTTCATTTGCCTCTGTAATAATTTATACATTGTTTAATTGCATTGCCATAATACATCTACCACCAAGTTGCTTGTGGCCTATTTTAGGGGTTATTATAGAGTGGTAGCATACTAACGTCTAAGGTGTGTCAGTAAGGTCAGGGCAGCTTAAAGAGTCATGGCAGAACAGAAAACCCATCATATCCAGTGGCTCCTGCAGGGGTAAGTGCTTCATTAGTACAGGTTTCCTTTAAAGGTTAAGGTGGAGGAAGTGGAGCACTGCTGAGCTGAATCACCCAGTGGCTTCTTTAACCTTTTGAGGATAGATGTAGAGAAATGTTCCTGGGTCCTTTGTCATAGAGTCTCAATGTGCATGTTCCAAAAGAAGCTGACAATCTCTAATCCAACATAAAGAACATGACCCCTTCAGAAAGATAGAGGTTAATGGGCAATGATTAAAATTGCTGTACAGAGGTCTTACTTTTGATGTCCTTGATGTTGGCCATACATATAACGATCTTATCGAATGATTTTTCAAAGAATCAGATAATATTATCAAATTATTGTTATTATTATACAGGATTTATATAGCACCGGCAGTTTATGCAGCGCTTTACAACATAAGGGCAGACAGTACAATTACAATACAATTAATACAGTAGGAAGTAGAGAGCCCTGCTCGTTAGAGCTTACAATCTAAGAGGGAGGGTCAAGAGATACAAGAGGTAATGACTGCGGGGGATGAGCTGATCGAGAAAATAAATGTGTAGTTGTTAGGTGGGGGCCAGATAGGCTTCTCTGAAGAGATTAGTTTTCAGGGATCATCTGAAAGTGGACAGAGTAGGGGATAGGGTTAGAGGGTTCCAGAGGATGGGAAAAGCTCTGGAGAAGTCCTGAAGGCGAGCGTGGGAGGAGGTGACGCTACACCTCGAGAGCAGGAGGTCTTGGGAGGAACGAAGAGAATGATTTGGTTGGAATTTTGAGACTAGGTTAGTGATGTAGCTGGGGGATGAGTTGTGGATGGCTTTATAAGTTGTTGTTAGTATCTTGAATTGAATTTGTTGAGTGAGGGGAAGCCAGTGGAAAGATTGGCAGAGAGGGATAAAAGACACTGAATGGTTTTTAAGGTGGATGAGTCTGGCAGCAGCATTCATGATGGACTTAAGGGGGTATAGCTTATGTAAGGGTAAGCCAGTGAGAAGGGAGTTGCAGTAGTCGAGGCGAGAGATGACCAGGGAGGGAAATAGAAGCTTTGTGGTGTCATTGGTTAGGAAGGGGCGTATCTTGGAGATGTTGCGGAGGTTGAGGAGGTAAGCAATGAACAGTGTTAGGATGTGGGGTTGAAAGGAGAGTCCAGGATTACACCTATTACCTTGGCATGGGGGGGACAGTTGATAGTTGAGTCATTGATCTTGACAGAGAAATCAGGGAAAGAAGCGTAAGGGAGGGGGGGAAATATTATGAGCTCGGTTTTGTATAGATTGCGTTTGAGGAAGTGGTTTGACTTCCAGGCTGATACGTCTGTTAGTAAGCATGGTGATGCGTGGGGAGACTGACGGAGTGAGCTGAGGGGTACAAAGATAGATTTGGGTGTCATGTGCCATGGGAGGCAATTAGCTGACCAAGGGAGGAGGTGAAGATGGAGAATAGGAGAGGTCCAGGAACAGAACCTTGGGGGACCCTGATGGAGAAAGGAAGAGAAGAGGCTCTATAAATTATCAATTTTAACCAAAATTTATTGATTTCATTGAAATTATTCTGACTGTTCTGGATGTACAATCCAACATCAGTATGCCGTTCCTTCAAAGCACATGACGTAACCAGCTGCCAAATAAGTGAATATCTTTTAAACAGTGCACATTTAGGAAATATTCATTTTACCTACAGTTAAGCTTTATTTTAAGCTTACCGGTAGGTAAAAATCACAAAGCGAAATTTACTACCGCTTTAAGTGTATGGTGCATCAAACAATCTTTTTGATCATATTTGTAAATTGATCAACCCCTTCCCAGCCAGTGTCATTAGTTCAGTGACAGTGCATATTTTTAGCACTGATCACTGTATTGCCCCTTACACACGGTCGGATTTTCCAACGGAAAATGTGTGATAGGACCTTGTTGTCGGAAATTCCGACCGTGTGTGGGCTCCATCACACATTTTCTATCGGATTTTCCGACCCACAAAGTTTGAGAGCAGGATATAAAATTTTCCGACAACAAAATCCATTGTCGGAAATTCCGATCGTGTGTACACAAATCCGACGGACAAAGTGCCACGCATGCTCAGAATAAATAAAGGCATGAAAGCTATTGGCCACTGCCCCATTTATAGTCCCGACGTACGCGTTTTACGTCACCGCGTTTAGAACGATCGGATTTTCCGACAACTTTGTGTGACCGTGTGTATGCAAGACAAGTTTGAGCCAACATCCGTCGGAAAAAATCCTAGGATTTTGTTGTCGGAATGTCCGAACAAAGTCCGACCGTGTGTACGGGGCATTTTAGTGTCACTGGTTCCCACAAAGTGTCAAAAGTGTCACTTAGTGTCCCACTGTCCGCAGCAATATCTCAGTCCCACTATAAGTCGCTAATTGCCGCCATTACTAGTATAACGAAAAATAAAGAAAGAAAAATTTCAGTATATATACAATAGTTTGTAGACGCTATAACTTTGGTGCAAACCAATCAATATACGCTTATTGGGATATTGTTTTACCAAAACAATGTAGCAGAATACATATTGGCCTAAATTTATGAAGAAATTTGATTTTTTTATTTTTTATTTAATTAGATATGTTTTGGTTTTTTTTCAAACTTGTGTGTATTTTTTTGTTTATAGCGCAAAAAATAAAAAACGTAGTGGTGAGCAAATACTACTAGAAGAAAGCTCTGTTTATAGGAAAAAATGTTTTAAATTTTGTTTGGGTACAGCGTTGCATGACCGCGCAATTGTCAGTTAAAGTAACGCAGTGCCGTATTGCAAAAAATGATCTGGTCATGAACGGGGTAAATCTTCTGGAGGTCAAGTGGTTAAAATCCAACTCCAGCACCCACCTAAGTCCTCCCACCTGAGAGCCCAACCCCTCTTGTATTTTTTTTTTAACCTCCTCCAGCCCGCGCTATAGCCAAAAGATGTCTACATTGTGGGCTTAGTTTGCCAGGAGGGCATCCATGGACGTCCTCCTGTGATCGCGCTGCCTGCGCGCACTCTGCGTCAAGCGGACGGCACGCTTTGTAATCGCCAAGTCCTTCAGAAATAGCTGATCACAGATCGGGGTAAAAAGCAAATCACAGTGGCTCTTTACTACGTGATCAGCTGTGTCCAATGACAGCTGATCACAGGATGAAAACAAGCTGGTCATCGGTTTTCCTTTTCTCATGCTGACAGCGTGAGGAGAGAAGAAAGCCGATAACTGACTTGTGTTAAAGGGACATCGGCACTGATAATCAGGTCACTAATTATCAGTGTCCTGATTATAAGTGCAGTCCCACTAGTACCCACCAGTGCTGCCAATCAGTGCTTATCAGTGCCACCTATCAGTGCCCATCAGTGCTGCCAATCAGTGCCCATCAGTGCTTCCTCATTAGTGTCACCTATCAGTGCTGCCAATCAGTGCTCATCAGTGCCCCCTACCAGTGCATATCAGAGCCGCCTATCAGTGCCACCTATTAGTGCCACCTCTCAGTGCCCATCAGTGCCGCCTATCAGTGCAGCCTCATCAGTGCTGCCTCATCAGTGCCCATCAGTGCCACCTCATCAGTGCCCATCAAGGCCACTTCATCAGTGCCACCTCATTAGTGCCCATCTGTGCCGCTTCATCAGTGCCCATCAGTGCAGCATATCAGTGCCCCTCAGTGCCACTTCATCAGTGCCACCTCATCAGTGCCCATCAGTGCCGCTTCATCAGTGCCACCTCATCAGTGCCCATCAGTGCAGCATATCAGTGCCCATATGTGCCGCTTCATCAGTGCCGCTTCATCAGTGCCACCTCATCAGCGCCCATCAGTGCCGCTTCATCAGTGCAGCCTTATCAGCGCACATCAGTGAAGGAGAAAATTTACCTGTTTGGTTAAATTTAGAACAAACTATGAAAAATGTTTTTTTTTTTATTTTCAGTCTTTTTTCGTTCGTTTACCAAAAAAAATTAAAAAACCCAGTGGTGATTGAATACTAATAAAAGAAAGCTCTATTTGTGTGAAAATAATGATAAGAATTTCATATGGGTACAGTGCTGCATGACTACGCAATTGTCATTCAAAGTGTGAGAGTGCTGAAAGCTGAAAATTGGCCTGGTCAGGAAGGGGGTATAAGTGCTCAATAGGCAAGTGGTTAATTTGCTGTATACATACCTTTTTTGGGTGGTCAAATGGGACCTTTGCCTCCTCTCCAGTGCTGGATGGTCCTCACTGATGCAGAGAGCAGTGCTGCCAGAAGCCCAAGAGTGACATGAAGACACACCCCCAGGGGGCATGTCCTTGACACCCTGCCTCTACAGGAAATTATTTGAATGATGCTTCATGGCAGGATCACCAGCGATTACTGTAAGGAATGCTACACATTTAAGCAACTTTTAAAGTGTCATTAATGTGTTAAAGCTTATATGAAAATTTTGTGATTGGGGTTGCATCTACTTTATTATTTTTTTTTCCTGACAACAAACTGAAAAAAAAACAAAAAATGCTTTCCCCCCTCGACGACTTTCATCAGCAATCTGTCTTTTGTTAGGTTTGCTAAAATAAATAAAAACAACCATATTATCTCTTTCTGGGACAATGGATTGTCAGGATGATTTGCCAACATGCCCTTGAAGGTGTTGGACGTTCTGACCCCCGGCATCCTCTCCATCAGGGAGTGCCCCGATCCTGTTACATAACATTGTGCTGAGGTAAATGGAAAAAACACATTTGTGAACAATGTCTGGGGAAGGAAGCTTTGAAGGTGGGTGAAGCTGAGCACTGACAAGTTTATACACAGAGCCGTGTGCTGGTGATAAAAGTAGGCCGAGGAATAAATGCTTGTGTCTAGGAATGTATACTGAAGTTCATATATAGCTTGCCGCACCGAAGAGAACAGAGGTTTATGAGAAAATATTTTAAAGAGGACTGAAAATATCACACACGTCTATTTACAACTATATGACTAAACTAGGAGGTTTTTTTTTTTTTGTAAGGAGAAAAAGCATGTCCAGAGAAAGGGAGCCCACCCACGGCAAGACAAGCTTTATTTTTAGAGACAGGTTCTATCCTCAATCAGTGACTACAAATATAAATGCTGCAGGGGGTGAATGAAGGTCATCCAAAGGACATGGTGACCCAAGCCATAACCCTAGTCCCCATGCACCAAGATTCCACATGCATTAGTGGTGGCATGAACGAGACAGTGGCTATAGGCCCCAACAGCTCACAAAAAGCAAGCAGTAAGGCCCTAATGCTCAGCTCTATCCCTTGCCAACTTCCCGAGTAGCTCATCACCTTGCCTCTCCCCATCCTTTCCCTTTCCTACATTGCAACCCTGATTGCTCCCTATTCACATATGACCCATAATTTCACCCTATTCTTTTCTACCCCTACAATCCGACAGCCTCATGGCAAGGCTTTGCACCGAAAAGAGAAAGAGCTCTCTGTAACAATCCTTTTTACAAAACTCACTCATCATTCATTCAAACTCCCCCCCATTGCCAGTCCCATTTGCTTTGGACCAATCAGTGTTCACATGACAATCCTCCTTATATAACTGACTGTCCTGCCATACTTGGCCTCTGGGGGCAGTATTGCAGTCCATGCGCCATGGGCCGTCTTTGTCATCAATCTATTTGAAGCTTCTAGCACACCAGATGGGCTGGAGACAAGCCCTTTTGCTATGCAGATTCTGTTTGGGGCCACATTCCTTTTAAAACTGTGGGACTGCAAGTGTCAGCATGGCTGATCTTGGTTGTAGAAACTTTAGAAATATAACATTAGATCATGTTGACTTCCAACACCTACCACATTCTTTCCCATTTTCCCCTTCTTGACCTTATCTTTCCTATTCCATTTGGCACATTAAAATAGTGTGTCTCCACCTTTTATCAGTCAAGGCACCCTTTGGAAACTGGGACCAGACTATATATATTTAAAGTAAGATTTATTTACTGTGAAACCAAAATCCACCGAAACACCAGAAAACAGCAAACATAAAGATATATGTGAACCAAAAACCCAGTTACAAAATACCTAAAATAACAACACAACCTAAGAGATCAACAGAAAATCTAACTAGCCAACTAACTATATACAATATGCAGTATATACATGGGGAACACAGAAAAGCAGAATACAACTGGAAGTGCAGGGAACATATTGGAAGGGGGAACCAAAACTGGGATCAGGAATGAGGGGGAGTAGGAACAAGGCTGCAGGGTTCAGGGTATCAGTGCAAGACATAGAGCACAATCAAGAACAGAAACAGGATATATGGCTATCAATATATGGCAGCACTGCAAAACACTGGAGCGAGAGGGCAATGTAGAGGAGGAACTTAATACCCTTCCAGCAGCCAGCATCCGGAGGAAACTGATTACTGGGATCTTCTGGCTCCTGCGAGACACCCGCTGGTGGACACTAGAACTACAACCTTCCACTCTGAGGAAGCACAATTTTACCAACAGGTGATCCAGGTCCTGACAGTTATGCTTGTTAGTTTGGTATAACATGCATCACCGCAGGGTATGCTCTCACTTCGCAGTGAAGGTTTATTTGGTATTGCTGCAGGATGAGTTTTTGAATTTAAAAACCCGACAGGGGTTCTAATCCTTCCCCACTTGGAATACTTTGGAATACTTTTTCAAGGCACTGTATATACATAGGTACATTGGGCGAGGCTGGGCCAATGGAAGTATATAAGAAAAATGCCTGGGAATTATTCTTTAAGAGAATGACTACATAAGTGCACTGAGGCCATGTGGGCCCCCCCGCTAACCTATAACTCTCCATATTTAATATAATAACAAAAATATGGAAGACCTATTCTTTAAAAATATGTGTAGCTCCTTCTAGTTAGGTAGGTGCTAGAGTGAGGATTTTCTAGCAGAGTAGGCAAATTTAGGCAGGCCTGGTGGCTAGGCCTGTTTGTTTTCATTCTGGGCTGGGAGTGGCTCAGGGTAGCAGCTGGTGACTCACAGGCAGCATCACTGAGACCTCCCTCTTCTTTCTAGAGCTTGCTGGAAAGATCTGGAAAGAGAGGAGGAGAGGAGAGGTGGAGCTGCCTGGGGTGGTTTAGGGAGCTCTGAACAATCCCCAATCTGGATTGGCAGGGGGCAGGCCCCCTTAAATACCTTGGGTCAGCCTAGTTGGGGAGGAATTGGCGGGTGGAAGAGCTGGAGCGGGAGAGTGTGGAGGCTGTCGGGGCCCACGGGGAGCTCCCCAGTCTGGGGGGGGGGTGACCCTGGGCCGGGGCTCAGGTGCATCCAGGAGGAGTGATGAGATCCAGGAATGAGAGCAAGCAGAGGACAGCGGGAGAGAACACTTCTAAGAGTCTCCAGGGAGGACAACTGGTCGCTGCCAGGAAGTCTGGTGAGTGAGCACACTCGGTAGGACTGGGGAGGCACGCCTGAGAGAACTGGGAAATTGTAGTTTGAGATGGGTGCAGAACCAGAAGAGAGGACTGTGGGAAGGGCAGTAGAAAGAGGTCTTTGCAGCCAGGCTGGTTGGCAGGACCTGAAGAGAGCTATCTGGGAGTGGTAGCTGAGTAAAGGATAGCTAGCAGTAGCACCTAAACTATTTCTACACCACAGGGGCCCGAGGTCCCTGCACGCAAAAGGCAGTTCATTAAGGCCTGGCTGAAGTAGTCAGACCTACCCATGCAGTGCTAGCTAGTTTGGAGGCGTAACAGTCTGCAGCAAGTGAAGTGCTGGAGGAGAAACGGTGTGCAGCAAGTGTTTGTGCTTGAGAGAAGATTGGAGTGTATATACTGGAGTGTATATAGAAGTCCCAAGCAAGTTTGCACTGAATATATTCCTGGGCATCCCATGATTCCTCGTTCCCATCCAAATTGAATACCCTCAAATAGGAAACAAACAAAGCTATGGACTGTTCTATGTCTCTGAGGGACTGAGAGATGGATGTTGGGATGGGCAGGGTGACAAGTGAACCACTACATTCAGCAACCCCTATGGAGGCTTGGCTACATATGAAAGAATTATCAAAAATTGATTGTAACTTAAAATACAATACCGGAGGGCAGAAAAATTATTTTTATTATTTTGTGCTGTTTTGTTGAAATCAACAGTGTGTAAAGCAGTCTGCTTCTCTGCTGAATTAATCTATGAGTTCCTGTGCCCCACAGGGGTGGAACATGAGGTTAATCTCAGCAGAAGGTGCAGACATCATGGTGTCCTGTGGTTTGGACAGAGCCAGACCTGCCAGCACCAGGGCGGTGTGTGTTAATCATAGCTGAATTCAAAGTACAATATAATTTCCCTATGCTGGAAGAATGTGTCAGACTTTTCTGAGTTGACTTCCATGATGGACACAGAGAGAGGAGCCAGAACCTGTGAGGACCCAGGACTGTTGTGTGCCCAGAATCCCCCTCTGTGTGTCGTGTCTGGATCCCCTGATGCCAAGACCACCACATCCACTACTTAGGACAACCAGATTTCTGCAGTGTGAGTCCTTCAACCCTCATGCTCTTATTGCCCCTGCTGTTACCATTCTGAGGATGATTTCCCCTGGCTGTGCCTACTGTTGCTCTGTGAACTGTTTCCCTTTTGCTGTGCCATATTCACACTCCATGGACTGTTACCCCTTCCTACTGCCCTGAGGATCATCTCCCCTTTCTGGGCCATCTGGGAGAACTGGTTATCTGTGCTATGCCCATTGATACCCCGTGAACTGTGTATCCGTGCTGTGCCAATTGCTATTCTGCAAACTGTTAAGCCGTGCTGTGTCCATTGCTACCCCCTGAACTGTTTATCCATGCTTGGCTCATTGCTACCCCTGTCTGCCTGGATCTCTGCTCTGTTCTGGACTTACCCCTGTTTGCCCTGTGGACTATCCCTTTGCTGTCCCATATTGCTGTCCTTAGAAGCACAGAGGATCACTTTTCATTGCTGTTTGTTCTGTAGACTAGTTCTCTCACTGCCTGTACCCCGAGTTTCCCCAATAAACGCCCGCAAGTCAGGTTTCGTGTGATCTGCCTTGTGTTTTCTCTCTCTGCGCTTCTATCTTGTCACAGCAATATACACTCCTTTTAGGAAATCCATCCTGGAAAACTGTGATCTTGGTTCATAAGTAACCTGTTCTAATAAAAGCTTACCACGAGGAGCCCCACCACCACCATGCCACTCTGGGGGCGTTCTGCAGTATTTTTTTCCTCTTTTTAACGTTCACCTTTTCAATATATCTTAAGCTGGCTCAGGAGATGTGTAAGGTCTTTCTTCATCCTAGGTCTTCTCCAGAGGTGGAAGGGCCAGAGTGATGATGTTGTCAGCCTTCTTTTGTACATTTTTGTACATTTTTGTTTCATGAGTAATGGTGATGCCTTGCATTCACAGGATGCCCTCAGTCTTTCTGGTTGAATGAGGCTGGGTATCATTCACTTGGAAGATTGAGAACATACAGGGTCAGAAAGGAAATACGGGCTTGGCGAAAAGGAGGTTAGTATTGCAGTATTGTGTTAAAGACTCCTGTGGGGGGACTACTTTTAAGGAAAAAAAAAATGCACAGAGTTGGGCTTTAACAACTGTTTTAATCCAACCCACGCTTTTTTTCCCCAAGTAACCAAAAAAGTAGATGAACAAATATTGTTTTTAAATTTCCTTCTCCCTAAAGAGTCAAGCCTCGTTTTAGCTAAAGCTCTTGGCAGTTGGCCTGCTCTTGGGTAGTGCTATCCTCCATACTGGGTTCCCAGGAGCCTGGAACTTCTGACTCAGTGGATTAATTGTCACAGTTTTGTTCGTTAAAGTCTGGCCCTCGAGAATGACTACAACATGACTATGATGCATGATACTTATTTATTCTGCAAACCACAGTTAATTCATAATCGGCACCTTTTCTTGAAAGCAAGGACATTTAATACGTGACTGTAAGAAAAAAAAAATGTATACATAAAACATTATAGCACCGATCCCCACCCCCACGCAAAAAAAAAAAAAGAGAGAAGTACATACTCTACCTCCAGCTCGGTTCTGTTTAAATTATTTCTCTTGTGAAATTTAAACTTTCATTTGAAATGATTACTTTAGGGCAAATTCAGTGTATTATTACTGTCATTACTAAGTACGCGGATTGGGGCTCAAGGACTGCACAATTATGTTTGATCACCATTTATGGAATTTGACTAAAAGACAGAGAGGAAAGATAAAAAACACCAAAAAATAGCAGAAGACAAATGCACTGGGAGAAAGACCTGGGGCCTGGCAGTGGCTGTCAGCACTTTTCTAAGCAGTTTTAGCTAAATGTGTCTCCTGGTAATATGTCCGTCATTGTTTACTGTAATCCAACTGTAGTCACAAAGGAGATAATTAGTATTAATGTGTTTGGGGGGATTTTGGCGCTTAATTCTGATGTTTAATCATTTTTATTTATTTTGCATTACTGAGGAAAGGCACCCTTTGAAGAGCTGAAGATGCTGTGAAAAAAAAACTGGAGTTAGAGCAGCTGTAGTCAGCCGTGGTTTTGAGCTGTCCCTGTTTTAGACCCATTTTTCTAAACAGTCTTTGTTTTGGAACGTAAATCCCATATTCTTCCACACTTAGTTATGGTACTACGTTGTTCTTGTTTTGAAGCCATAACCCTTTTTTTATGTGTCTGCAATTGGCTATGGTTCTGAGCCGTCCATGTTTTGGATCCATATTCTTTCTTACCTCTGCAGCTTGCAATGGTTGTAAACTGTCCTTGTTTTAGACCCTTATCTCTTCTTCATCTGCAATTGACTATGGCTCTAGGACATCCTTGTTTTGGATCAATATACCTTTCTTCTGCATTTGGCCATTGTCCTAGGCTGCTCTTGTTTTAGATCTACAGTATATCCCTTCGTTCTCTACAATTGATCATGATTCTGAGCTGTCCTTGCTTTGGACCCATATTCTTTCTTCCTCTGCAGCCGGCCAGGGTTCTTAGCTGTCCTTGATTTAGACCCATATCCCTTTGTCTTCTGAAATTGGCTATGGTTCTAGACTGTCATTGTTTTGACCCATATAACTTCTTCTATAATTGGCCACTGTTCTATGCTGTTCTTGTTTTGGCCCCATATCCTTTTTTTCTCTGCAACTGGCCATGAATTTGGACTGTCTTTCTTTTTTGGAACCATATTCTTTCTTGCTCTGTGGTCCTAAGCTGTTATTTGTTTTGGACCCGTAATCCTTCTGCAAATGGATATGATTCTAGGCTGTCCTTGTTTTGGACCCATAACGCTTCTTCTTCAGTAATTGGTCATGGCTCTAGGCTGTTCTTGTTTCGGACTCATATCCCTTATTCCCTGCATTTGGTCATGGGTTTGAGCCTTCTTTGTTTTTGGACCCATATTTCTTCTTCTTCCGCCAGCTGGCCCCAGTTGTTGGCTGCCCTTGTTTTTGACCCTTAACCCCTTCTTCCATTGCACTTGGCCATGGTGGTGACCTGTGCTTGTTTTGGACCATATTCCTTCTTTCTCTGCAAGTGTATGTTTTTTAGGCTTAAGAATCTGTATAAATAAATTCACTGATTGAAACTGAACACCAGGCAAACAGCTTCATACAGTATGTGTACAGTATGTACAGTATATGTGCATATATGGGAACTGTTTTTCCTGCTGACTAGGGATGAGCTCGATGTTCGGGTCGAACATAAATTCGACTCGAACATCGGGTTTTCACTCGTTCGCCAAACAGCAAACATTATGGGGCATTCGCAGAGATCGCAGTGCATTTCTGTATGATGATTGGTCAAAGCATGCACCTGACCTGTATGCTTTTGCCAATCACAGCGTGCTCTGCTAAGAAAGCCATAATTGGCCAAAGGCAGGGTGCCTTTGGCCAATCATGGCTCAGGGGGACTAAGTCTATGCCCCACACTATATAAGGCTGCTTACATGGTAGCCGTGTGTAGTGTTGTTGGCGTGGAGAGAGAGATAGCTTGATTTAGATTAAACAGGCAGGTTATTCAGTTAGTGGCAGTGTATTTGATATATATATATATACATATATATAGTCAGTCTAATATATATATATATATATATATATATATATATATATATACTCTGCATTTAGCATAGACTATATATTCAGTGTTTATATACATATATACTGTCTCGTGTGTGTGTATATATATATAAATATATATATATATATACTCTGCATCCAGTGTAGCCCATATCTACAGTGCATTCCGTGGTGTACTTTTTCTAATACACTTCAGGTGGTGTATAAATATATATATATATATATATACAGTCTCGTGTATATATATATATATATATATATATATATATATATATATATATATATATATATAGTATTTCACAAAAGTGAGTACACCCCTCACATTTTTGTAAATATTTTATTATATTTTATGTGACAACACTGAAGAAATTACACTTTGCTACAATGTAAAGTAGTGAGTGTACAGCTTGTATAACAGTGTAAATTTGCTGTCCCCTCAAAATAACTCAACACGCAACCATTAATGTCTAAACTGCTGGCAACAAAAGTGAGTACACCCCTAAGTGAAAATGTCCAAATTGGGCCCAATTAGCCATTTTCCCTCCCCGGTGTCATGTGACTCGTTAGTGTTACAAGGTCTCAGGTGTGGATGGGGAGCAGGTGTGTTAAATTTGGTGTTTTCGCTCTCACTCTCTCATACTGGTCACTGGAAGTTCAACATGGCACCTCATGGCAAAGAACTCTCTGAGGATCTGAGAAAAAGAATTGTTGCTCTACATAAAGATGGCATAGGCTATAAGAAGATTACCAAGACCCTGAAACTCAGCTGCAGCACGGTGGCCAAGACCATACAGCGGTTTAACAGGACAGGTTCCACTCAGAACAGGCCTCACCATGGTCGACCAAAGAAGTTAAGTGCACGTGCTCATATCCAGAGGTTGTCTTTGGGAAATAGACTTATGAGTGGCAAAGGTTTGGTTCCGATTAATGGTGAAACACTTAAATAAATTTGCAGCACATCCCTGGAACAAATGTGAATAGCAGTAACAGGGGATAAGGGATTTTAACGGTGCCAAGATAGTAAACCAGAAATTTTTTTTTTTAAATAAAAACAAATTTCTAATTTAACATTCAGAGTTAAAAAACATGTAAGTAGTACATAATTAACATATATTGCCGTATTTAAACAGTTACAGTGGTCAGACAGGACACAAACGTGTTATTTGGAAGATGATATGGCTGCATATTAGCCCGACATGTTTCGCTGAATTGCTTTCTCAAGGGATAAGCAAGCCCAGGGTTAATATCATCCAACACTGTTGTAATTTCCCCAAGTGACCCCAACCAAGTCAGCCTCCGCAACAACCATCCACTAACACTGAAAACCTGGGTTGGCCATATCGGTGCAGTCACAGGGGACAGAAAGGTAAAATTTAAATAGTATAAGTTAACAGGGTATATTGATGGAACGGGAACCTCAGAACACCTGCTGAAGATGATTGCAGGGGATTGTTCTGGTAGCAGTCACTGACACTGCAAGCAAAAAAGTTCCACCTTCCGGCTCTAGAACTTTTTTGCTTGCAGTATCAGTGACTGCTACCAGAACAATCCAGTGGTGTACACAGTACACAATACAATGCAGCCGTAGTACAGTTTCTACCACTTTTCTGGTGGTGTTCACAGTATCTAATACAGTGTGTATAGTTTCTACTACACTTCTGGTGCCCTAAACAGTATACAGTACAGTGCAGCCGTTGTACAGTTGCTAATATAGTGCAGGCAGTGTACACAGTATCTGATACAGTGTGTACAGTTTCTAATACACTTCAGGCGGTGTACACAGTATCTAATACAGTGTAGTGTGGTGTTGCAAAACAAAAAATACATCATGTCCAGAAGGCCACCAAGGAGAGGCAGACGCTCACAGGCCACTAAAAGAGGGCAAGCAACCTCTGTATCCACAGTCAACAGTGCTGGTCGTGGACATGGTACATCCTCTGCAGGTGGCCGTGGGGCACGCTTGTCCTTTTTTTCTGCTGCTGGCCATGTTATTGAGCCAGAACATGCAGAAGAGCTGGTGGAGTGGATAACAAAGCCGTCCTCATCCTCCTCATCCTCTGTCACCCAGGCTCAGCGTAGTTTGCCTTCCAACGCAGCTGCCAAAGCAGCTATTCCACCGGCTCCTTTCCATAGTCACTTCTTCTATACTCCCACCATCATGCACGGAGGAGTCCCCAGAATTATTCAACCACAGTGTCAGGTACATGCTCCTGGAGGATGCGCAGCGATTTGAAGGCTATGATGTTGGTTCCCAGGTTGAGGAAGGGAGTAACGTGACCCTAGAGCAGTGGTTCTCAACCTGGGGGTCAGGACCCTCTCGGGGGTTGAATGATGATTTGCCAGGGGTCACCCAATCCTGGGCTGTTCCTGAAGCCCGCACCGCTCTCCCAGCCTTTTCGCAGCCGCCAGGCAGGGCTGTCCCTGGAGCCTGTGGCTGCCCACTCAGCCTCGTCACAGCCGCCCATTCAGTTCATGGCATGGCTGGGGGGCAGAGACAAGAGGTCAGCTGACTTGTAAGGAATGGGACGTGGGAGGGGCTGGAGGATATAGAGAGGTAAAAGGGAAAGAAAGGAGAACAAAGAGAAAGAGTGGTACATCCTAAAATGTACTATAAGGGATTTTAATATTGTACTAGTGGAAGGTACTCAGGGAGCGCTAAATGTCCGTGGGTTAGGGGCACAAATTACTTGTCTTGCCTTGGGTGCTGACAACCCACGCTACAAAAATTTTACTGTTAGGGGTCCCCGCAGCTTGGAAAATTTTATCAAGGGGTCACGGCACTAGCAAGGTTGAGAACCACTGCCCTAGAGTGAGTGGGTACCACAGAAGGACAAGAAACTGGCAGTCATGTTTCCCCAGCTGCAGCATACTGCCAAGTTTGCTCCAGTGATGAGGAGGGAGAGGATGATGAGGTCACTGACTGTACTTGGGTGCCTGAGAGGAAGAGGAGGCACAACTCCAACGAGGCAGGATGTCCTCTAGGGGGCAGCTTAAGGGCAGCCACCCTATTGCATCACACTGCAGAGTTGTGCAGGTGCAGGGCGCTGCTGACTCAATGCTGACTTTTAAAAGAAGGCTGGTATCATTTAATCATACAAGATTAAAGTCTTTAACTCCTTAAGTTCCACAGTGAGTATAACAAGCATGCTATTCTGCACATACAGATTGATTTTACTGTTGTGGGTTTAGTAACACTTTAAGGACATGGGTGGCTGGCTTCCCAGCCTGCTGCTTAACAACCAGCTATTCTTCACACAGAATTCAAATCGGTCGATCGTTTTTCGACCGATCTGAATTCTAATCACTCCGAAAAGTTGAAATTCATTCGAAAACAAAATAAATTTTAATGGATTTCAAATAAATTTGTTACTAGTCATTACTATTCCATTCGGAGATTCGGATACATCCGTAACTCTGAATAACCAAAAATTCATCTGAATTTGTATTCGGACCGAAACAAATTGCACATGTCTAGTTTGTAGAATGACAATAGAAACAGAAATTATATTCAGTAAAAGTAAAGCTGGCATTCAGTGACTTGACAAATATTGTTTTAAATGTTTTATTTCGAGAAAAAATTCCCACTGTTCCTTCGATTTTCTCATCACTGAACACTGATTTGATACCACTAATGACTAGAAAATCGAACCAATGTACCTAAAAGGAAAATTTTCAAACAAAATTCTACTAATGTATGGCAAAACATGCCAATACACATGGTATTGGCATGCATTTCAGAGACTGCTGAGACAAGTACAAAGGTATACTTGGTAGTGAAAATGTAGTTACATTGTCTGCCCTTTAATTCAAGACTAAGTATTTTGCTGTTTATGTTAATAGAACTTTTGCCATGCTTTGTTCTGAACACTTCTCTGTGTTGTTTGTCACTGGGAACACTTTGTACTTTATTAGAAAACACATCTGTACTGTTCTATCATCTCTGTTCCATAAACCTTCAAACTGCCCTCAAATGTCAGCATTAAGCTTTTGTTGTATTAGGATTTGTCTGTCTCCTTCTTCTGGTTGGAGAGGGCCTCACTTCCTGATTTTCTCAACCCCCAACTTAATTGGAGACCTTATCACAGAGATGAAAACGTGTAGTTTACTGAGAAACAAATCCTAAAGTATGTAGCATTTATTTTTTTATTTTTTTACTTTATTGACATTTATATCAGATGGGATTAAAAGCAAATAAGAAAAAATACGAAAATACGAAAAAATCTTAATTTTTATTTTGCATATTATTAATGTGCTATCTATTATGCATGCTGCCTGCTCTACTACAAAAGACAATTCTATTCCCAGAAGCAAGGGGTTCAGAGGATGGAAGCTGAACAAAGATGCCAGGGATTGCTTTTGTCTTTGATTCTTGTCTTCTTACGGAGGAAAAAAAAAATACAAATAAAATAAATAATAAAATACATTAATATATAAAAGGCAACGATCGCCTATGATGCAAAGCAAGAAAACAAGCGGAGAATATTTTGTACAAATAGAGACATTCTCCAAAAGAGATAAGCTAATAGTCTAGACAAAAGACCATGTTGACTTCTTTGGATTATGATAACAAAAGATCCCCTTCACGGGAAAAAAAAAAAATGGCTGCACACAGAGCAGAGGCAAGCACACCACACCAACAAGGATCAGCAAAACAGCAACAAACCAGTAGGGAATATAGAAAGACAAAAAGTAATTTCCTTACTGCTCATGAAGAAAATTAATAATATTAAGAGCTAACCACTAAGTACGGTGACTTAGTGGTTAGCACTTCTTCGTTTCAGCATTGGGGTCATCAGTTTCAATCCCAACCACAGCATTACCAGAATGGAGTTTGCATGTTTCCTGTGTGCTAGTTGGTTTTGGTACGGTTTATACCAGTGGCGGCTGGTGCTCCATTTTTTTGGGGGTTGCATACAAACCCTGCAAACCCCGCCAGCCCCGCTTGCCAGCCCCGCTCGCAAACCTGCTCACCCCGCACTTACCCCATCCAGGTCTCGGGTAGCTTCGGCAGCTTCCCCGGCTTCTCTTCCTGGCCCATCCGATCTCAGGACCCGCTTCCTGTCCTGAATGACCGTGAGGAGAAGCAGGAAGACCATAGCTAATTTTGATTTCCTATTGTCACAAGTGGGTGACCTCACCCACTTGTGAGCCCAACCTTTTTGAGGCCAATTAAAGCCTCCGGCTCTAATCATGTGCTTCTGGGAAAAAAAACCCATAGAACTCTATGTGTCCGGCGCTCTATGCCGCTGCTTGTTTCCACTCCAAAACCATACTGGTAGGTTAAAGGTGTATACACGCTAGGTAGACTTTATAGGCTCCTTGCATAAATGAACAGTGCTATATGTAGCACCTTCTAATGTGTGCTACTAGTGTGGGAGTAGAAAAAAGCATATTCTGGCTAGGAATAACCTGAGTCATTGAATTTGGTCAGGGTTACTAGAGGACAGGCCTGGATGACTCATCCTGGCAGCTCTCTGGTGCCTCCCCCTGGTGTCTGGAAGGTTGGAGAACTTTCTAGAACTAGAGGGCGGGGGTTAGGAGGAGCTCCCATAAATATTTATGAGGCCTCAGCCAATCCCCAGAAGTGGTCTGGCAGGAGACTGAGACAACCCCATAAATAGGCATTGGACATTTCAGCAGGGGAGTCGGGTGGAAGATGAAGATAGAGTTCTGAGGAGAGAATTTTTTCAAGTTGGGCATCCCTTAATTTCCTACCCTGTCTTAGTTATCAACCCCTAATAAAACATAAAAAAACAAGCCAAGGACTGTTTTCTGCATTGGAGTGTGTGAAGGAAATGCTATGTGACTGGCTGTGCAGCAGTGGGGACCCAGGACACTAGTGGCTCCTACGGGGGTAGTGCCACATATATAAACACCTATAATACAGACATAAGATAACCATAATAGAAAAAAATGTATTCCAACAATTTAAAAAAGTTGCATTCACCTTTCTCATAAAACGGCCCATGCAGACAATGGTCTCTAGTAGGTTCAAATACATTGGGGTAGGTTTACTAAAACTGGAGCACTCAGAATCTGTTGCAGCTGTGCATGGTAGCCAATCAGCTTCTAACCTCAACTTGTTCAATTAACCTATCGCAATAAAACCTGGAAGCTGATTGGTTTCTATTCAGAGTTGCATCAGATTTTGCACACTCCAGCTTTAGTAATTAACCCCCATTGTGTCTTTTTAAAAAATATTGTTTAATATAATTGCTAAACCTACATACCTGGTCTGGCCCACCCTGAAGCCTGGCTGAAGTACTCCCATGCTGTTTTAATTTCTACATCCTGGATAGTTTTCTGGACATGCCGGATGTTAGGGGCTATCTCTCAGCATTACAGAAGGGAGAACGCTTCCTTGTTGAAAAGCTGCATATGTGTAGTACGCTCTCTCTCCCCCTATCACGGCAGTGGCTGAGCAAGTCTTAAAGTGGTTCTAAAGGCTGAAGGCATTCTAAACATTAAGGATAAAAAAAATGTTCTGCATGCAGTCCCTCCTCCTCAGCCCCCCTTATACTTACCTGAGCCCAATCTCGATCCAGCAATGTGCATGAGAGCAGAAGCTCTGCCTGATCTCTCCCTCTTCATTAGCTCAGAGACAGTAATATGGGCCATTGGCCCCTGCTGCAGCCAGTCACAGCCAGTGACAAGGGAGTAGAGGGCAGGGCCAAGTCCCACTTTCTGTTTCTTAATAGACGCAGACAGCGAGGCTCTAGAGCAAACTCACTTGAGTGCCCCCAAAGCAAGCGGCTTGTAGAACAGAGCAGAGCATTGGCTGTGAGTGCTGCTTGGATACTGGTTTTCCAGCATGCTCATTCGATAGAAGCCAGTCCCAAGACCAGCTTCTGTCAGACAGGAAGCTGTACACATGAGCCAAAACTCAGACAGTTCCTGCTGAACCAACCAGTTTTGGACAATTTTTGGCCAGTGTGTACCCGACTTAAAGGAAAGAATACAGATATTTAAAAAATTTGAATCCTCAGCAAGCGGCTGGCGATCTGGATTTTACCACCCCAAAAAATACACAAACAAATTCCATGTGCTCAGATCCACAGGGATAAAACCAGAGTAAATTAATTCTCTATAAAGAGAATACGGGGTGGGGGAGACCTGTACAGGAAATTCTGGCACAGTCCCCTAAGTAATTAGGAAGAGAAAAGTGTGTCCCAGGTTTCCCAAATAGGGGGGGGGGGGACACTGGGAAATGGGGATTTTTAATGTGCCCAAAAGTCAATTATGTACCTTACTATGTACCATAATTAAAATTAATTTATTTTTATGTAGCCACAACAAATGTTAATAATGCAAAGAATGTAATTTTCATGAAAAGTATATTATATTGTACACATCGCAATATGATACAATTATCTGCATCTAGACACATCCCACAAGATTTGGATATACGCTTCTCGCCCAGGGTGCAGGCTTCTTCAGGATCCAATTTTCAATATTTCTAAAATTCAGAAACAATATGCAGAAAACATATATATGGTGCATTGTATGCCTACTCCCAAAAGGATCTGAGGGAAACTATAATCCAAAATAAAACCTTTTAAAATTAAATAAAATTTTATCTGGTTACAGCGTTGCGCGACCGCGCAATTGTCAGTGAAATTAATGCAGTGCCAAATCGTAAAAAATGGCCTGGTCATGAAGGGGGTTAAATCTTCCTAAGGTCAAGCAGTTAAACAAAACCGTTGGGAAGGATCTATCACCGCTTGCACCAGAGACGCAGGCCGCTGTCAAGCAAAGTCCCATCTCCTGGATAGGCTCCTAAGATAGACGTCAGACTGGTCCAATTTCCCAGAATTGGGCCAGTGTGCTGTCCATCATAGGAGCTGATCCAGGAGGCTGGACTTTGTTTGACAGCGGCCTGCGTCTCTGGTGCAAACGGTGATAGATCCCCTCCGGCCAGCTCTCCTTACCATTCAGACTGTGATCGGATGCAGTGTGTCACCTTCCCCATATTGATGGCTTCTCCACTGCTTTTGCCGCCCCTGCACTGCATGTCTGCGGTGGAATCGGTGCAGCATTTCATGGGGCATCAAAGCGGCCCGGGGGGCAATTGCCCCCCCCCCCCTTCCCGCCCCAGTCTGCTCCTGCATTCCTCCTTTGGAGGAATGAATCTGTCCCACCTCCTCGGGAGTCACTGGTCCCCAAAAAGTGTCAAAAATGTCAGTTAGGTGTCCGATTTCTCCGCCGCAATATTGCAGTCCTGCTATAAGTCGCTGATCTCCGCCTTTACTAGTAAAAATTTAAAAAGTAAATAAAAATATCCCTTAGTTTGTAGACGCTATAACTTTTGCGCAAGCCAATCAATATACACTTACTGGGATTTTTTTTATGTAGCAGAACACATATTGGCCTAAATTTATGAAGAAATTCGATTTTTTTTTACATTTTCTTATTGGATATGTTTTATAGCAGAAAGTAAAATTTTTTTTTTTAAGATTGTCAGTCTTTTTTGTTTATAGCGCAAAAAATAAAAACCGCAGATGTGATCTGTGTCGCATAACAATAAAATGTACAAAACTGAAAAAAATAAATACATTTTTTTTTCCATTTGCCATGATTGTACCAGAAACATAATTGTATTATTTTAAATGGGACAATGTATAGAATAAAATGCTTTTGTCTAAAGATTCCATAGAAAATATATTTTTTTTCAAAACAACATTGCTAAAAGAAACCTTTTTTCAACCATATATGTAAAATGTATGTATTGCATGTATTACTTTGACAAATGTATTGTCAAATAGGCCCATCCCTTGTGCATGATTGAGTGTTCAAAATCCATACAGATTCACTTCAGAAAGAGCGAGTGTTAGTCTTTTAGTAAATAGCCTCCCTATGTAATCACTTTTCATGCCTATGCTTTGTAGCCCCTTAATCTATGAAATAGAATCTAGCACTCGCCCGTGTTATGAGTATTATTTTTTCCCCCCCTCTATTCACATTCCAAAGGCTGCCTAATAATTTGTCCGTCTTTAAAATAAACAGTGGGCCTGAACCAGAAATCTAACTCCTCTATATTGGGAATTCATTCTGCTCTGTAGTTGCGTTGTTCAGCGTTAACTATCCATGAAAGCAAATCAACATCATGTTACAATCCTGCGATTCTCAATCAGCGAAGGTTGTAACTCCTGACCCCGATCGAGGTAGCTGACTGCTCCTAGAGCTACATAAACATGGAAATTGCTGTTATAATTCATATTTAGAGGATGCGTCGTAAGCAAAGGCATTGGCAGAGGAAAATACACAGAAACATAATAACTACAACCATTCCCTGGGTATAGAACATTACAGAAAGGGAGGGGGCTTGTTTAAAGGGTTAGTTCACCTTTACCAAAAAGCTGCCTGTGCAGGTAAGGGGCACCTGTAGATGAAAACACACTGTGCAGCTCTGACCAAAGTTAAATAATGCCTTCGCTTAGGTATAGGCCATTTACGTACCTTCCGAAGCCTGGCCAAAAAAATCCCAGAGTTAGCATCATCTCATCCTTCCCATGACTAAGCAACGGTGTGGCCTGCATGGAGTCTAGGCTGAGGCTGCTTCCACTCTTTACACCAGGGTTTTGTGTGATGTGCAGCTCCTGCGACCTCTTTTCCTTCCTCATTGACTTCTATGAAGCTGAGACAAGCTCTTTCCCTGTCTGCATTCCCAATAGTTGTCAGCAAGTAAGGGACTACTAGAGCCTAAAGTGGCACTGTTAATTTCTTTGTATGGGATTATCTCATCCTGCCTTGTTTCTAGGGTATTGCTAAGACACTCCCAGCCAATTCAAACCCCCTCACATGCACTCTCTCACCTACGGAGGACATAGTGGACCATATGTCAGAAACCATGAACTCAGGCCGAGACAGAAGTACAGTTAAATCACACTTGTTTAATAATAAAAGTAAAAATAACAAACATAGTCAAAACATAGCCAAAGTTCAGTAACCGGAATGGATAGTCAGCCAAGCCAGAAGTCAGGGATCAATGTAGTGGAACAGCAAGCAGGATCTGGAGCCAGAAGGAATGTCAGCAAAGCGAGTCTTGAACAGGATCGCAGGAGTTTCTGTGATGTTGACCAAGGAGAAGGCAGAGATTCTCTGGACTGGACGGCTTAAGTAGGTAGGACTGACGAGCAGGATATCATCAACAGCTGAGTAACTGTGGAGAGATAGGAGCTGGCAATTAGCCGACAGCTGAGCGGCCAGCTCAGAGATGGAAGGGCTGAGCCCAGCCCTGACACCACATATGTGTGTGGGTTTGAGAGCTCACTTGTTTGATGTTGGTGGTGAGCAGTAATGGCTGGGAGTGTCTTAGCGAAATCCTAGCAACAAGGCAGAACTTGATACCATCTTTGGGAGTTTTTTTGGCCAGGCTTTAGAAGGTACAGAAATAGCCTACACCTATAGCAAGAACATTATCCAAGTTTAGTCAAAACTGCACTGATTATTTTTATCTACAGGCACTCCTTACCTGCAAAGGCAGTTTTTGGTAAAGGTGAACTAATCCTTTAAAAGAGAATTTTGGGTTGTTTGTTTTCAGAAATCATACTTACCTTAGTTTGATGCTGCATCTGTCCCCCGCCGGCTCTAAGACTGAAAACTGAACGATCAAACTGTCAGTCACCAGTTCTATGCTGTGTCCCCCACGCTGACTGAGCGTTGGACTGTGCAGGGGGCAGGAGCGGCTGGCTCATTCTCTCAGTGACTTGCTGAGAGGCTGAGCCAGGTAATGGTCCAACCTTCTGGGTGGACACGGACCATAAGATCGCAATCTTTCCTGAGCCTGGACCAGCTCTATGATGTCAGCTGAAAACGCGTCACAAAAATGCAATACGAACTGCACTCCTGTGATCCACAGGAGAAGTACAGCCAAATGAGCTTTGGCTGTACTTCTCCTTTACGGCAAGATATAGTTTTCAAGTATCTAAAGGGGTTCTGCTTTAGAAGATAGTTGGGGGCTTCCTGCTTAAAGTACAACTTTAGTGTAGCTACCTCTCCCCTTACCCTCATCTCCCCCACCCTTGCCCTTAGGAATCCTCCCTACAGTAAATTTTAAACATCTCCAGGAGAAAAAGTTCTGGGCCTCTGTCTTGCAATTATATTGCAAAGTCACAGGAACCTTTTGTCCCTAATATTCCCCAAATTACCTCACTGTTAGCGTTACCTGGTTCAGTTACAAAGGCGAAATGTGACATCCGCTATTATTTTCTGACAGCCGCTAGAGCAATTATTCCTAGACATTAGAGTTCACTGAACATGCCTATCCTGGCCGAATGGGCACTTGCTATGGATTCATTCATAAACCTGGAATATTTATCAGCAGTGAAGCACGACAGGCTCAATAAACATATCAAAAAATGTCCCGCTTGGACCACAATTCCCAACTAACAAGAATTGTGAACTATCCTCCTTTCCTGAAGTGGGCATTTTAGATCCTTGGCCCTAGGTTCTATTTGGCAGCTTTTTTGTTTGAAGCCCCCCCCCCTTTTTTTTTTCTCTTCCTCTCCTCTTTTTCTTTTTTTTTATTATTTTTTTACTGGGCCGTTTGGCTTTTCAACTACGTTTTGCTTTTGTTTAACGAGAACGGTATTGCTCTGACAATGTTTTGTAATTGGTGCGGAGACTATCCCCAAGGGCTGCATTTGTATGATTGGGTCTTTATTGGGAAGTGACATTACCTTTCAAATGTTTTGTGTGTATTTGTGGCTTGTTGGGAAGTGTATTCTTTTAATTTTTTTTAAGAAAAATAACTAAACAAAGATTTAAAAAAAGCCTGGTGAAGCATGTCAAGGTTTTGTCGGGCATATTGTAACTGGGCTTTTTTGTGGCATTGGCAACGTAAAGGCTTTTTTCTGGCAACCCGACCTTGCAACTAAATTTTGTTCAAGTTTTGTCGTATTGTGCTCCTTAAAAACCACACCATCTTTTTCCAGAGCAGCCTGTAGTTCTCCTGAGGTTACCTGTGGGTTTTTCCTTGTATCCCGAACAATTTTTCTGGCAGTTCTGCAAACTTTTTTTTGATCTATATGACTTTGGCTTGGTATCAAGAGATCCACGAATTCACCACTTCTTAATAAGTGGTTGAACAGTACCGGCTGGCATATTCAAGCCTTTGGATATCTTTTTATATGCTTTTCCATTTTTATAAAGTTCCATTTCCTTGTTACGCAGGTCTTTTGAACGTTTTTTTCTGCTCCCCATGGTTTAGTATCTTGCCTGCTTTATGCATTCACATTAAAGCTAACACACTCATTGACTATTTATACACAGACACTAATTGCAATTTAAAAAGCCACAGATGTTGGAAATTAGGCTTTAATTGCCATTTTAACCTGTGTGTGTCACCTTGCAGGGCTGGCCCTACCATGGGTCCCGCTTGGTCCATTGGACCCAGGTGGAACTTTGAGAGGGGCAGCCAATTGACGCCCAAGGTTTCGTCTCCACTCCCCTGAAAAAAGGCCGCCCTGCTGCCCTCAACACGCATACTCATAGTTTTCGTGCGCAAGGGTGCTTGCTCACAGTCTAACACCGGCTGTTGAACATACGAGCACACATGAAGAGCTCTGGTGTGTGTGCTGCCTGGGGCGGGGTACCCACAGGAGATAGAGAGCAATGAAAGATCCCTTCCCCACTGGCTCCGCCAGCAGCCGATGTTCGGGAGCAGCTTGCGAGGCTTGCATTTCTGGTGCATGCGTGATGCTAGGCACTGAAGGCTGTGGGAGCACTGGGAGAGAGCAACAGAGATGTAATATAAGTTAGTTCTGTGTGACAGGACAAAAAGGGTGTCCATCATTTTTTCTATTAGTGGCTGCTGATCTGCTGGATGGCCAAATGTTGCATAACCTGCCCTAGCTTGCCATTATACTACCCTAGTCCACCCTTATACTGCCCTAGCCTGTCTATATACTAGTCTTGTCTGTCCATATACTACCCTAGCCTGCCCCTATACTGCCCTAGCCTGTCTTTATACTACCCTAGCCTATCTATATACTACTCTAACCTCTCTATTTACTACCCTAGCCTACCCCTATTCTGCCCTAGCCTGTCAATTTACTACCCTAGCCTGTCCATATGCTACCCTAGCCTTCCCCTATACTGCCCTAGCCCACACCTTGAAATTGAACATAATGGTATGTCATATAATTTTGCATATAGACAATGTGCTGTTGCATGTAAATCTGACTTCCTGATAAATTTAATTTTAGTTTTAATTACCATGATATAAAATAATGAATGTGTGGGCGTTTTGATGGGCGTGATTTTGTTTTTTGGGGAGGGGATCAGCATTTCATTCTCGGACCCAGGCGGCACAATTTCTTGGGCCAGCCCTGTCACCTTGTGTGTCTGTACCGAGGCCAAACATTCCAGGGTATGTAAACCTTTGACCAGGGCCATTTGGGTCATTTCTGTTATCAGTATGATTTAAAAAGGAGCCAAACAACTATGTGATAAGAAATAGCTTCATATGATCCCTATCCTTAAATAAAAGACAGTTCTTTGTCATGATCAGTCATGTTTTCAATATCAATGCCAAAATTTAATGATTTCTGCCAGGGTGTGCAAACTTTTGAGCACAACTGTGTGTGTCTTAAAGTCGCAATGACTATAGAAAGGTTCCTGCACTACTTTGGTCTGCCTTTCATGCAACTTGAGTGCCTTAGACTGCAATGTAAACCCTCAAAAGTTGCATGAAAGTTGCACCTGAATGTTATAAATGCGACAGGTGTAGTCATGTCGCACCCACCCAAAGTAATACACAAGTTGCACTCCAGAGTCACACACAAGTGTGAATGAAGCCCTAAAACAGGCTGTAAGGAGGCAACATGCCACCTTCCCACCGCCTGTCAAACACCTCTGAAAAGTGATCCTTTTTAGATCACTTTTAAGGGGCCGCAAGGGCTGCCACAAATGAGAACAAGCCCCTAAACCTGTAATTAGCCCAGCTTTCCATTTTACTTTTGTACTTTTTTGTTCAATTTAGCAGGTTTATATATCCACTAATAATAAAATAAGACTGTCAAACAAATAGTACAACCATTTAGCTTTACCCAATTGGCCAATGTGTGTTTTGAAAAAAGATCATCCTTTTTTTCAGCTAAGAATAAAGAAACCCTCCCTGACCCCGAGAAACTGTAAAAATTTCACTGCTCTTCATGTGATAACGAGCACCGCCGAGTCTGGTAAGTGTTCATTATTGCTCACAAATGACCCGCTACATGACCCAGATGCTGAATGTGATGCTCAAATCGGTCATATCACTTGCAAACTTGCATATCAAGCTTCATAAGGCTGACCTTTGTTGTATATTTGGATTTGGGATCAGTCGCCCCCCCCCCCCCAAAAAAAAAAAAAAGTTAAAAAAAGAGGTGTTAAAAAAAAACACTTAGTTCAGAGACGAGAGACAATGTAAGGATTATTTCTCTTATACAAGTCTCTGACATAGGGCAGAAATAAACGTACTTTTTAAAAGGACATAAAAAATTTTGATCTTGGCAGATACACGGTATTAATTCTACCAGCAATAAAATACATATATAAATGCCAGACTTTTAAGCTATAGATTTTTTTTTTATGCCGGAGCAGCAACCATCTATGTTCAGTTGAGATTTTTTTATGTAAACATTTGAGGACTACAGAACAGCCATATAAACATTCCCAAGTCCTCTGATTCTAATTTAGGTAAAGTTCCACGGTTGTTTTTGTAGCAATGTTGTGGGTTTTTTCTTTTTTTCTTTTTTTTTTTTTTTTTTTACCATCGTCCAAGTCTGTTTACTTTTAAAAAAAGGGATGGAAATAATTTCACAAGGAAAATCCTTGGACGCCTCAACATCACAACATACATAAGCAATAAAAATAATAAACAGAACTGCCAAGTAAACAGGCTATAGCCATGACTTCTGTGCCTTAAAGGTACATTCCACTCAAATATGTATAGCTTGCATTTGAATTAGGACAGCTGCTTAATGTCTGTAATTTCTGTCCTTGCATTCTGTACTTTGCTTCCCTCACTTGTTAAATCCCTGCAGTTTCTTATACGCTTCTCATCTATACACCGTGATTTTGAGCATGTTATAATGTAGGTCAGTTTGCACCAAGAGGCAAGTAACGGGAGGAAGCAGTGGAGAAATAGTTGGGCAGGTAAAAGAGAGGTTTTGGACTTTGACAAATCTAAATGCCTAAGCACAATTTTGCAACTTTCACATGCATTAGTGAAACTGTACATACCCTGTTTCCCCGAAAATAAGACCTAGCGTGATTGTCAGTGATAGCTGCAATATAAGCCCTACCCTCCAAATAAGCCCTACCCTGTTTCCCTGAAAATAAGCCCTACCCTGAAAAGAAGACCTACAAGGACTTTAACTAGGGATTATTTGGGGGGTAGGGCTTATATTGCAGCCATCACCGACAATCACGCTAGGTCTTATTTTCGGGGAAACAGGGTACCATCATCACAAGTACTTTTTGCATCCAGGTGGATTATACTGCTTTTTTTTTCAGGACAAATTGGGCTTTCATTTGGTAATGGTAATAGATATCTCCTAATTTTTTTAATTATCAAAGGAAAACTGGCCCAAAATAGTAAAAAAAAAAATAATTTTTTTTGTAATGTAGCTGTATATTTCTTGCTACTACCATTAGCTACCACCAAAGAAGAACCCAAATTAAATGCTCCTGATGATCGCAGTGATACCACATATGTGTACGTTATTTGTTGTTTGTACCCGTAGTACAGCCAAAAACATTAGTGTGTGTTTTCCTTTTTTATCCTACCTAAAACACACTGAAAGTAATTGACACTGATACAAATTTAAAGAAAAGAAAATTCTGTAAAAAAATAAAATAAATACTGTAACAAGCCCCTGCTCGCTCGCTATGTGCCGTTCTAATCCAGTTGTGTAGCTCAGAACAAACACCAGACAGGCTGTATGTAAGTTCAACCAGGAATCTCTTTTATTGAAAAATACAGGTTCTTTTATACAATAAAAGAGGAGGTGCGTACCTCCGGCTCATATTACTCTGAACATGCACCTGTGACCAGAAACCTAATTAACATGGGCTAATTAACTAATCCCTTTAGACAGCCTAGATGACTCAGACATGACCTTTAGGCCAGACTGGTCATCTTGTAGCTCAGAAAACCCAATCAACATTATCACAATAGCAGAGTTAATTAACACAAACAACAATGGGGATCTAATGACTGTTAGATCCCATACTAGAGACTTATTTACAATACACATTTTAGCAGGCAACAGACAGACAGGTGGCTGGAATTGACATCAGCATCTCCTAACAGTATTTGTCCCAGCATTATGAATCAGCCACTATTTCTAATATGGCAAATACAGGGTTCCCAGAGTCTGTGTGTCCTGGGGGACCAGGACCCGAATCCACAGTAATACCACCTCAAGGGTCCCCAGGCATACAGCTCACAAAGAGCACCGTTCCCCCAAATGCCAGGGCCCACGATCGATGGGCAAGAAGCTAGCATTCAGTCCCCTCCAAAAGTCTCTCTCCCCGCTAGGTCTGTCACATTTCTCCCCTTTCGGCAGGAGACTAACACAGGAGGAGACCCCAGACGGGTTGACTCCGAAGTTAGTCAATAGTTCCAGTCCTCTAATGCCTGTACCCACACAGTACCTCAAACAAATTGTTCCAAACAAAGCATTACTCACCCAGCCAACCTCTGCCTCTCTCAGAGAACATATCTGCCGCTGGGGAGAGGCCTGGACTGGCCCTTCTCCCTGGAGTCCTTTCTGCCGCTGGAGAGAAGACAGGGTGTCTGGGCTCACTCCGTCATGCTGTTGGGGATCTGGGCCGACTGCCCAGCATCCCTGAGGTATACAGGTGGAGACTGAAGTCTCATCCACCTTCACAGGAAATCCATCCTCTGTTAGTTGAGGGCAGAGTCCAGCAGTATTCGGCCCTGTTGCCAGCCCTTCTGCTGGAAACCCCACACCATCTGCTCCGGCTAATTGTTGGGGCAGGAGGCTGGCTTCCTCCACTTCCAAACTGTGTAGCTGCCATTGGGGAGGTGAGCTGGCTGCTTCCTTTTCCATTCCCTCATCTGGACGTTGGGTCGATATGTCTGTGGTACTGTCTCCCAGGTGCACAGATCTTTGCTGGGGAGGATAGACCACTTCCTCCACCCTGGTCAACTATTGGGGAGGGTCGACGAACACCTCCTCTCCCTTCTCCCCCTGTATCCTGATCTGCTGCTGGGAAGTGAACACCTCCTTCTCACCCTGAGCCTCTGGAACCGCCGCAGGTGTAGGGCAGAGATCTTGAACCCTCTGTCCGGTTGCCAGCGCTTCAGCTGGGGAAGTTCCCTGTAACTTCACAGATACTTCTGTTGGTGCTGGGCAGAGCACAGTGAAGTTTGGCCCTAATAACAGCTCTTCTCCTGCTGGAGTCTCACCAGGTTGTTCTTCCTCAGCAGAAAAGTCTATCAAATCCCCTGTCTCTGCAACTGGTGTCTGGGGATAAAGGTTCACCATCTTCTCTCCGTGGAACCCAGAAGATGCTATCAGTGCTGGGCAGAGGTTAGCAGAGCTCTGCCCTGTTGTCAGCACTTCAGGTTTGGGGACGGCAATCTTCAGATTTTCCACTGCCGATTCTCTGGCATGCTGCTGGACAGGCACATTCCTCCATCCAAGATCATCCCATGCAGAAACAGGATCATCAAGGTCAGTCAGCACTTGCTGCATCTGCCATATAACCTCCGCCTCCATAGCTGTGGGGGCAGGTTGGCAAAGCACACTGTTACTCTGCCACATTGTCAACTCTTCAGCCAGGATTTCAGAGTTGTCAACTGTTTCCTGATAGTCCCAGGCAAAGGGAGCCCCACCCTGCTGCTGAGCAGAGTCTAGCAGCTGTCTGTAGGCCATCTCAAGCTCCCATTCCTGAACGGCCAGATACTCCAAATCTTCCTGTGCCCAGTGCACTTCCGAGACATTCAGTCTTCGCTCTCTGTGCTCCATTATTTCCTCCAAACGCCACTCCCGATCACTCCTAAAGTCAGGGTCCCTGGACAGCCTCCAGTACAACAATCCCAGGCCATCGTATTCAAAGCCTTCCGTGGGGCTGTCATCCGCTGTCCACGGGCACACTTGGGCTACATATCACTGGAGGGCTCTGTAGCTCTTGTCCAACCGCATTTCTGCCCGGATCAGCCTGCTTAACTCAGCTGTCCACTCCTGGTTCGGCTGTTCCCCCAATAACAGCATTCGCACTTCATACTGCGACCAGTACCTTACATGGATGGAGGGGAGAACTTTTCCCTGGTTTCGCTGCTCACGGACTAGCGCTTCCTTCCAGAGTTCGCAGCGATAGAATCAAACCATCCTAGCAGGACCTGCTCTGATACTGGTCCTCTGTGCTGTATCTGCATCTCTCGCAACCTCCTTCTGAATTCCTCTTCCATGGTGGCTGGTATCTGTACCTCTCCTCTCCTGCTATCTGGACCTTGGATCCAGGTGATGGTTTGGATATGTTCACGGCAAGGAAGCATGATCCCACCGGTCCCTCCCGGCTCTCAAGTCAGTCTTTCAGAGTGGCTCTCCTGCAGGCTGGTTTTGGAGTGTCCCAGTAACTGGAGAGTAAATCCCACAGCTGCCAACCAATGTAACGAGCCCCTGCTCGCTCGGTTCCACTCTCCCGACACTCCTCTGCGGCTATAGACTCAGACTGCAGATCGCAACATCTGATGGTTCGGTCATCCAATGCTCCGGGACTAGAACTACAGCTATGTGCCGTTCTAATCCAGTTGTGTAGCTCAGAACAAACACCAGGCAGGCTGTATGTAAGTTCAACCAGGACTCTCTTTTATTGAAAAATACAGGCTCTTTTATACAATAAAAGAGGAGGTGCGTACCTCCGGCTCATATTACTCTGAACATACACCTGTGACCAGAAACCTAATTAACATGGGCTAATTAACTAATCCCTTTAGACAGCCTAGATGACTCAGACATGACCTTTAGGCCAGACTGGCTGTCTTGTAGCTCAGAAAACCCAATCAACATTATCACAATAGCAGAGTTAATTAACACAAACAACAATGGGGATCTAATGACTCTTAGATCCCATACTAGAGACTTATTTACAATACACATTCTAGCAGGCAACAGACAGACGGGCAGCTGTAATTGACATCAGCATCTCCTAACAGTATTTGTCCCAGCATTATGAATCAGCCACTATTTCTAATATGGCAAATCCAGGGTCCCCAGAGTCTGTGTGTCCTGAGGGACCAGGACCCGAATCCACAGTAATACCACCTCAAGGGTCCCCAGGCATACAGCTCACAAAGAGCACCATTCCCCCAAATGCCAGGGCCCACGATCGATCGGCAAGTGGCTAGCATTCAGTCCCCTCCAAAAGTCTCTCTCCCGGCTAGGTCTGTCACAAATACTGACCCTGACCTTTGACCCTGACCTTGACCCAAACACTAACCCTGACACTGACCTAGATCAAACCTTGATCTAGGTATTTTTATTATTTTATTTTTTTTACACACTTTTTTTTCTGCAAGGAGAGTGAGAAATAGAAAGTATCTTTTTCCTCTATTCACAGAGAAGAAAAACACATGGGCGGGCTTCACATTGTAATCATTGTGATAGCCAATCAGAGACTATCACAGCGATCAGATGACCCGGAATCGGGAGAAACGGGTCCCGATCGTTAGTACAGGGTCCAGGGCTCCCGCCGAGACTCTGTGCTGGGAATGTGCAGTGCAGCGCGCTCCCAGCACAAAGGAAGATATGCAAATATGCGGCCCCACTGAAAAAAAGCCCAGGCTAGTGGGGTCGCATGTTTGTGTACGTCGGCATCAAGGGATTAAAAGAAAAACACTTATACTCGATCTGATGCTTCCCCCGCCAGCTCTGCAGTGAGAACTGAGTGATCCAACATCATTGATCGCTCAGTTCTCCCCCTCCACTCTGAGCAAAGAGCCGTGACTGTCACTCACCAAGTAGGCAGGTGCAGTCTATTTTCCCCAATCCCCAACTAACAATATGACTGAGTGACAAAAGCCTAGCTAACAACTAACTGTATTCAATATATACAAAAATGGGGAACAAAGAAAACTGGGAACAGGAACTAGGGAGAACAGGTACAAGGCAGCAGGGTACAGGGCAGGAGCAAAACCAAGATCAGGATCAATGACAAACAGAATCTGGCAGCAGCAAAACACTGAAGCGAGAAGCACTAGTAGGGGAAGATTTAAATACTGCTGGGAGACACTCGCTGGTGGACACCAAACTACATCCTTCTACTCTGGGAAGCACAGTGCCACCATCAGCTAATCCAGGTCCCGACATATGCATTACTGTGAATCATGGTGGACTGCATTTGAAAAATTAGCTCAGGCTGGTCAAATCTTAGGTTTGTTGTGGTGCATTGGCAACTCATTTAAATGAATGGTCTGCCTTAAAATAATCTACCTTAATATGCAACATAATACATATACCTCAGATTGTTGGAACAATCAATATTGTTTAAGAGAGCAAAAGGTTTCTGCAAGTACCATGCAAATCCTGCAAATTGGTGCTCCATTGAAAATACTTTCAAAACATTCAAAAATAAGTGTGTAGGGCAGGGGCACAGAAGTGTCTGGTGTCGTTCCCTGGTGTGGCCACTATGTGTCATCATAGTTAGCATTGACAGTAGATTTAGGGACCCTTTATAGTGCAATATTCTAAGTAGGCGCTAAAGATCCTCAGAGTAGTAGCAGGGTGTGACCATGGACAGACCAGAGATAGGGGTGTGACCATAGATAGTGAGATAGTGTTGGCCCTGCTCGTGTCAGTGTGAGACACCTTGGGAAGTAGGGCTCTGAATGACTGCAGGAAAATGACCAATTGGTCCATCAAGTCTGAACTTGAGACAGGGGTCCTCATGGGAAATGTCTACAGGACCACGGCACATCAAGGATGTAGGCAGTGAGGGTCTATCTCTTGGAGCTTCCCCTTATAAGGGAAGCAGGGGGATAATAGGTGCAGGACCATTGGCATGTGGGCTGCATGACTCCAGCAAAAACCCTTTACAAGTATGGGCTCCACAATTTGGCTGTCTTCTTGTTATTGTGTGTAAATATGTAATTATCAGCTGCATTTAGTAAGCAGTTAAAAAAAATCACTGTTTGGACTCTTAATTTTCCCAACCTCAAGATGGGGATATCCTCTGGAAACGGATGGTGCTGGGTGAGGCTGCTATTGGGGTTCATTGCCATAAGGCTTGAGGAAGGTATGAAACAGACTGCTTGTAGATACTGGTAAGGCCAGGCCAGGAGCCCCCAGGGTGTGCTGATGCCTCCCAGGACCCTCACAAACAAACCAAAAATTTCCCAGTACACTGCAAAACAACCAACAACAGTATATGTTAAAAACAGAGGGTTCTGTTTGAACACTTTTGCAAATGTATGTGTAAGTCACAGTGCCCACGTCAAGGACCTCTGTATATACTGTGGTCTTAACTCTAATATTTCCGAAGTCTCTATAGTAGTTACACACATAACAATGAATAGGTTAAGGGCAGGTGTGCCTGGAGGGATCCCACTCCTTCTTAAAGGCACAGGGATGCACGTGACCCCCAGCAAAAGCACAATGGCAGCAAAGGCATCCAGTGCACCCCTGCTCTTAAACTATTTATTGTTATTTGTGCTCCTACTATTGAGACACCAGAAATTTTAGAGTTAGGACCACATTATATACAGAGGTCCCTTGTTGTGGGCACTGCGGCTAATACATATACACTATATTGCAAAAAGTATTGGGACGCCTGCCTTTACACGCACAGGAACTTTAATGGCATCCCAGTCTTAGTCCATAGGGTTCAATATTGAGTTGGCCCACCCTTTGCAGCTATAACAGCTTCAACTCTTCTGGGAAGGCTGTCCACAAGGTTTAGAGGTGTGTCTATGGGAATGTTTGACCATTCTTCCAGAAGCGCATTTGTGAGGTCAGGCACTGATGTTGGACGAGAGGGCCTGGCTTGCAGTTTCTACTCTAATTCATCCCAAAGGTGTTCTATCGGGTTGAGGTCAGGACTCTGTGCCGGCCAGTCAAGCTCTTCCACCCCAAACTTGCTCATCCATGTCTTTATGGACCTTGCTTTGTGCACTGGTGCGTAGTCATGCTGGAACAGGAAGGGGACCTCCCCAAACTGTTCCCACAAAGTTGGGAGCATGACATTTTCCAAAATGTGGTATGCTGATGCCGCATTTCCTTCACCGGAACTAAGGGGCCAAGCTCAACCCCTGAAAAACAACCCCACACTATAATCCCCCCTCCACCAAATGATTTGGACCATTGCAAAAAGCATGGTCCATAAAGACATGGATGAGCGAGTTTGGGCTGGAGGAACTTGGTAAGTGTGGTGGGAAATCTTTGTTTGCGATGTGTCCTTTTATGTGCACCTTGCTGTAAAGGCCAGTTATAGGTAGATTGGGGTAGTTACCCCCAGGAACCCCCCCCCCCCCCAGAGTGTGCACCTGCCGGATGTACTGGCAGATTCTAAGGGGTAGCCTGACGAGGATCACATGTCTGAAATGCCCTCGTAGGCCAAGGCAACCACTCAACGTCTGGGCAGGAATGGATTAAAGAGTGCATATGCTCCCCTAACACCTAATTAGTTGTACACATGGAGGACCATATTGCTTTAGCAAGCTTTCCATGGTGTAAAGGGAAACAGCGTGGTAGATATATCGCACTTTGTGATTCGAGCAACAAAAACCTGACCTTGTAAGAGACACAAAAAAAATGGTCACATGGTATTTGGCTTCAGTTCATGTAACAGGTTCACTTTAAGCACAGATGCAGGGTTTCCTGGATAGACCCATTGATTTTTCTTTTCTGGGGTGGCACTTTAAATGTTTCCTTCCGTTACATCCAGGACCATATAAAGAGGTCAGTGTCTTAAGTTCAGCCAGCGTTGTTATTTTTACCAAAAATTATGCAAAATATTGCAGTCCTTTTACTATATCTTTGCCCTGTTAAAGTCAATATTGATGCAACACAAATCTGTATTTAGTTCACATTAGCTGTCGGCTGCATGCAGATGTACATTGAACTTTGTTGCCCTTTATTTTTTCCCTGACTGTTTATGAATAGGGCTATTCAGACTCATTTTTTAGATTATGTTGTGAAAGGAAGCTGTAGAAAGACTGAAATTAATTGGCTTTTTTTTTTCTGCAGTTGTTTGTTGTTTGTTTGTGTTGCTCTTTACCTCTTATGACCTTGGTTGTGTTTACTGATGATTGTTCCGTTAGGTGGAGCTAGTGGGACGTTTTCAGGTATATAAAAACAGTTTTAGGTTGATTTTTGGTATTTTTTATTATTTGATTTTTTTTTTTTAAAGTCACACTACACTCAGGTTTAAAAGATTCAATTCCATTATGTATTCTTAACACTAAAAAGTCTCTTCTCAGCCTCCTCCAAAACTCCAATGTTTTTTGCTGCTGTGATCTGATTTCCTGTTAGAGGGTGGCTATGTATGTTCTCCATGGTCCTACTGTATGTAGGATGGTAGCCACCCTCTCTTGCTTGCTCCAAAGATGGAAGATGGACTGAGATTTGTAGTGTGTATAGCGCAGTGCACAGCGACTAACAAGCACTGTTTGCTCCAAACAAAAACGAGAGGAGAGGTTCAGGAGATCACAGATGACTTTACCAAGAGCCAGAAAGAGACAGTAAAAAACAATTTCATGAAAAATAGATTACAGGGCCATTAAAGTGTTTGTATCCCCTCTGGATTATGCCGTTAATAACTATAGTGAGTGTGTATTTTTTTTTTTTAATAAAAGGGCTAAATACCCTTTCTAACACCACGGCTGTGTGATCATGGGATCCCCCTCTGAACATCTTTCTCGAACTACGCATAGCAGCTGGAGGAGCTGAGATTCCCCTGTGACGTCAGCCGGCCAGCAGAGGGAAGTCACATGACCGCATAGGGGAACTGTGGGAAAAGGTATTTAGCCTTTTCATTAAAAAAAAAAATACACACCCTATAGTTACTAACTGCACAATCCAGAGGGGATACAAATATTTGTGCTGCATATTGCAGCTGAATAGCAGCGGAAGGGGTTGGGAGGAGAACCGCTCTCACGCTGACAGGCAGGGAGGGGGAGAGACTCACAGGAGAGAGTGGGATGACGGAGGCACGTAAACTGACTATGGTATCATGGCTTAGAAGCCATGATTACCGTGGTCAGCAGAGACAGGAGGTCACAGGAACAGGCAGGATCAACCAGGTATATTACAACATAGGAACGGACAAATTACATGGCACAAGCATTGTGCTATAGATCATGCCTTAAAGCAGTGGTTCTCAACTCCAGTCCTCGGGACCCACCAACAGGCCAGATTTTAAGTATTACCTTGGGGAGTTGCAGACTAGAATACTGCAATCACTGAGCAGCAAGTGATATCACCTGTGATGTATTTCAGCTATCTTGCAAACCTGGCCTGTTGGTGGGTCCTGAGGACTGGAGTTGAGAACCACTGCCTTAAAGGAACAGGATTTATTTTTTTAGAGTTACAACCACTTTAAGTTGCAGATGTGTATGGAATATTTTTGGAGAATTAGCATATGGTTTAGTGTAATTTTAAGCATCTTGAGTGGCACTTTAAAGCAGATCTCTGAGCTCTCTTAACAAAAAAGAAAAGGATTAGGCAAAATGGCAAATGTGGATAACATTGCATGAGAATATAAAAAAATATTTATGTTCCATAAAGGAAAGCAGACAAGTATGAAATGAATACACATGAGCTGTTTTACCTGTCAAAGGATTTGTAACCCCGTTAAGCTAGTCTTTAGATTCACTCAACGCTGCTAGATAGCACAGCCATTTTCCTGACCTCACCTTTCTCCACTACATTTGTATAGATATAAAAAATATATATAAATACCTTTTTCTCCTTTTTTTTTTTATAAGTGATCACATGACCTCTGATCATAGCTGAATAAGGAGCTTAGAGAGCTGGGGTGGAGACTGCAGAGGGTGTGCCAGCAAGAGGCAGAGAAAGAGCAGTACACTGATCTTCACATTGCAGAGCTGTGCAGAGGGCATGTAGGCACAAGTCTTGGCCATTGGAGGACAGGCAGGCTCTGCCAGGGCTGCTGTTAAAAACCACAGGGCCCCATACAGCCAACCTGACAGGGCCCACCAAATACACACAGTTTACTATGCTGCAGTTATGAATGAGCACTAGGGTTGCCACCTTTTCTTCAAGCCAAACCCAAGCACTTTAGTGGCACAGGGCATTTTTTTTAAAGTATACACTATAAGATTATAAAAGACCCTTTGGGTGCCCCAAGGAGAGTAGTAATGCAGCGTATGTGGTGTGCTGCAGCGAACAGTGGTTGTGGCCAAACTACTCTTGCTGTCCTCATCGCCTCACCCCCCCCCCCCCCCCTGTCCTAGTAATTTTGAACCTGCCCCCAAACAGCCGCCCACAGCTCCCAGATGGCAACAGATTTGTGTGCCTCGGTTAATTGGGGAGCCAAAGCCCAGTCAGAATAATGTGTCTGGGTTTCAGGCAGACTGAAACCCGGACACATGATTCAAAATCTGGACCTAATGAGCACAGCCAGCGATCGGTACAGATTACTCATTGTGTTCATTCAGGAAAGGAAGGGGCTAGTGAATGTGATATATTTACCAGACGCTTTCCCCATGGTCCATCCTGAAGGATCCTATTGTGTGCTTGTAGCTGCTGGTGGGAAGGAAAGAAGGAAAGCTGCTGTGGGGGTATGGGGGCACACAGGGGGAAATATATGGTGCACAGCGAGGGCAATCAGTGTGGTGGGGGGGGGGGCAATTACTGGAACTGACCCCCTGTATGGCTATCTGTCAAAGCTGAAAGCCAGCAGGAGGGAGATGAGAAGAAACCAGCTTTCAGCTGCTGCAGAAAGAATCACACAGGGGATCAGTTTTAGTACTTGCCCTCCAGTGGTGCTGATTACCCTCCCTGCCCACATCTGATTCACCCAGCTGCCTGGGCCCCCATGCTTATCTGGGTGCCGTACAGGAGGACCGGTGGTACCCCCTAATCTACGACCCTGAGCCCTGCTCTGAGCACAGTCAAAAAGCTGACCACGCTGGCATAGATGTTTTTCTATGCCTAGCAAGGTCGGTTTGCAATAGGAAAGCAGGGGGGACTGGCAGGATCACCAGATATTTCACACAAAGGAAGAAATACAAGGAAAATGGGATACTTTTTAATACAAGTGCATGGTACAGCAGACACACATCAGGAATATGAAATATTGGGGTAAGAAACACTTTAAAGCAATACAGCTCAGCCAAAGACATGCCTACAGCCTGCCATTGTATAATGAAGGAACAGCAGTAAACTGACAAAGTTATCCTTGTGCTCCCTTTCTAGATTTTGCCAGAACAATAGGTATCCATAGACAAGGGATAGCAATCACACAAAAAAAGATGCAAGTACACTAAACAACGACTCCTGAAAGGCGTGTATTATCTAAACATACACAGTAGTTTCATAAAAGCTTAAAGGTCTAAGCACTAAACAGAAAATTCGGTCCCTGGTCCTAAAACACAAGGCATTTGGGCAGGGGGAAGGGGGAGATATGGGAGGGGGGCAAAATAATAAATTCCTACTATGTCATTAACTGCGACTTTAAACTTGTTCAATTTATCAACATAAAAAGAACACTGTGAAATGTTGAGAAAGTTGTGTTTGAATTTATTAGTAAATGTTTTTCTGAGATCTTGTTGATGCCAATGTCGTACCATTTGTATAAATAAAGCTTTCTTGAAAAGCATAACAAACTTTGTCTAAATAAACACTGTTCACACAGAATGCTCCACCACAACTAAAATAGTTTTCTAAGCTTCTCACAGCATTTGCTGATCTTCCCTAAACACTAATTTAAGTGTAATTCTTGTTCAGGGATTGCAGGGCCTTCAGAAAAAAAGAAACATTATTTTTAACTTCTTGGTGGCAGTGAGTGTTGCAGTTCTTTCACCCCAAATTTTCATGTCCCGACTGGTCATCAATAAACTGAAATCAACATATAGCCCCGTTAAATGGCACATTATGGCACATTATGGAGTTGGGAGGTTTTCAAAATACAGACCACACTGATGGGCAAGGTTAGCGAACCATAAAGGTCTGTTGATACTTTCCTTGGACTGGCTATAGAGCTATAGACTCCAGCCCTACCTGGGGAACCAGGTTATAGAGATGGGCCGAACACATCCCCCCCCCGACCCGAACGGTAAACCCCATTGAAGTCTTAGGGAGCCGAACAGGAAAAAGTGCCCATTTTGAAGGCTTAAATGCAAGTAATTGGCCTTAAAAGGGGTATGAGGACTGGGTACTGCCCTGGGGGGGGGACATGTATCAATGCAAAAAGAATTTTAAAAACAATCGTTTTTTCAGGAGCTGTGATTTTAATGATGCTTCAAGTGCAACAATCAAAATGAAATATTCCTTTAAATATCGTGCCTGGGGGTCCCCTTAGTCTGCCTGTAAAGTGGCTCATCTTTCCGATGTATAGAACATGCCGCAGCAATAATGACATTTCTAAAGGAAAAAATTACATTTTTTCGGCTCCCGGCAATATAGCTAAAAAATCTATGAAAAAAACAGCATGGGGGCCCCCCTTTGGGTCTGGTATGGATTTTAAGGAGGTCTCCAAGTTTAAAAAAAAAATAGCCAAAAAAGCTATTTATTTCAGTTATAATATTCAAAGCAAACTTCCCCATCCATCCAAGTAATTGGCCATAAAAGGGGTATGGGAACCCTGTACTGCCCTGGGGGGACATGTATCAATGCAAAAAGAATTTTAAAAACAATAGATTTTCAGGAGCTCTGATTTTAATGATGCTTCAAGTGCAACAATAAAAATGAAAAATTCCTTTAACCACTTCAGCCCCGGAAGGTTTTACCCCCTTCCTGACCAGAGCACTTTTTACAATTCGGCACTGCGTCGCTTTAACTGCTAATTGCGCGGTCATGCAATGCTGTACCCAAACGAAATTTGCGTCCTTTTCTTCCCACAAATAGAGCTTTCTTTTGATGGTATTTGATCACCTCTGCCGTTTTTATTTTTTGCGCTATACACGGAAAAAGACCGAAAATTTTGAAAAAAAATGATATTTTCTACTTTTTGTTCTAAAAAAAATCCAATAAACTCAATTTTAGTCATACATTTAGGCCAAAATGTATTCGGCCACATGTCTTTGGTAAAAAAAATGTCAATAAGTGTATATTTATTGGTTTGCGCAAAAGTTATAGCGTCTACAAACTAGGGTACATTTTCTGGAATTTACACAGCCTTTAATTTATGACTGCCTATGTCGATTCTTGAGGTGCTAAAATGGCAGGGCAGTACAAAACCCCCACAAATGACCCCATTTTGGAAAGTAGACACCCCAAGGAATTTGCTGAGAGGCATGTTGAGCCCATTGAATATTCATTTTTTTTGTCCCAAGTGATTGAATAATGACAAAAAAAAAAAAAAAAAAAAAAAATTACAAAAAGTTGTCACTAAATGATATATTGCTCACACAGGCCATGGGCATATGTGGAATTGCACCCCAAAATACATTTAGCTGCTTCTCCTGAGTACGGGGATACCACATGTGTGGGACTTTTTGGGAGCCTAGCCGCGTACGGGGCCCCGAAAACCAATCACCGCCTTCAGGATTTCTAAGGGCGTACATTTTTGATTTTACTCCTCACTACCTATCACAGTTTTGAAGGCCATAAAATGCCCAGATGACATAAAACCCCCCCAAATGACCCCATTTTGGAAAGTAGACACCCCAAGCTATTTGCTTTGAGGCATGTTGAGTCCATGGAATGTTTTATATTTTGACACAAGTTGCGGGAAAGTGACAAATTTTTTTTTTTTTTTTTTTTTTTTGCACAAAGTTGTCACTAAATGATATATTGCTCACACAGGCCATGGGCATATGTGGAATTGCACCCCAAAATACATTTAGCTGCTTCTCCTGAGTACGGGGATACCACATGTGTGGGACTTTTTAGGAGCCTAGCCGCGTACGGGACCCCGAAAACCAAGCACCGCCTTCAGGATTTCTAAGGGCGTACATTTTTGATTTTACTCCTCACTGCCTATCACAGTTTCGGAGGCCATGGAATGCCCAGGTGGCACAAACCCCCCCCAAATGACCCCATTTTGGAAAGCAGACACCCCAAGCTATTTGCTGAGAGGCATGGTGAGTATTTTGCAGCTCTCATTTGTTTTTGAAAATAAAGAAAGACGAGAAAAAAAATTTTTTTTTTTCTTTTTTCAATTTTCAAAACTTTGTGACAAAAAGTGAGGTCTGCAAAATACTCACTATACCTCTCATCAAATAGCTTGGGGTGTCTACTTTCCAAAATGGGGTCATTTGGGGGGGGGTTTGTGCCACCTGGGCATTCCATGGCCTCCGAAACTGTGATAGGCAGTGAAGAGTGAAATCAAAAATTTACGGCCTTAGAAAGCCTGAAGGCGGTGCTTGGTTTTCGGGGTCCCGTACGCGGCTAGGCTCCCAAAAAGTCCCACACATGTGGTATCCCCGTACTCAGGAGAAGCAACAGAATGTATTTTGGGGTGTAATTTCACATATTCCCATGGCATGTTTGAGCAATATATCATTTAGTGACAACTTTGCGCAAAAAAAAATAAAAAAAATAAAAAATTGTCTCTTTCCCGCAACTTGTGTCACAATATAAATTATTCCATGGACTCAACATGACTCTCAGCAAATAGCTTGGGGTGTCTACTTTCCAAAATGGGGTCATTTGGGGGGGTTTTGAACTGTCCTGGCATTTTATGCACAACATCTAGAAGCTTATGTCACACATCACCCACTCTTCTAACCACTTGAAGACAAAGCCCTTTCTGACACTTATTGTTTACATAAAAAAATAATTTTTTTTTGCAAGAAAATTACTTTGAACCCCCAAACATTATATATTTTTTTTAAAGCAAATGCCCTACAGATTAAAATGGTGGGTGTTTCATTTTTTTTTTTCACACAGTATTTGCGCAGCGATTTTTCAAACGCATTTTTTGGGGAAAAAACACACTTTTTTACATTTTAATGCACTAAAACACACTATATTGCCCAAATGTTTGATGAAATAAAAAAGATGATCTTAGGCCGAGTACATGGATACCAAACATGACATGCTTTAAAATTGCGCACAAACGTGCAGTGGCGACAAACTAAATACATTTTTAAAAGCCTTTAAAAGCCTTTACAGGTTACCACTTTAGATTTACAGAGGAGGTCTACTGCTAAACTTACTGCCCTCGATCTGACCTTCGCGGCGATACCTCACATGCATGGTGCAATTGCTGTTTACATTTGACGCCAGACCAACGCTTGCGTTCACCTTAGCGCGAGAGCAGGGGGGACAGGGGTGCTTTTTTTTTTTTTTTTTTTTTTTTCTTTATTATTATTATTTTTTTATCTTATTTTTAAACTGTTCCTTTCATTTTTTTTTTTTTTTAAATCATTTTTATTGTTATCTCAGGGAATGTAAATATCCCCTATGATAGCAATAGGTAGTGACAGGTACTCTTTTTTGCAAAAATTGGGGTCTATTAGACCCTAGATTTCTCCTCTGCCCTCAAAGCATCTGATCACACCAAGATCGGTGTGATAAAATGCTTTCCCAATTTCCCAATGGCGCTGTTTACATCCGGCGAAATCTACGTCATAAAATGCTCGTAGCTTCCGGTTTCTTAGGTCATAGAGATGTTTGGAGCCACTCTGGTCTCTGATCAGCTCTATGGTCAGCTGGCTGAATCACCGGCTGCATTCTCAGGTTCCCTGTTGAGACAGGAGAGCCAGAGAAAAACACGGAAGATGTTGGGGGGGGGGGGGGGCATTCCCTCCCACTGCTTGTAAAAGCAGTCTAGAGGCTAATTAGCCACTAGGATTGCTTTTACATGAAAGCCGACCGCTGGCTGAAAAGAATGATACCAAGATGATACCTAAACCTGCAGGCATCATTCTGGTATAACCACTCAAAGTCGTGAATGGCATACCTGAAGACAAAAAAATGGTTAACAATAATACACAGTAAACAGTAAAGTATAAATAATTACATACCTGAAAAGCAAACGTGATAAAACATAACAACAATAAAACATTGCAGAATAGAATACAGTAAAAAAGAGCAGAACAATAGAGAGAGAATAGAGAGAGAGAGAACAATAAAACGACAACTATTTTTATTTTATATTTTTGTTTGTGTTTTTTTTTTTTTTTTTTTTACACTTTTTTTTGTAACTAACTTTTATAACTGTAACCGGTTCCAGGTTCGGGTCTCTCAAAATGCGATGGCATCTCGGGAGACCCTGTGAAAGTGTGCCTAGTCTGTGCAATGCTGTACCCTACGCTAATAGTCAACTAGTGCATGGTAGCGTTCAAAACATTCACCAATGCAAAGACCAGGATTGTCAGGACAGGAGGGACAATAATAGCGGGTGTCACGCCTATATCCGCGCTTTCTGCAGACACAACATCTTTTTTGGGGGGTTCGTTGGGTAGGGGTACTCGGGAGGACATAAAAATGCCTCTCATGCAGCCGACTGCATTTGGTTGGGGATGTGAATGGGGGAAGTACGGGCGCTGCAGAAGCGGTGGGTTCCCAATTAGGATTGGCGAATGCAGCAGGAAGGGCATTATGGGCACGACGGGCCTGTGTTTGTCTTTTTGGTGGCAGCGGGACACTACTTGTGCTTGCCACCTCACCAGCTTGAACTGCACTTATGGGACTCGCCACGTCACCAAGTGTTACTGTAGTGCTGGTTTGACTACGACCGGGGTGTACTAGGCCGCTGGCGCTTGCCAGTTCACCAAAACGCTACAAAAAAAACTGTTAGCGATCGCAGGGATCAGGCCTGACTCTGCGAACGCTGCAGTTATGCGTTTAGTGTTTTGTAAGTGACAGTGATCGATCGATACTGCACTTGGGTGGGCTGGGCCGGGCCGGGCGGAGGGGCAAAACGCAGGTGCTAGCAGGTATCTGGGCTGATCCCGCTAACACTGCGTTTTTGGGAACCCTAAACTGCTGGGGACGCTAGTATAGATCAGATCGGATCAGATATTGATGCGATCAGATACTATACCACTAAGGGAGGTGTACGGTGCGTGCGTGGGTGTTAGCGGTACTGGCGCTAATCTGACGCTGCCTGGGGCTGGTGCTTGCCAGTTCACCAAAATACTACCAAAAAAACTGTTAGCGATCGCAGGGATCAGGCCTGACTCTGCGAACGCTGCAGTTATGCGTTTAGTGTTTTGTAAGTGACAGTGATCGATCGATACTGCACTTGGGTGGGCTGGGCCGGGCGGAGGGGCAAAACGCAGGTGCTAGCAGGTATCTGGGCTGATCCCGCTAACACTGCGTTTTTGGGAACCCTAAACTGCTGGGGACGCTAGTATAGATCTGATCGGATCAGATATTGATCCGTTCAGATACTATACCACTAAGGGAGGTGTACGGTGCGTGCGTGGGTGTTAGCGCTACTGGCGCTAATCTGACGCTGCCTGGGGCTGGTGCTTGCCAGTTCACCAAAACGCTACCAAAAAAACTGTTAGCGATCGCAGGGATCAGGCCTGACTCTGCGAACGCTGCAGTTATGCGTTTAGTGTTTTGTAAGTGACAGTGATCGATCGATACTGCACTTGGGTGGGCTGGGCTGGGCTGGGCGGAGGGGCAAAACGCAGGTGCTAGCGGGTATCTGGGCTGATCCCGCTAACACTGCGTTTTCGGGAACCCTAAACTGCTGGGGACGCTAGTATAGATCTGATCGGATCAGATATTGATCCGTTGAGATACTATACCACTAAGGGAAGCGCATGCTGCGTGCGTGGGTGTTCGCGGTACTGGCGCTAATCTGACGCTGCCTGGGGCGACGCATATCACCGCCGGGCGATCAGGGGGCTAAACCTTTATTCGGTAATAAACGGCGGGTGCCCTGACACTATAAAAAATAAACAAACTAACCAGCGTCACCCGTAACAGTTATACAGTGATCAGTGGTGAAAGGGTTAACTAGGGGGCAATCAAGGGGTTAAAACATTTATTAGATAGTATATGGGGGTCCCCTGTCGCTATAAAACACTGACGGCGAACCTAAATATTTACGTTCCTAACTAGCGTCACCAGCGACACTAATACAGCGATCAGAAAAATGATCGCTTAGCGACACTGGTGACAGGGGGTGATCAAGGGGTTAAAACTTTATTAGGGGGGGTTAGGGGGGTATCCTAGACCTAAAGGGGGCCTAACACTAACTGCCCTAACACTAACTGTCACAAACTGACACTATGCAGTAATCAGAAAAAAAAAAGAAAAAAAAAAAAAAAAATACTGCTAATGTCAGTTTGTGACAGGGGGGGGGGGTGATTGGGGGGGGATCGGGGGGCGATCGGGGGGGGGATCGGGGGTGTAAATATGCCTGGCATGTTCTACTGTGTGTGTGTGTGTGTTGTGCACTCACTTGTCATCTCTCCTCGGCGCTGGAACGGAAACTGCCAGACCGGGGAGAGATGACATCACATCCTCTGCCTGTGTGAAACGACACACAGGCAGAGGAGGATTCCTATTGGCTGGGAGCGATCGCGAGGGGGGGGCCACGATCGGATGGTCTCCCCCTCGCCTCCCGACGCTCCCAGTCAGATGCCGACCGCCGATGGCACCGGGGGGGGGTCCGATCGGACCCCCCGCCCGCGGGAGGCAGATCACGTATGGGTACGTGATTTTGCCTGCCCGTGCCATTCTGCCGCAGTATATATGCGGTAGGCGGTCGGCAAGTGGTTAACCACTTCCGCTTCGGTTTTCCCCCCTTCCTGACCAGGCTATTTTTTGCGATACGGCACTGCGTTGATTTAACTGACAATTGCGCGGTAATGTGATGCTCTACCCAAATAAAATTATCCTTTTTTCCCACAAATAGAGCTTTCTTTTGGGTGTATTTGATCACCTCTGTGGTTTTTATTTTCTGCACTATAAACAAAAAAAGAGCGACAATTTTGAAAAAAAAACAATATTTTTTACTTTCTGCTATAATACACCTCCAATAAAAAAATGTTAAAATTCTAATTTATTTATCAATTTAGGCCAATATGTATATTTTTGGTAAAAAAAATCCCAACCAGCGTATATTGATTGCTTTGCGCAAAAGTTATAGCGTCTACAAACCATGGGATAGATTTATGGACTTTTTTTTTTTTTACTAGCAATGGCGGCGACCAGCGATTTTTGATTTTTAGCGTTACTGCGACATTGCGGCAATCCGACACTGGGTGGCACTTTTCTGGGGACCAGTGACACCAACACAGTAATCAGTGCTAAAAAAAATGCACTATCACTGCACTAATGACACCAGCAGGGAAGGGGTTAACATCAGGGGCGATCAAAGGGTTAAATGTGCTCCTAGGGAGTGCTTTCTATCTGTGTAGTAGATGGTTAACTGAAGAAAGACAGAGATCAGTGTTCCTGCTCAGCAGAAACGCAAGATCTCTGTCTTTCTTACTTGCAGAATGGCAATCTGCCTTGTTTACATAGGCAGACCGCTTTTTTTCTGCCTCTCTCGGAACGATCGCCGGGTACAGACCTGCTGATTGGCTTCCGCTGTGTCCAATCACAGAGGGAGCGGGGCGCGGGTGTGCCCCAGAGCCAAAGAAAAAAATACCATACAGGTACGTGATTTTGCGCTTAGGAGGCCGCCCTGCCGCAGTACGTGGGGTGGTCCTTAATCTGCCTTGTTTACATAGGCAGACCGCCTTTCTGCCTCTCTCGGAACGATCGCCGGGTACAGACCTGCTGATTGGCTCCCGCTGTGTCCAATCACAGAGGGAGCGGGGCGCGGGTGTGCCCCAGAGCCAAAGAAAAAAATACCATACAGGTACGTGATTTTGCGCTTAGGAGGCCGCCCTGCCGCAGTACGTGGGGTGGTCCTTAAGCAGTTAAATAATAAATATAGTGCCTGGGGGTCCCCTTAGTCTGCCTGTAAAGTAGCACATCTGTAGAATGCATAGAACATGCTTCAGCAAAAATGACATTTCTAAAGAAAAAAAAAACGGAGTCAAATCTCATTTAAATTGACTTACATTTGCAATTGCCGGCATCGGCGACTTGTGATGTCACGGACCAGTGCATGCAGGCGGCGTGCTTGACGATAGATTTACATCAGGGGACACTGTTTTTTAAAAAAGGAATTGTCAAAAACTGTATGTATTTTTTTTACTTTTTGCCACTTTTTTGGTGAATGGATAGGGTGTTCAGATAAGGGTCTGGTATGGATTTTGGGGGGGGACCCTATGCCATTTTATTTTTTTAATTTTTTTTACTGGCAAATGTTTGTTTTTTTCAGCTGTCAGCGGGGAAGCCCATTGACAGCTGATGACTCATCGGTTGTTAAGGACGCCGCAGTCGGCTAACCGCTCCACTCCTTAATAATCAGCTTTTACTGCTCTCTGACTGGGCAAAGCTTTGCCCAATCAGGGCGCAGAATGCACTGTGCAGCGCACAGTGCATTGCAAGGCAAAGACCTGACAAACACCCTGCAAATTCGGGTGTTCCCCGAATGGGAGGAACCACCAATGTTCAGCCCGAACTCATGCTCGGGCCGAACCGCTCACCCAACTCTAACAAGTTATTCCAGAGTAAATGCCCAATTCCAGGTAGCAGTAAGAAGGGGGCCCAATATTTTTCATTTGAGGGACATTATTTACAAGGGATCTGGAGAGCTTCCAAAGAATCCTTCTAAACAGATCCAGCTGGATCTCTTCTAGGTTGTCCAACCAGGAGAACAACATGCAGCCTCAGAACATCTTAGAAATCTTATATTATCACCTAAAGCTATACTCTGGGATAGCGTAAAGGAGAAGTCCAGCCTGAGCTTTTTACGCTGGGCTTCTCCTAAAGGTCACAGGAGTGCATTTCGTTTTGCACTCCTGAAACCCATCTAAAGTCCGCTGTCCGCTGATGTCACTGCCTTCAGTCGAGGCAGTGCGTCATCCCGACTTCCAAGTCTGGATCCACCAGCTGCCTTGATTGATGGCAGTCTCAGCAGCTCATCAAGCCGCTGAGACGGCCTCTCCCCTCCACAGCTCAGAGCTCCAGTAAGCGTGGAGAAGCAGAGAGGAGAGACGCTGACTGACAGTCAGCAGCTTTCCTCTCAGGCATCTGTGAGAACCGAGCCATCATCAATGTTCGGTGGCTCGGTTCTCAGTGCAGAGACGCCGGAGGACAGCTGCAGCATCGGTCTGATGCTCCATCCACCAAGTATGAATCTTTAAAAAAAAAAACCAACATACTTCTCTTTTAAAAGTTACCCTTAAATGTTACTTTAGACTAGGAATAGAGGAAAAAGCTCTAGTATTTATCTTATTTCTTGCTTCCACAGGCTTCCTACTAGCTGCCAGACCAGTCCCCCGAAGCTGCTTCTCTTCATCATTCCACTGGTCTAAGGCTTTCTGACATTATCACATACTATGCAAGACCAGCAATCCTCCATTTTACATGAAGCTGGCAAGGCCCTGCTCACATACCGAGAGCGCCAGAGAGAAGAGCGTCAGCTGCCACTGAGCAAGGTAAGCATTGTGGCTTGTAGGCAGGTGGAGTCTATTTTCTCCACTACAGATGGCGCTCATCAGTAGTGACAATGCAGGTGGAGGAGGAAGTCCAGAGGAGCCTTGTTCCTCTAATATCTCCTCAGTCCCAGAGAGACAGCATCTGATTGGATGCTGGTGTCCATGTGAATTTGGCAGCCATCTTGGGTCAGGCAGAGTCTATTTAAAACCCTGGCTCCCAAGTTTGGAATGTGTGGATAGAGTAGGAACAGGTCACCCGCCTGTCAGGGACAGTGCTAAGCATCAAGGAGAGGTTCTAGATGAGTAAGGAAAGTGCAGGGACACACCATCGTTGCTGGAAGCCTTCCCACTTGGGTACGGACTGCCCAAGCCACATTCCACCCCTCGAGACAGATGCTGTCAATACACCTGAGACCTACTGCTACTATTCATCTCTGTACATCCTGTGAGTGTGCTTGGTTGGGTTGTCTTCCCACGGGGCTTGTTGTGATTGGCCGAACTCCATTTTCAATTTTGTTTTTTACAACTAGGCTCTGAGTGTTTACAGCCACCGTACCATGCTGCACCTGCCCACAGGCTTTTTTCTCTACCCTAAACTAAACAAGCATTTAAAGTTCATTTTTAAGCTATCCCTGAGTTCAGTTTTAAGTGATATTATAGGATCTCCAGGATGCCCTGAGGCTGTAGGGCCTTTGTTTGATTATCTAGCCAAGAAGAACCCCAATTATGCTTGGTCTAGGAGTAGAGACATATGCTGTAATACTTACCTTATTCCTTGTTTCGACAGTCTTCCTCCTAGTTGCAAGACCAGTCCCCCGAAGATGCTTCTCCTTGTTCTGCTGGTCTCAGGCTTTCTGACATCATCTTGTACAATGCAGTGCCAGCAGTCCTACACTGTATCTGAGGACAGCAAGGGCCTGCTCATATCCCAGGAGTGGAGAAGAGAAGAGAAGAGAAGAGAAGCAACTGCTTGCCAAGAGAGGAATAAGGTGAGTATTACAGCTTATGACCCCACCCTTGACTAAACAAGCTTTAAAGGGTGCAACTATCCCTGAGTTCAGCTTTAGGTGGTAATATAACATCTGCAGGGTGTCTTGAGTCACCAGGACCTTCTATTGGTAGGCCAGACAAGAGGAGCCCCAGATGTACTTAGTCTATGGGTTGAGGAAAAACTGTAATATTTACCATATTCCTTGCTTCTGCAGGCTTCTTCTTAGCTGTAAGACTAGTATCTCAAAACTGCTTCTTTTTTGTTGCTTCACCATACATCCAACTTTTTGAGATGGAAATGAAGGACACCTATCAGCAAAAGTATGCAAGCATAGGACACACCCCTTACTACGCCCCCTTAAAGAAGAATTGCACAAAAAACAAGATTGGATAAACCCACAAGTGCTTTTTTTAACACTACTATTCCTTTATATTGGCTTTTGGAATTTACAAATGCAGCAATTTAGAAATCAGATTGAAGGTTTAGCGCTGGAAAACACTGTCTGATAAAGTGCATTTTTATATACAACTATATAGATCAGACCAAAATGAGGGACAAATGAGGAGGAATGAGGGACAGAGATCATGGCTCCAAATCAGGGACAGTCCCTCGAAATCAGAGACAGTTGGGAGCTATGGCTTCACTAGTTGCAGGCTTTCTGACATAATCATGTATTATGCAAGACCGGCAAAAAATGCACTGTATATAAGTATGTGAGGGTTCACTCACATCCTGGGAGCGTTGGACAGAAGAAAGCTAGTTAAAGGGGTAGCAAGGAATAAGGTAAGCATTATGACCTATTACCCTTCCCTATACAAGCTTTTCAAGGTAAATTGTAAATTATCCTTAAGTTCAGCTTTAAGTGGTAATATAAGATTTCTAAGATGTCCTGAATCACCAGGGCCTTCTTTTGGTTGGCCAGCATAGAAAAGCCCAATCCGGATCCTTTTACCCTAGGTTCACAATTATGCGGCTATGGTTAATGCGCTTTGCAGTGTGTTTTTTGCATTTTTAAACTCACTTTTTACATATTTTTGGTGAATGGGAAGGGTACTATGTTCCCCCTACTCAGGCACATAGGGGGGGGCAGGATCTTGTTCTAGATTCTGAATAAGCCCCCTGTCCACAAACCCCCACAACCACTGGCCAGGGTTGTGGGGAAGAGGCCCTTGTCCCCATGTTGAACCTCACTGCCCCAAAGCACCCCCCCCAGCATGTGACCTGGTATGGTTCAGGAGGGAGGGGGGCTCATTTGCCCCTCCCTTCCCTTACCTACTGGGCTGCATGCTCGGATAAAGGTCTGGTATGGATTTTTTTTCTTTGCCGTGGGGTTCCCCTTTAAAATCCATACCTGACTCGAAGGGTGATTTTTGTATCCCGCTGATGACTCATTGGTTGTTAAGGATGTGGCGACTGGCTTCCCAGCCTGCTCCTTAACAACCAGCTATACATAGTTTACTATGGGAAAAAAAAGCAAAATGTAAAATGCATGTAAAAATGCATGTTTGGCCCCTGCGTGGGCTAATTTTGTATGCTAATGGAAAGCGATAAAAAAGATTTTGCAAAAAAAAAAAAATGCATAAAAAAACGCAACATGCGTTTTTAGTGCAGGTCCATTGAAGTCTATTACACGAAAAATGCAATCTTCTGTGGGAAAACTGTCTGATCCTTTCCAAAAACACACCAACTGAAAAATGCATAGATGTGAACATGTACCATAGGAAACCATTAATGGACTGTACTGCATTTCTGAAAACTGCAAAACGCACTAAAAAAACGCATAGGTGTGAGTCAGCTTTGATGTTTTGTTAGACTCGATTCACATCTATGCATGTTGTTTTTGAGTGTTTCTGCAGTGCTTTTTGTGGTGCTTGCCATGCTTTTGGACACGCGTTTTTACCACGATTTACTTCGATTTTGCCGCGATTTGCGTTTTCTTATTTTTACACTGTATATAGCTGGTTGCTAAGGAGGGGGCCCGGAAGCCAGCCCACTGAATGTAAAAAAAAAGAATTGCCGGCTTAAAAAAAATTGTGAAAAAAAACAGCGTGGGGTCCTCCCCAGGTCTATACCAGGCCCTTGGGTCTAGTATGGATTCGAAGGGGACCCCCATGCCAAAATCTTTTAAAAAATGGAGTGGGGTCCACCCAAAATTCATACCAGACCCTTATCCGAGCATGCAGCCCGGCAGGTCAGGAAAGGGAGGGGACGAGCGAGCGCCCCCCCCCCCCTGAACTATATCAGGCCGCATGCCCTTAATATGGGGGGATGGGTGCTTTGGGGCAGGGGGGCTCTGCGCCCCCCCACTCCAAAGCACCTTGCACCCATGTTGATGGGGACAAGGGCCTCTTCCCGACAACCTTTGCCCGGTGGTTGTCGGGGTCTGCGGGCGGGGGGCTTATCAGAATATGGAAGCCCCCTTTAACAAGGGGGCCCCCAGATCCCGGCCCCCCATGTGAATAAGTATGGGGTACATTGTACCCCTACCCATTCACCAAGAAAAAGTAGTGTAGTGTTAAAAAATACAGTAGACAGTTTTTGACAAGTCTTATTAAAAATATCTTCTTCTCTGCGTCTTCCTCCGGTCTTTCTCCATTTTCTCCCGCTTCTTCCACCTCCGGGCTTCTCCTTCTCCCATTGCTTCTTCTTCCTCTCTTCTTCTTTCTTCTGTCTTCTTTGTCCGGTGTTCTTCTTCCTCTGCCGCCGCTCCCGCCTCCGATGCTGTGCTGATCTGTCCGCGCCAATGTCATGCATTGGGTGTGGCAATCAAATTATGTCATCCGGAGGCCCGCCCCTTGTGGCATCACGGACCCATCATGCCCCAGCCGGGAATGTCACAAGGGGGGCTGGGCCTCCGAATGATGTAATCCAATGGTCACTCCCCATCGTTATCTAAGAAATGCTTGACATCGGCGCGGACAGATCAGCGGAATGCAGCATCGGAGGAGGGTCATCGGCGGGAGCGATGGCAGAGGAAGAAGAACACCAGACAAAGAAGACAAAGAAGACAGAAGAAAGAAGAAGAGCACAAGAAGAAGCAGCGGGAGAAGGAGAAGTCTGGGGGAGGAAGATACGGGAGAAGATGAAGGAAGATCGGAGGAAGAAGCGGAGAAGAAGAAGATATTTTTAATAAAAGACTTGTCAAAAAACGTCTACTCTAATTTTTTTTGGTGTACCCCATACTCATTCACATGGGGGGGGCAGGGATCTGGGGGCCCCCTTGTTCATTCTGAAAAGCCCCCCGCCCACAGACCCCGACAACCACTGGGCAAGGGTTGTCGGAAAGAGGCCCTTGTCCCCATTAACATGGGGCAAGGTGCTTTGGGATGGGGGGCGCAGAGTCCCCCCTGCCCCAAAATACCCATCCCCCCATGTTGAGGGCATGCGGCCTGGTATGGTTCAGGAGGGGGGGCACTCGCTTGTCCCCTCCCTTTCCTGACCTGCCGGGCTGCATGCTCGGATAAGGGTCTGGTATGGATTTTAGGGGGGGAACCCACGCCCTTTTTTTAAAATGTTGGCTTGGGGGAGGGGGGTCCCCTCCAAATCCATACTAGACCCAAGTGCGTGGTATGGACCTGGGTGGGGGGACCCCACGCTGTTTTTTTTCACAATTTTTTTTTTTTTTAGCCGGCAATTCTTTTTTTTTACATTTAGCGGGAAGCCTGCTGACAGCTGATGACTCATCGGTTGTTAAGGGCATGGCGGCTGGCTTCCCAGCCCCCTCCTTAGCAACTAGATATATACAGTGTAAAAAAATTATTTAAAAAAACGCAAGTTGCAGGAAAATCGCAGTACAAACGCGGTACTTGCGTTTGGATGCAGGTCCATTGAAGTCTATTACATGCAAAACGCTGCATTTTGCTGGGAAAAAAGTCCCTGACCCTCTCCAAAAACGCAGAGGCACAAAAATGCATTGATGTGAACATGTTCCATAGGACCCCATGTTAAAAAATTTCTCTGCAGTTCTGCAAAATGCAAAATGCATCAAAAAACGCATTAGTGTGAATAGAGCCTTATACTGAAGCCTAATACCGCGTACACATGACCGGTTTAGCCGTCTGAATAAACTCCAAAGGTTTCCCTGACGGAACTCAGATGGAATTCCATTCAAGCTGTCTTGCCTACACATGATCAATCCAAAGTCCGACCGTCCAGAACGCGGTGATGTACAACACGTACGACGGGACTAGAAAAAGGACGTTCAATAGCCAGTAGCCAATAGCTTACGTCTCGTACTTGCTTCAGAGCATGCGTCGTTTTTGGTCCGTCGGAACAGCATACAGACGTGCGGTTTTCCTGAAAGGAATTGGTTTATTTATTTAGAGCATGTTCTATTTCTAGGTCTGTCAGAATTTTCGATAAAAAAAAGTCCGATGAGGCATACACACGATCGGAATAGACGATGAAGAAGCTTCCGTCTGACTTTTTCTGTCGGACATTCCGCTCGTGTGTACGCGGCTTTATACTGAGCATGTGTAAAAAGTTCTGAATGGGGCAAGGCCTTAGCTATTAGTCAAAGTTGTCCAGCAAAAGTGTTAGTTAAAGGGTAGAGACAAACCATTTACCATTGACAGGGGTGCTTGCAATGATCAGATTTTGTTCATTTATGTAAAACCTTTATTGCAAAAGTAAAAAAAAACTGTTTGCTGTAACCGTTTAAAAGCTTTGGTTTAGTTCAGCTTTCATTTGTAATAGCAGGAATACACGGTTAAAAAATTGCTCGAGCGCCGACCAATGAAACAGCATTTGTTGGTCGAAATCGTCGCCAACATTAACCAATCAAAAAAATCTTTAAAAGAGCAATCAATTTAATTCATACATAGTGTAGAAGTCTCACGTACAAGTGGGGTCGTCTAGTTCCGCTCATGCGTGATAATGTTCAAGAGATGTTTTACGGATGACCTTCACACCAACGAATAGAATATCGTTCGTTCTCACAAATGACGCAATTTTTCCATTTTTCAATCGGTCTTTTTCGTTCACAATATTGATATCGGATATTACAGCTGTCAATCAGCTAGAGGTCCCTCCCCTGTCACCTTTCTTCTCTTGGTGTTAGGAAAACTTGCCAGAAGCCCATCTGCAGCCTCGTCAGTGCCCATCAATGCAGCCTCACTGTGCCCCTCTGTAGCCTCGCTGTGCCCCTCTGCAACCTCACTGTGCCCATCAATGCAGCCTCACTGTGCCCATCTGCAACCTCATCAGTGCACATCAATGCAGCCTCACTGTGCCCATCAATGCAGCCTCACTGTGCCCATTTGCAGCCTCACTGTGCCCATTTGCAGCCTCACTGTGCCCATCAATGCAGCCTCACTGTGCCCATTTATAGCCTCACTGTGCCCATTTGCAGCCTCACTGTGCCCATCAATGCAGCCTCACTGTGCCCATCAATGCAGCCTCACTGTGCCCATTTGCAGCCTCACTATGACCATTTGCAGCAGCCTCACTGTGCTCATTTTCAGCAGCCTCACTGTGTCCATCTAAGCAGCATCACTGTGCCCATCTAAACAGCCTCACTGTGCCCATCTAAGCAGCCTCACTGTCCATTTGCAGCCTCACTGTGCCCGTTTGCAGCATCACTGTGCCCATCTGCAGCCTCGCTGTACCCATCTAAGCAGCATCACTGTGCCCATCTAAGCAGCATCACTGTGCCCATTTGCAGCATCACTGTGCCCATCTAAGCAGGATCACTGTGCCCATCTAAGCAGTCTCACTGTGCCAAAAATGCAGCCTCATCTGTGTTCATCTGCAGTCTTGCCAGTGCCTTGATTACACACAGTGGTATGTATCTCCTGCCGTGTCATGGAGCTGGGGTCTGAACTTTGAACTGTTCGGCGGCTGTCCACTCACTGTAACAAAGTCCCCCCTCCTAGATCGTGATAGATGGAACAATAATTAAATTGAATCAGTGTTCCATCTATAACGATCTAGGGGCTTTGTTACAGTGAGTAGATGGCCGCCGAACAGTTCAGACCCCCAGCTTCATGACAGCGGGAGATACCCGCTGTGTGTGATTACAAAACCGGAGGGAGGGAGAGGAGGCACTTGGATCAGCCGCGGCGTTGCAGCAGCCGCAGCTCAAAGCAGCCCCAGGGCAGGCGGTCTACAGGGTAAATTTCCTGGTATCCCGGTAGGCCAGTCCGGCCCTGCATATACCCAGTGAATTGACTGGCCTCAGGTGATACACAGAGATGTAATAAATCCTCCAATATAAGTTGTGCCTGTTTTACTTGCATTCCTCTACATCAGTTCAAAATGCAGAATTTAGAAAGCTCGTCTGAGCGTTCAGAAAAAAGTGAAATTACACTCTGCAGAGCTCAGTGAGGAGAGCTCTGATAGCTGATTGGAGGGAAGGGACACCCCCTCCCCTTAAAAGAACACACAGGGGCAGAGCTGAGGCTGTCAATCAGCTGGAGGTCCCTCCCCTGTCACCTTTTTTCTCTTGATGCCAGGAAAACTTGTCAGAATTGCAGATAGCAGAGGAATGGGGCAGCAGACAAAAATGACACTTTGTGCTCTGGAATGAGACAAGTACACAATATAGAGAGATATGCTGTGTTCATATTTTATGTCTGAGGTTTACAGTCACTTTAAGATAGGAATTGTGTTATTAACTGGATCGCCAGGTGAAAATATAAAAAAAAACAAAAGCAGCCACCACATGTAAGAACTGGTGAGCTGCAAAACATACTCATAGCAATGAAACACATACTGAGTGATCAGCGCTAGCTAATACAAATATTCTGTGCAAACAAATATTGTGGAATATATATTCAAATAAAAAAAAATATATATATATATAACAAATGCATGAAAAGGAAAAACAACAAATAAAAAGTGAAAAATAAAAAAGTGCTCAGTCCCAAAAACAGCCTTCAGGCTATGATGAAAAATGTCTAAGTGACAGTCCCTCTGTGTGAGCCCAATTCACCTCATGTGACATAAATGCAAAACTCCCACTCACCTTAAGTGTTGACCCTAATGTCATACGACAAATAGGAGTCAAAAAGGCTTGTGTGGTTCCTATGACCCAGGTGTGTTGTCCACCCTCTCTCTCCGCTTTAGTTTCCTCGATGTCCAATCATTTCAGTGGCAGGATATAGTGGAGATAAATGAAGAAAAAAACTCACACAGAGGGACTGTCACTTAGCTGGAGGCACTATCCGGACCAGCATTTGAGCTCAAGGAATTTTTCATCACAGTCTGAAGGCTGTTTTTGGGACTGAGCACTTTTTTATTTTCCACTTTTTATTTGTTGTATTTCCTTTTCATGCATTTGTTATATTTTTAATATTTAAATATATACAGTATCTCACAAAAGTGAGCACACCCCTCACATTTTTGTAAATATTTTATTATATCTCTTCATGTGACAACACTGAAGAAATGACACTTTGCTACAATGTAAAGTAGTGAGTGTACAGCTTGTATAACAGTGTACATTTTCTGTCCCCTCAAAATAACTCAACACACAGCCATTAATGTCTAAACCGCTGGCGACAAAAGTGAGTACACCCCTAAGTAAAAATGTCCAAATTGGGGCCCAATTAGCCATTTTTGAAGCTCTGGTGAACTCCATGCCCAAGAGGGTTAAGGCAGTGCTGGAAAATAATGGTGGTCACACAAAAAATTGACACTTTGGGCCCAATTTGGACATTTTATTTTGAGGGGACAGCAAATTTACACTGTTCTACAAACTGGACACTTGAGGAAGTGTAATTTTTTTCAGTGTTGTCACATGAAAAGATAGAATAAAATATTTACAAAAATGTGAGGTGTACTCACTTTTGTGAGATACTGTATATTCCACATTATTTGTTTGCACAGACTATTTTTTTTAGCAAGCTCTGATCACTCAGTAAGTGTTTTATTGCTATGAATAGGTATTGAAGAAAATTGTATCACCTAATAGATTGGGTCAGCAGCTGCAAATATTTATAGAGGTGGCGCGAGTGTATCACTATTAACAAAGCTGTATACATGAATTTTTTTGTTTTTGGGTGTAATAGCTTTTTATGCCTAGCATCAATTTAGAAGATAATCACTAAAGTTTAAAAAGGCCAAGGTTTCACCAATAAAAAAGACCTTTCGTTTTACCTACATTTGCAACAAATACTCTAACTTTCAAGGGCCTTTCTTCAAAGGAATATCTGTATACTGAATACACTGTGCAGTAATATATTTAGAGAATAATGTATTTTTTCATTCCATTGAATTGTATAACAACATCACTCTAAAAGTGCATGTACCTTTGTTGACAGGACCATTGTATGTTCACAGAGTCAGTAAGGGGACACAATGAAACAGAGCCAGTGCTAATGTGTATTTTGAAGGCTTTAGCATACTATTACACTTTCTATTGATTTCCAAGGTTTATTTAATGTTATCCAGTATCATACGTACAATTCTACACAATAATTGCCAAACATAATGGAGCAAATGAATTTCTGATAACAATGCATGGCAAAAATGGAAGCCCATTTGTACTATGTGCCAGTGAATTTTTTCATAATTTGTTTTCTGAAGAATCAACAGGTTTGGTCATGGATGCCATTATCTGTCATAATGCATCAACAGTTTTCATACTTTCGTGAGGCTCGCTATTTCACCTCTAGCAATTAAGCTTGAAAAGAAAAAAGTTTGAGATTTTGAGAAGAAAGACTGAGAAAAAAAAGGAATTTATTGTATATATTTATCTAAGGTTGTGAAGGCTTCAGTGCTCTACATCAGTGGTCTCCAAACTGTGACCCGTGGGCAGATGCAGCCCTTTGGTTGCCTTTATCTTGCCTTTGTGGCACTATTTCTCCAGCTGATCTGATGCACTATCCCTCCCACTGACACCAATGATGGGACACTATTCCTTCCACTGATACCAACAGTTGAGGTACTATTTCTCCCACTGAAATAAATGATGGACCACTAATCCTCTCACTGCCACCAACAGAGGGGCACTTTTATTCCCACTGATACCAATGAAGGGGAACTATTCCTCCCACTGATACCAATGATGAGGGACTATTCCTCCCACTGACATCAACAAACGGGGACTATTCCTCCCATTGAAACCAGTAATGGAGCACTATCCCTTCCACTGATATAAATAAAGGAATACTATTCCTCCTATTAATACCAACAAAGGAGCACTATTCATTTCATTGACACCAACAAAAGGGGACTATTCCTCCCACAAACACCAATGATGGGGCCCAATTCCTTCCACTGATTCCAATGAAGGGGCACTATTCCTGCCACTGATATCAATATATGGGTACTATTCGTTCCATTGATATCAATGAAGTGGGGCTATTCCTACCACTGATACCAATGATGGGGCAAAATTCCTTTCTACTGACACCAATTATGGGGTACTATTCCTCCCACTGATATAAATGATGGAACACTATTCCTCCCACTGATACCAATAAAGGGGCACTATACTTTTCATTGACACCAACAGAGGGGACTATTCCTTCCACTGACACCAACAATGGGCACTATTTCCCCCACTGACACTAACGAAGGGGTACTGTTCCTTCTACTGACTCCACAAACACAAATAATGTTGCACCAATCCTCCTCCTACTGACCACAGGCACTACGTAATTTATTACTCCTATTGACCACCCAGCCTGAGCCATTGTTTACTCCCTCTAATGCTGAGGCATTTTCCTCTGTTACCAGCCACAATCTGACTCCCCTAAAGACTGAAGGACAGTAAACTGGACCTTGATTTAGAAAGTTTGGAGACCTCTGCTCTACAAAGTACATTGCATCATTCATATTCCTGTACTGCAGAGGAGTGCACAAGCCAAACACACTATTTGCCCCACTTACATTATGCGTTACCACTACCATGCTTAAAGACAGCCTGTTTATTTTGAATGCATGGGCTGCTGGTGGAGCTCCTTAATGCATGGAAAAACAGAGGTGACCTAATTGTTTGTGTCTTAGGTTGCCAAAAAGAATGACACTGCGCTGCAGTTCATACATTAAATAGGCAAAAAGGACGAGGGATCTCAAGTAAGGATGAGCTCGATGTTCGGGTCGAACATAAGTTCGCAGAAAATTTGAGCGCCGCGGAAGGCCCTATAATGCACTGTGAGATTGAGTGCACTGCTGTATGATGATTGGCCAAAGCATGCACCTGACCTGCATGCTTTGGCCAATCACAGTGCGCTCTGCTAAGAGAGCCACAATTGGCAAAAGGTAAGGTGCCTTTGGCCAATCATGACTCAGGGGGACTAAGTTTATGCCCCACACTATATAAAGCTGCGGCTATGTGTAGTGTTGTTGGCGTGGACAGAGAGATAGCTTGATTTAGATTAAGCAGTTAGTTACAGTCAGTCTATTATATATATATATATATATATATATATATATATATATATATATATACCCTGTTTCCCCGAAAATATGACCTATCGTGATTGTCAGTGATGGCTGCAATATAAGCCCTACCCCCCCCAAATAAGCCCCAGTTAAAGTTCTTGTAGGTCTTATTTTCAGGGTAGGGCTTATTTTTGGGGAAACAGGGTAGTGCTTATTTGGGGGGTAGGGCTTATATTGCAGCCATCACCGACAATCACGCTAGGTCTTATTTTCGGGGAAACAGGGTATATATATATATATATATATATATATATACTCTAGATTTCACATAGACTATATATTCAGTGTTTACTCGATATTCGGTCAGTGCAGGCAGTGTATTATTATATATATATATATATGTATATATATATATATATATATATATATATATATATATATATATATATATATATATATATACTCTGAATCCATTGTAGCCTATATCTACTATATCTACAGTGCATTCTGTGGTGTACTGTTTCTAATACACTTCAGGCGGTGTATTAATATATATACAGTCTCGTATTTATATATATACTCTGCATCCAGGGCAGAACAGTGGGAGGAAGAGGAGGACTTCCCTACCTCTCAAGGCACCCTTTATCCAGATAGCATTCCTGCGGGCCCGCCAAACACACAGGAAGAAAAGGAGGAGGAGGAGGATTGTGTCAGCATGGATGTAGAGGATAACACTCAGCAGCAGTCTTCAAGTGATGGTTTTCAGTCCCCAGATACCCAAGGAATTGTACGTGGCTGGGAGGAGGTATTTATGGATCATGTGATCCTTAGTGACCCAAAGGACTCAGAATCAAATGCCTCTGCAAACTTACGCTGTATGGCCTCCCTGATTCTGCAAAGCCTGCAAAAGGACCTTAGGATTCGTTGTATCAATAAGAGGGATCATTACTGGCTGGCAACCCTTCTTAATCCTCATTACAAGGTAAGGTTGCAGAACTCATCCCTTCGCAGAGGGAGCAGAGGATGAAACATTTTCAAGAGGCCTTGAAGAAAGGTTTGTGCAACGCATTTCCAGACCCTGGGAGGTTACAATTTCCTAGTGCTAGACAACGTGTTGCTAAGGGTTCGTTCTGTCAGAGAAAGAGCGGTGGAGAAGGTGGCCGGCTGACTGATGCCTTTAAACTACCCAATTTACATATTGGGTTAGCGCAGTGTTATTTATAATTATAAGTGCCATAGATTCTATAACCTCTAGGATTGGCCGCTATATAGACTTCTTCCTCCAGCCTCTAGTCCGTAACGTCCCGTCATATCTCAAAGATACGGGTGACACTATTCGTCGCCTCAGATCCATCGATTACCATGATGATCTCATCTTGGTTACGGCGGACGTTACTAGTCTGTACACCTGCATTCCACACTCACTGGGATGGGCTGCTGTAAAGCATTACCTGTCAATAAGTGGGAACATCCCACCAAGACAGCAATCTTTTGTCATGGACCTCCTTCGTTTTGCCACACAATCAAACTATTTTTGGTATGACAATCAATTGCGCTAACCCAATATGTAAAAAAGCAGCTACATAAAATATGACCAGTATTATAAACACAAATAAAAATAAAATGTAGCGCTAGTGATTACAGATTACAGTACTGTATCAAATAATTACACATCCCCTTTGTCCCTAGTGGTCTGTCCAGTGTCCTGCATGCAGTTTTATATTATAAATACTATTCTTTCTGGCAGGAAACTGGAGATTGTCCATAGCAACCAAAAAATGTCCGTTTACGGCAAAAATGCTTTTAGACCAGCTAGAAAACAGTGATAATAAATTAGAATCACTCGCAGAATTGAGCGATAGTGATTTGTGGGGAAAACCTTCATCAAACACTGAAAGTAATGATAGTGACAATTCTGCAACTGAGCAAATTTCAGTGTTTTTGATTTGATTACATTATTGAATAATTTTTACTATTATTATATTATTATTTGTTATAACTATTTATAGTTATTTTTTATATTATAATTTATGATTTCATTTTTCAAACTTTATCATACCGGGGATGTCTACTAGACTCTTGTTTGGACAGATTTAAGTGAGTTATTCCTAAGAATTACAGGCCTACAATTTAAAACACCAAATTTCCATGCAAAATAATTGTACCACTTTCAGCATCAAAAATCTGAAATAATCATATCGCCAGGGAGGTTAATGAACACACCCATTAAACATTCACAGTGCTTGTCGAACCTCTTGGAAGCAATGACTTCAACAAGCACTTTTGGTAGCTTTGGATCAGACCTGAACAACATTCAGGAGGAATTGTTGACCTTTATATATATATTTATTTCAGCTCAGACATTGTTGGATGTCTGGTGTGAACGGCTTTCTTGAGTTAATTCCACAGCATCTCTATGGGGTTAAGGTCTGGACTCCGACTGGGCCACTCCAAAAGGCCCATTTTCTTCCCATTGTCTTCTGTCTGAAGACAGTCAGTGGTGGACTTACTTTGAAGCTCAGCACTGGATAGCTGGACGCTGGGATGTGTGGCTGGTCTGCTTAAATTTGTCTCATACAAGCTACCAACCTCATTGGCCTTCCTTAATTATTCCTTGCCATACCACCATTTTTACCAACTCACAACTGACATTAGGGATTCCATTTTGCCTCAGTATACCACTCTGGCCGATACGCATCCGCGGAACGTGGGGGAAACATCCTCTAAATGAGGATATTACCAATTGGCACACATCTATATGCTCCTATGATGACCATGATGTTAGAGGGACAGCAACCCCACCAGTACTAATGTCCAATGCTATCTTGACTTCAGGTTTTAATGCAATTTAACAAAACATAATAACAACTATTTCACCACCCAATACTATATGAATCTCTCTTCTTCTTTCTTTTACACCCCTGAAGAAGGACTAAACCCTTTATATCCCGAAACACGTTGGGTGTGAGAAGAGTCTCTCCATATACCTACACTTTGGTGATAGCAATAAATCTCCTAAATATGTTAATGTCTCGTTAATATATATAATGTTTTAACACATTTTTTCTTTAAATAAAATTTGTTTATTTTTTATTGATACATACCTTGTTATACTCTTTCAATATATGTAATTTTTAAGTGCCTTAAAAGTCCGCCTAGGGGAACCCTTTTTCATATGTACTTTGAAGCTTAGGGTCATTGTCTGGCTGCATGACCTGACTTCTACTAAGCTTCAGTTGGTGGACAGCCACCCTGACGATATCCTGTAAGATATTCTGTTAAGCTTGAGTATTAATTTTCCCCTTGATGATGGGAAGTGGTCACCCCAGACATCCTACAAATGTGTCTAAGCTGAAGCAGTTTTGTAAAGAGGAATGGTCAAACATTCCTACTGAACATTGTGCAGGTTTGATCCAGAGCTACCAAAAGCTCTTGCTTGAAGTCATTCCTGTTAAAGGAGGTTTGACCAGCTATAACTCCAAGTGTTCACTTACTTTTTCCTTCAGCACTGTGAATGTTTAATCGGTGTGTTCAGTAAAGTCAGGACATGAGAAATGATAATTGTTTGTTATCAGCTTAAGCACATGGGGGGTTATTTACAAAAGGCAAAGTGCAGTCACTGTAGATCTGAGGGGAAGATCTGAAATGAGTGGAAGTTCTGCTGATTTTATTATTCAATCATGTGCAAGCTAAAATGCTGTTTTTTGTTTTCCTTGCATGTCCCCCTCGGATCTACAGCGACTGCACTTGAAAGTGCACTTGTAGTGCAAAGTGGATTTGCCTTTCGTAAATAACCCCCATTGCGTTTGTCTATTGTTGTTGACTTAAATGAGGATCGGATCACATTTTATGGCAAATTATTGCAGAAAGCCCAGTAATTCCAAGGCGTTTGCACACACTTTTTTGCCACAGTATGCATTCTCTGTGGGTCCAGCACTCCTGCACAGTATGGCACACCTACCTCTTAGTTTCCTATCCTCTGACAATGTAAGGTCCACACTCCTCCTCACCACTTTGTAACTGCCATCTACTTCTGGTTTTTCCAGCTTCAGAATCTTCTGTCTTGAGCCAATGGTCAACCATGGATATTTCAACTTCCGCCCATGCACATGGGAGTTATATTGTCCCAGCATCCGGCTCTTAAGGTGGCCACACACATCTTGTGATCAATTTAGGTATTGTATGTGTGTGTGTGTGATGACAAGTAAGGGATTCGTCATCAAATAATATATTGAACAATGAAACACAGACTGTGGTTTTGCACTCTCCAGTTTTAGGAAATCAACCCCATAGACTGCTAACTTTGCAAGGGAATTTTCCCCAGAGCTTAGTGAATATGGTGAAGTTTCACTTTGCAAAGAATACCCAATCACATGTAAGGAAAATAAAAAAAATAATATCTTTGCTTGCACATACTTGGATGATGGAACCTGCACCTCATTCACTAAGCTCAGTGGAAACATCCCTTGCAAAGTACAACTTTGCTTGCAAAGCAAACAGCCTATTTAATTTTAGTAAATCAAAGCCTACTATACTCAAAATATCAAAAATAAAATGAAAATATGGTTTATCAGTTATAAATATAAAAACAGTCTTTTGATCGATTTGTGTCTTCTCCAACAAACACACATATATGCTCAATTGACCAGGATGGATCTACAAAATTTTTCTATGGTTGATCAACTTGGCAGAATCGAAATTAATTGGGAGCCACTAAATCCTTTAGGTGATTTTTATTCAGTTTGATCAGTTTAAGGGCTGGTTCACACCAGAACCCGAATGCTTTTGTGGGTTCTCTTGCAGAACGTTTTTGACAGCCTCTTTATTTTAAAGTTCTGCCAAATGCACAGGAACATGAAAAAGGTATGGTAGGAGCAACTTTTAAAATCACACCGCACCAAACCATGTTACTGCTGTACCCGCAGTGCTCTCAACATGCACGTGTTTCCTAGATGAGTTTAGGATGTCATTAAGAATTAATGGCACCAGTGTGGATCTAACAAGGGCTACACATTCCTGTGCAGTGCAGGAAACGTGCACGGAAAAATTGGTGTGAACGCGCTGCAATTGCATTTGGCTACTGGATGGGGAGCTGCTCTGACAGTCTGACATGCACGATGTGCCTCGGTTTCCTCACTCCCAATATGGATAGCCGATGGATGGTGTAGTCCACCTGATGTCCAGGGTTAAAGGACGCATTTCGAGCAGTGTTGCCAAACTACCAGATTGAAATTTACTGGCACAACACCCAACATTTACTGGCACAGCCACGTTTTTACTGGCATTTCCAAAAGTTACAAAATTACAGTTTTAAGTGCAAATGAGAGTATTTAGGCTACAGACAATACAATAAACAATTAGCAATATGATTTAAGGTAGATAATAAGGCAAAAAACGTATTTATTATTTTCGATATAGTAAGTAAGTGGCTCAGGGACAGGACTCAGGAGGGCAAGAAATTAGAATGGGCGGCACACACACATAAAATTGACTGTCGCGGTGACACTGACAGCTCACTGACTAGACACATCCCCTCCTGAGTCACAGTGACAGTCTCTCTCCAAACCAAGTGGTCCCTCCAGTCCACTCCAGTCTAAACAGCACTGACGGTCCCGGTCCCAGCCTGCCTTGCTCCCATACCGCAGACCCGCACACGAGGCTCTGGCCGCTCTGCTTGGCTCTATTGCACCATGACATCACATGACATGCTCAGGCACCACCTCCACCAGAGCCACCGATCACACTGTAGAAGGCACTCGGATGGTCTCAGCCGGCTCTGGACCAAGCAGAGCGTCACAGCCATATTTTTTACTGGCAACCCTTTTTCTTTTACTGGCATTTACTGGCAGGAGAAAATTGCCTGTTTTTTTACTGGCTGCCAATAAAAATACTGACGGTTGGCAACACTGATTTCGAGGGACCTTCCTCTTCCTCAGCTGACCCGTTTAGGCTACCCGCTCTGTTTAAATAGACCTCCAAGACCCCGGAAACCCCATGCTGGAGTGAGCTGCGCAGGCTGCTGGATCGCTGGGCTGGCTGCAAGATGCGGATGGAAAAATCCACCTCCCTCTATCCATTCAGCTGCACATGTTTGAGACAGTGCTGTTATCCCAGACTCATCCTCCCCTTGGTTTTTACATGTGTATTTCTCATGCACTTTTGTGAATATACATCTTGTAATCCTTTTATTATTAAAATTAGCTGCAACTTACTACATTAGAGTGGTTGCGCTGTCTCCCCTACCCCCTCATATGTTTTCACAGATGGAGTCCCTTCTCCTTTTTTGACAGCGGAACCCCTAGTCTGTTGGTTTCCTTTGTCTAGTTATCATGCTACCTGTTCATTAGCCCCCCCCCCCCCCCACCTCGTTTTTCCATTTGTTGTTATTATTGTTGATTGCTGGTTATGTTCACATGGTTTATTTACACACAATAACATCATCTGTGTTTTAATCGATTTTGAGTGGCTGAGCGCTGGTAGCCAAGCGCCTCTTTTGGCGTATGGCATTTTTTTCTTTAGCTTTGGGCTTTTTCGAAATTGCATTGTATGATCATATTGGTATGCACGTGGACACCATGACTCCCACCATTTACAATGCCGAGAATAGGTCAAGATTGTACATCGCATTGCGCATGAACCACAGCCAGTCTACAGTGAAAAAAAAAATGTTAGCAGGAAGGAAAATAGTGTGGCAGAAGAGGTTGATTTACTGAAACTGGAGAGTGCAAAATCTGGTGCAGTTGTGCATGGTAGCCAATCAGCTTCTAACTTCACCGTGGTCAATTAAGCTTTGACAATAAAACCTGGAACCTGATTGGTTTCTATGCAGAGCTGCACCAGATCTTGCACTCTCCAGTTTTAATAAATCAATCCAAAAAAGTCTATAAAAGCTGTAACTTATAATGTAAATTTATGCTCTGCTTTAAACAAGCAAACTTTTTCAGCTTAGCGTGCCTTTAAGTGAAAGTTCATGACTTTGTCCTTTAAGTAAGACCTTGCATTTCTGAGACATACCACCATAGCCTGAGAGTATTTGATTAGATGTCACACGTCTCTCTTCATTCGAGTAATCGGCACGCTGTTAACATGTTTAAGTGCTAAACGCATAAGGTCCACTTAAAACCCGTCCTAATCGGGGATCATTTTTCCAGTGTCCTTCCAGTAAAGCATACCACAAACAGTATTCCTTCTGTGAGTGTTTGACAGCTCCCAGACAAAACAAACACCATTTTGTCTGCACGGCCATTCAGGAGAGGCGACTGTATCACAAATGCACTTTTCACGCAATGTTTCAGTTTAAACCAAGTTCATAAAAATCTTAATGGGAAAAAAAGAAGGCTAGGATATCGTTTTTGCTTAAAGCAACAATGTCTCTAGAATAAAGGTTTAGGAAAAAAGCCCACTGCACAGAAAAAAGCTACCTACCTCTTCTTCTTGCTTGAAGGATTTGACACTTCTGAGGGTGTCAAATCCCTGGCCCCCACTACCCTCTGTGGTTCTTCCTGCTGGACTTTGCATCACTATAGATCACAGTTGTGACCTATGAGCTTGTGGATCAAACCATAGAGCTTGATGGGGGACCAGGCTTCTAAAACACCTGGGTGAGTGTCAGATGAGTAAGATCCTCAGTACAACCAAGTGGTGCAGGCAATTGGAAGAGATTAAATGTTTGCAGGGGGCATTTTTATTTGTTTTTTAAAGAGTTATTTACATGGAAACAATTATGTATTCAGTGCATCGATTTTTGAGTTAATATTAATGTCTCATATTTAATGTTTAATGTAGCTTTCACAATTTTAGGGTCAGCCCACAATCACATTAGAAACACTTCAATACATCAGCTTCCCTATACATAAGAACCCCTCATCACACCAACGTTTCACCTATACATCAGAGGCCTCATCACATGAGTCCCCCCCCATCACATCAGAGTCCCCCATCAAAAAGCCCCCTGATCACACAGTCCCCTCTTCACATCAGACTGTTATCTTTTGGCTCTAGTAGTGTGGCACAGGGTGGGAGGTGGAGGAGGTCTGGAAGGAAGCAGACTTCCATCTTCTTCCAAATCCTGGGGTTGGCCATGCATGCTGCCTATCCTGGATCAGAGTCTTGCATTGCCATGGTGCAGGTTAGCCAGCTGCCATCACCATAGCAAATAATGATGCCATGTGTCACTTGAGGGGGGGGGGAGCCACACTGCCTTAGGGGATTAGAAAACAACATTTTTACCCTGTTAGGCATGTTGATTAAAGCTTTAATAGTTGCCTCTCCAGCACCTAAGAAAGGCTGAAATATTAGTTTTAGGCAGGGATCTGTTCTCCGGAAAATAGGTGCAGGTACTCTTCTCCCCAAAGTCACCCCTTGCTTCCATCCCCTATCCACCTCCAAGCACCACCCCTTTTAGAGAATAAAGAATTGTGAATCATTTTGCAGTGCTAAGTAATCTGTATGGAATGTGTTGACGATAACAAGAAAGGCCGTAAAATGGATCTCCAGCAGCCAGCAACAATAGATCCACAAAGCAACCATAACACCTCCACAGCAACAGTTTACCCCCCCAACAATAGATCCACCCCAGCAACAATAGATCCACAAAGCAACCATACCCCCCCCCCCCAGCAACCCTTCCATATACGGCAGCAAGGCGGCTCTGCTGCACAGGATCACGTACCTGGTACGTGATCCTGCACTTCCGGGTCTCCTGCACAGTGACTGTACAGATTAGGCAGAGAGCCAGAATGGCAAACTGGCTATGTAAACAAGGCAGATCATCGTTCTGTCAGTAGGGAAGGCATGGATCCTGTGTTCCTGTAAAGCAGGGACACAGGTCAATGGCTTTCTCTAGTAAAAGCCCCTCCCACAGTACACAACCACTGGCTAGGAACACAGTTAACCCTTTGATCGCCTCTGATGTTAACCCCTTCCCAGCCAGTGTCATTAGTACAGTGACAATGCATATTTTTGAGCACTGATCGCTGTATTAGTGTCATTGGTCCCCTAAAAGTGTAAAAAGTGTCAGTTAGTGTCCAAATTGTCAGCCGCAATATCGCAGTCGCTGATCGCCACCATTACTAGTAAAAAATAAATAAATAAAAATTCCAAAGTTTGTAGACACTATAACTTTTGCACAAACCAATCAATATATGCTTATTGGGATTTTTGTTACCAAAAATATGTAGCAGAATACAAATTGGCCTAAATTGATGAAGAAATTAGATTTTTTAAATTTTTTCATTGGATATGTTTTAAAGGCAGAAAGTAAAAAGTGTTTTTTTTTTCTCATAATTTTTATTTATTTATTTTTTATAGTGCAAAAAAGGATTTTTTGGTTTATAGTGCAAAAAATAAAAACCACAGAGGTGATCAAATACCACCAAAAGAAAGCTCTATTTTTGGGGGGAAAAAAGGACATAAATTTTATTTGGGTACAGTGTCGCACGTTAACCACTTCAGCCCCGGAAGGATTTACCCCCTTCCTGACCAGAGCACTTTTTGCAATTTGGCACTGCGTCGCTTTAACTGACAATTGCGCGGTCGTGCGACGTTGCACCCAAACAAAATTGACGTCCTTTTTTTCCCCACAAATAGAGCTTTCTTTTGGTGGTGTTTGATCACCTCTGCGTTTTTTATTTTTTGCGCTATAAACAAAAAAAGAGTGACAATTTTGAAAAAAAAGCTATATTTTTTACTTTTTTGCTATAATAAATATCCCCAAAAAATATATATAAAAATTTTTTTTTTCCTCAGTTTAGGCCGATATGTATTCTTCTACATATTTTTGGTTAAAAAAATCGCAATAAGCGTATATTGATTGGTTTGCGCAAAAGTAATAGCGTCTACAAAATAGGGGATAGTTTTATGGCATTTTTATTTATTTTTTTATTAGTAATGGCGGTGATCTGTGATTTTTATCGTGTCTGCAACATTATGGTGGACAAATCGGACACTTTAGTAAGACCAATTTCTTCAGAAAAGTGAGAAAAATAAGAAAAATAATTGAATTTTTATTATTACATGAATAGACAACTCATGGTGAAAAACACAATACAAAGCATTGGATAAAACCAAGACATATACATGAAAAACACAGAATTAAAAGACCAACTATGAACCAAGGCCCAGAAGCTGTCAGGACGACAGACCATCCCAACATCGGACACTTTTGACACTATTTTGGAACCATCATCATTTATACAGTGATCAGTGCTATAAAAAAAGCACTGATTACTGTGTAAATAACACTGGCAGGGAAGGGGTTAAACACTAGGGGGCGATCAAGGGATTAAGTGTGTCCTAGGGAGTGATTCTAACTAACAGCGATCACTGCTCCGGATGACAGAGAGCCGTGATCTCTGTCATGTCATTAGACAGAACGGGGAAATGCCTTGTTTACATAGGCATCTCCCCGTTCTTCTGCTCCGTGACACGATCGCGGGCACCCGGCAGACATCGAGTCTGCGGGACGCACGGTCACGAAGCACGCGCGCCCACAATGCTGCATCTTAAAGGGGACGTACCTGTACGCTCATTTGCCCAGCCGTGCCATTGTGCCGACGTATATCGCCGCGCGCTGGTCGGCAAGGGGTTAAAGTAACGCAGTGCCGTATCGCAAAAAATGGCCTGGTCATGAAGGGGGGTAAATCTTTCGGAGGTCAAGTGGTTAAAGTAGATAATTCAGTGATGGGGGGTACCAGACCTGCATGCCACTGCGTTTCCACTGAAAAAAGCCTCGGTTTTGGATAGGGTTACTACATTCGTTCCCTGAGTCCATGACCCCTATACAGGGATAATGATGACAACCCCTGAAGCTTGACCGTTTACAAACAAATCAATGATCGTAACTCATTCTTTTTAAATTTGGACAGATTCCTTTTATTATAGTAGAATAGGCATTGTATAACCAATAGATGATTTGCACAAGCTGCAGACACTTTAGTTAACATTGCCCTCGAATGCTTATTTAATAAATAATAGCGCTACTCAGCTCATCAACATCAGCCACAGAAGAAATATTTTCATTAGTATCTTTCCCTTAGCCCGGCTCCAAAAAATAGTGCTGATGTATGCAGCCTCCAGCCCCGAAGCCCTCCTAATCAGGAATTAGAAAATCTGTGGACGTGTGTGATTTGACATAGTTAACTTTTATGGAAATGCAAAAAGATTGCGGGAGAAAAAAAAAAAAATGTGATCATCCTCAACCATCAGCACATGACATTTTTATTTAGAAAAAAAAAAAGTCTTTTCAAAAAGGGTCTTTCGTAGTGCTCTAAAAATGGATAGAACATTTAATTATCTCACCATGTCAGCAAAATTATACCTATTGATTTTACTCGCATCAGCTCATTGGCATCGTGTATATTGATATTACACAGATAGAAAAGTTATAAATCAAATTTATACCTCTGAGAAATGGCAAAAAGAGGATTTTTATATTCAATTACAAGACCTAAGAGTTTTGTCAATGTCAAGGAAATGCTGGCAGTTTAGCTCTTTGCAAAAGCCTTAAAGGAAACTTGTTAAGAGAGAAATATGCAAGCGGCCATTGCTGACGCGTTCCATCTGAAAATGCTAATTGCCTGGCTTTCGTGTTGACTCTTTTACTTCAATGCTTTGAGTCACTGACCCCAAACAAGTGTAGATTGAAGAGTTTTCTAACTTTTCTGATGTTCGTTGGCTGTGTGCTTGGTCTGCGAGTATAACTCAAAAGTAAATACCCATAAAAAGAAAATTAAAGCAGAACTTTAGTCAGAAAATTAAGTCCCGATCGATCACTTCAGTCTGGCCCCGTCTGCAGGAATAACTTTGTAAGACATTAAAAATAAGTGCCTGTACTGTTTAAAATCTAATAATGCAGTGTCTTGCCCTGCCCTACACATGCTCAGTTGCTCTTTATTCTTGGCATCTGGTGCATCTGCCACCAATGCTGGCACCAGGTGGGCTATTTAAACTGCTCAGATCCAGTGCTGTCTTGTCTACCACATTCCTGTGAAATTTGTGATCTGCTATCTGCATCTGATTTCCAGTTATTGACCTGGCCTGCCTTGACTACTCCTGACCAGTGGCGCCCGTCCATTAGGGGCGCACGGGCGCCGCCCCCCCATCCATGCGTCTGGCCCCCTGATCTACATACAGGGCGCCGAGCCATGGATTCCAATGGGGGGAGTTGAAGCACGTGATTAGAGGCAGAGGCTCTAATAGGCTTTAAAAAAGGGTGGGCTTGGGGCCCAGGGCACTGTGCTCCAAGCCCACCCAGTTGTGTGATAATAGCAATATATATTATCTATTTTCACACTGATTCTCCTCCCAGCCAATCAGGAAGCGGGTCGTGTTATTAGCCAAGGGGGAGGAGGAGGGAAGAGATGAGCGGCCGGGGGAGATACAGGGGAAGACCGACGGACCCACCAGCCACCACTCCAGGGATAGCTCACCATCCAGCTTTCCCCGGCTCAAGGAGGGGAGATCGGAGTCTGGGCAGGACAGAGGTAAGGAGGGCGTCTGTCTCCCGGCGGGAGGGGCTTTTCCGTGTGTTCCCTACATTAATGTCTGTCCTCCCCCCCTGAATTATCGAGCACCAGCCGCCACTGCTCCTGACCTCCACTTGCATTGACCCGGCTGGCTTATACTGCCTGTACTCCTGATCCCCTCACCGGTTACTGACTCTGGCTTGTGTGCTGACTACACTTTGGCATTTGTGATTACTCTTGATCTGATCGGCCGTTACTGACCTGGCTTGTCTGACTCCACTGCCCCTCTGCCTGCTGCCCCACAGGTTTCTAGTAATTACCTGTCTGCTGGCCAGCCAGTCTCTGCTAACTGTCTAAAAACTACGAAGAAGGCTGGACGCTGAAGCCCAACACAAGCATGTAAACTATAACCACAGCCAGGTGCAGAGCCAAGTGCATGGGTAGCTTCGGGCACCTTTGAAAGTGGCCACTAGGGTAGTGGAACAGGTGAATGGCCAGAAAGAACACCAAGCGAAAAACTCGAAAACTGTTGTATTAATGGGAAATGTAATAGCTGGACTCAATATGCACACAGTTTTGGGTTAAAGAAAGTTCCATAAAAAAACAATAACATCCGAGAAAGATGTCAAGTTTATTGAAGTAATCATATAGATCTTACACGGTGCCGAGCAGTAATCCCAGACAGTGATGGAAAGTTAGCAGACTGATGCTGGGTTCACACTTTGTGCGGCTTGGGGAACAGCAAGAGGTCTAGTGCATCCCCGTTCACTGTTTCAAGTCCGAATTAGGGCCAGATCAAACTGAAGGGACACCAATGAACAGTCACTAAATCAATTTCCAGGAAGACATGTTTCAAGGGGATTTGAGAAAGGGGCATGCCCCGAAACATGCCATCCTGGTAATCAGCTTAGTGTACTGTTTCTTGGTGTCCCCTCAGTTTGATCCAGGTCAGTGGCTGAGGACTTCCAGGAGTTAATCTTCTTCCTACAAGCCCAGCCAGTTTTCACTGATCATCTGCTTGCCACCTGACCTGTCTTCACTTGCCGTTTTCTGCTGCCTGGCCTGATTCTGCTGCTGGTCAGATGCACTTGCCATCTCTTCTGATGGCAAGAACTACAAGGCACTTGTGCCACTCCATACTCTTGTGCCACCTGTTCCCTCTACCAGGGCCCTGAGCAACAGGTGTAGGAGTGGCTGTCACCATTACTTCATGCTCCTCCACTAGGTATGTGACATAGTATAAGTACCTCAAATCCATTTTTTCTATTAGCTTCCTATATTCCTCTGCATGTTCCTGGGATCTCAGCTCAAGACCTATATAAGCTTCTAGTTCATTGCCAGTTCTTGCCAACATTAGCCGTATTGTGTAGCCAGGTGCTCAGTTAAGGAAGGAGAGTGAGAAATACTGGCTGCAGCTGCTCTCTGTAGCTGCTGCCCTGAGGTGCTGAACTGGTTAACAACTATTTCAGAAAAATTAGGAAGATGCTGAGAAGGAAAAGTTAAACAGACAGAGTCAAGCAGCTCTGCACTGTGGGAACTATACTCTAGCGGAGAGAGACTCTACTGTAATCAAGAGCTTTTGAACTGCATTTCCCAGAGAAGGATTGCCAGGAGGAGGTAAAGAGCTTCATTTTCTCAGACTGTACAGGACACAGCTTCCTCCTGCCATGGGGGCAACCGCAGAGTGCACTTCGCTGTCCAGTGTGCACCAGCACTACTGCATATAGGTGGCCTAAGCAGGATGTGGATCACTGGGTTTGCGAGTGCTGACAGCCACGGAACCTGGGTACAGTGCAGAGAGTGGACTAGCTGTTATGTGTGACTGGATGGTGAGCTGCAATATCTCCAAGAGTGGTAAGCTGCTGCTGTTGGGATTGACAATCTGCTGCTAGAGAGACTAAAATGACCATACAACCTTATTGCTTTATTGCTGCCTGCAGTAGCTGGGACAATTCTCATGTGCACCAACTGTACAAATGGGCCCCAACCCTACCCAACTGACCAGTTAGAACTAAAGACTGCTCCTTTACAGCTGCTACACAGGGATTTTCACCTATTTCTTATGCCAAGAAGTACCATATCCTACCCATTCCCCTAGAGTGCACTTTAGATTAGTTATAGAAATAATAATCACAATGCAGTTAATGCTTACAGTGCATCCAGAAAGTATTCACAGCACTTCACGTTTTCCACATTTTGTTATGTTACAGCCCTTTTCCAAAATGGATTAAATTCATTATTTTCCTCAATATTCTACAAAAAATACCCCATAATGACAAAGTCGAAGCACCTTTGGCACCAATTACAGCCTCAAGTCTTGAGTATGATGCTACAAGCTTGGCACACCTATTTTTAGGCAGCTTTTCCCATTCTTCTTTGCAGGACCTCTCAAGCTCCATCAGGTTGGATGGTGAGCATTGGTGCACAGCCATTTTCAGTTCTCTCCAGAGATGTTCAATCGGGTTCATCAAGTTGTCCTGTTGCCACTCCTTTGTTACCTTGGCTGTGTGCTTAGGGTGGTTGTCCTGTTGAAAGATGAACCTTCCCCTCAGTCTGAGGTCCAGAGCACTCTGGATCAGGTTTTCATCAAGGATGTCTCTGTACATTGCTGCATTCATCTTTCCCTTGATCCTGACTAGTCTCCCAGTTCCTGCTGCTGAAAAACATCCCCACAGCCCAACCATGCTTCACTGTAGGGATGGTATTGGCCAGGTGATGAGCGGTGCCTGGTTTCCTCCAGACATGACACCTGTTATTCAGGCCAAAGTGTTCAATCTTTGTTTCATCAGACCAGAGATTATTGTTTCTCATGGTCTGAGTCCTTCAGGTGCCTTTTGGAAAATTCCAGGCGGGCTGTCATGTGTCTTTTTACTGAGGAGTGGCTTCCGTCTGGCCACTCTACCATACAGGCCTGATTGGTGCAGAGATGGTTGTTCTTTTGGAAGGTTCTTCTCTCTCCACAGAGAAACACTGGAGCTCTGCACCAATAAGTGACCATTGGGTTCTTGGACGCCTCCCTGACTAAGGCCCTTCTCCCCCGATCGCCCCCGCCCCCGATTGCCCAGTTTGGCTGGGCTCTAGGAAGAGTCCTGGTGGTCCCAAACTTCTTCCATTTATGGATGATGGCGGCCACTGTGCTCATTGGGACCTTCGATGCTAAAGAAATTTTTCTGTACCCTTCCCCAAATCTGTGCCTTGTACCATTCTCCAGATCTGTGCCTCGATACAATCCCGTCTCAGAGGTCTACAGACAATTCCTTGGACTTCAAGTGGGACCTTATATAGATAGGTGTGTGCCTTTCCAAATCATGTCCAATCAACTGAATTTATAACTGGTGGACTCCAATCAGGTTGTAGAAACACCTCAAGGATGATCAGTGGAAACAGGATGTACCTGAGCTCAATTTTGAGTGTCATGGCAAAGGCTGTGAATACTTATGTACATGTGATTTATTTTGTTTTTATCTTTAATAAATTTGCAAAGATTTCAAACAAACTTCTTTCACATTGTCATTATGGGGTATTGTTTGTAGGATTTTGAGGCAAATAATGAATTTAATCCATTTTGGAATAAGGCTGTAAAATAAAAAAATGTGGAAAAAGTGAAGTACTTTCCGGATGCACTGTATATGCACTGCTTATTGCTGACTAATTCACAGCCAAGTTAACAGTATTTATACTTTTGTTATTATAAGTGCTTGCAGTAACTTTCATTCAACCAAATGTGTCAGAGGGGCTGAGGTTATTCTTGGAGTCGAGGTGCAGAACAGAGAACCCAAATTACCAAGCAGCTTCTGTGGGGGTAGCACTACAATTGATTGACAGACAAATGCCATCTATTATCAGACTATAAAAAGTATTTATAATTTGCTATATATTTACTTATTACTTTACAATTTATTAGCATTAACACTGCTTTGTAATACCAGCTCATGTGACAAATATATCTGGAATGTTACAATAAGTTGTACGTTTCTACGACCCCGTTACATAAAAAAAAGCATCATCATTTTTGATTGGCATTCGAAAGGTTAAGAGTTATTTCCTTCTTTTTTATCTTTTAATATTTTTCCGATTATTTTGCACAATCTGCCCTCTGGCAGGAATTACAGTGGATGACAAAACTCCAACTGCACCACACACAGTCAAAATGAAAAGCACATGCTGTTAAAATATTTGCTGTAAAGATGGTCTTGGTGTTGACCTAAATATTGGATTTATTAGTCAGGAATATGTCTGTTTTGCTCTAATCGCTCTGGTTGCTCGGCGATTACTGATAGACTTGAAGAATGACTATGATTTAAAGTGGAACAGCAGGCAGCTGTCCGGGGAAACTTTTCACAAGTTATGATTTAAGAAGCTTTGATAGAAGGTGTATGGACCTGTGAAAATGACATACAAGATGGCGTAAATAATCTTTGCATATCGTTACCGACAAACCATGCATAACCTCTTTTGATGTAGTTCAATTTTATCTTCTAGGTTGTCTGTTGAATGACACCGAGCGTCAAACTGGGTATTATAAATCTTATGTTCCATGTACGCACTGATTGTATAATAACCTCCATTTTGGCAGATTGGTACAAGAATGAAAATGTTCTATAATAAAAATGGACAAAAACTGGATTGAAATAAGAGACCACAACAGGTGAGGACGTTTTTACTATCTAGTTACACCCTTTGAAATATTTTCAGTTTCCAGTCTGTGTTTTATACCAAATAATCCAATTGTTATTACTATACTGGATCTTCTACAAGCTCACACTGGTATACAATTCTGTCCAAGACGAATAAACCTACAATTGGACCTTAAATCTGAATTCCAGACAGATATAAAAGACACAAATGAATACAGCCCTGTATTCACTAACACATCATTAAGGCCAAAATTCAGACAGTTGATTTGCAGTAACATATGCGTTATTGTGCTGATTACTACTGGAGTGCCATACATTCCAATGCAACTTGCCAATGGATGTGCATTGACAGCCCAGAATTTAACATATTTAGCACACCTCCTAAGGAGCCACTGATAGGACCCTTTCTTCAGATAGCGGACCTCCGCCCAAACCACTCTGGCAAAACGCCCTAACCTCTGTTAAGTAAACCACACCAGATTGAGCAAACACAGTCTGTATTGGTATTGAATTGGTTAAATAAGAAAAGGTAGTACAAACTGTGACCATGATAATACAACGTAAATACCTACACAGAGTATTTCTATACCATAGTTGGGTACACGAGACAACCCTTTAAGGTGGTTCTAATGGTACAAGGTTTTTTTTTTTACCTTAATGCATTCTCTGCATTAGGCAAAAAAACTTCAGGGTGCAGCTCCCTCCCAGGGGCACAACCAAAATCTTAAATGTATTTTATTGGGATTTAATTGTGATAGACCAACACACAGTGGCACATTATTGTGAAGTGGAAGAAAAATAATAAATGTTTTTCAATTTTTTTTACAAATAAATATCTGGAAAGTGTGACGTGCATTTGTATTCACCCCCCTTTACTCTGATACCCTAAAATCTAAAATCTAGTGCAACCAATTGCCTTCGGAAGTCACCTAATTCGTAAATAGAGTCCACCTGTGTGTAATTTAATCTCAGTATAAATACAGCTGTTCTGTGAAGCCCTCAGAGGTTTGTTAGAGAACCTTAGTGAACAAACAGCATCATGAAGGCCAAGAAACACACCAGACAGGTCAGGGATAAAGTTGTGGGGACGTTTAAAGCAGGGTTAGGTTTTAAAAAAATATCCCAAACTTGGAACATCTAAAGGAGCACTGTTCAATCCATCATCCAAAAATGGAACGAGTATGGCACAACTGCAAACCTATAAGGATGGGCTCCGGCGTGTTCGCAGCTCCACATGCCTGAGCCCGCCAGGAAGCTTACACTGTGCAATGCTGATCACAGGCAGTGAGACATTTCCCAATCCGCGCCTGCACAGATCGGGAAATGTCTCACTGCCTGTGATTAGCACTGTGTAGTGTAAGTTTCCTGGCGGGCTTGGGCATGTGGAGCGGCGAACACGCCTGAGCCCATCCTTACAAAACAAACCCACCAAGACATGGCCGTCCAGCTAAAATGACAGGCCGGAAGGAGAGCATTAATCAAAGAAACAGCTAAGAGGCCCATGGTAATTCTGGAGGAGCTGCAGAGATCCACAGCTCAGGTAGGAGAATCTGTCCAGAGGACAACTATTAGTCATGCACTCCACAAATCTGGCCTTTATGGAAGAGTGACAAGAAGAAAGCCATTGTTGAAAGAAAGACATAAAAAGTCCCATTTGCAGTGTACGAGAAGCCATGTGGGGGACACAGCAAACATGTAGAAGAAGGTGATCTGGTCAGATGAGACCATAATTGGACTTTTGGCCTAAAAGCAAAATGCTATGTGTGGCGGAAAACGAACACTGCACATCACCCTGAACACACCATCCCCACCGTGAAACATGGTGGTGGCAGCATCATGTTGTGGGGATGCTTTTCTTCGGGGGGGACAGGGAAGCTGGTCAGAGATGATGGGAATATGGATGGATACAAATACAGGGCAATCTCAGAAGAAAACCTGTTACAGTCTGCAAAAGACTTGAGACTGGGGCAGAGGTTCACCTTCCAGCAGGACAACGACCCTAAACATACAGCCAGAGCTACAATGGAATGGTTTAGATCAAAGCATATTCATGTGTTAGAATGGCCCAGTCAAAGTCCAGACCTAAATCCAATTGAGAATCTGAGGCAAGACTTGAAAATTGCTGTCCACAGACGCTCTCCATCCAATCTGACAAAGCTTGAGCTATTTTGCAAAGAAGATTGGGCAAAAATGTCACACTCTAGATGTGCAAAGCTGGTAGAGACATCCCCAAAAAGCCTTGTAGCTGTAATTGCAGAGAAAGGTGGTTCTACAAAGTATTGACTCAGGGGGGCTGAATACAAATGCACCCCACACTTTTCAGATATTTATTTGTAAAAAATGTTGAAAAACATTTATCATTTTTCTTCCACTTCACAATTATGTGCCACTTTGTGTTGGTCAATCACATAAAATCCCAATAAAATACATTTACGTTTTTGGTTGTAACATGACAAAATTTGGAAAATTTCAAGGGGTATGATTACTTTTTCTGGCTCTGAGCACAGAAACCTCTGCCACCCATGGACACATATTTGCAGTATGTGGGCATTAAAACCTACTCTCTCTGCTGCTGTACATATGCATTACATATGCAACAAGAGGTTAAAGTGATTGTAATGCCGCATACACACGAGCGGACTTTCCGGCAGACTTGGTCCGGCGGATCGGACTCCGTCGGACAATTCGATCGTGTGTGGGCTCCAGCAGGCTTTTTTCCCCAAAAGTCCGACGGACCTAGAAATGAAACATGTTTCAAATCTTTCCGACGGACTCGAGTCTGGCTATCAACTTCCTTATTTTAGTACGAATCCGTCTGACTTTGGTGTGATTGTGTGTAGGCAAGTCCGTTCATTCGGAAAGTCCGTTGGAAGTCCGTCGAAAGTCCGTCGGATAGTCCGTCAGACCAGTCCAGTCGAAAAGTCCGCTCGTGTGTACGCGGAATTAGCCTTTTTTTTTTTTTTATTTAAAAGAACAAACATATCATAGCACGTTTTGCACAGAGTGGCCCCGATCGTCCTCTTCTGGGGTCCCTCGGCGGCTCTCGCGGCTCCTCCCCGCATCAGATAACCCCCTAGGAGAAGCACTCTCCCGGGGGGGGGGGGGTTACATTGTGGGCGCGCTCCCAAGTTCAGCATTTGGCGTCCATAGACACTAATGTCGGACTCGGCCCCCCTGGCGCCCGCATTATTGGATTTGATTGACAGCAGCGGGAGCCAATGGCTGCGCTGCTATCAATCTATCGAATCAAGAGCCGGGTGCCCATGCAGAGAGGGAGAGCTTATCTCCGCCGAGGAAATTACGGGGATCAGGTAAGTAAAAAGGGGGGGGGGGGCAGGGGGGCCGGTCACTGGCAGAAGTTTTTCTCACCTTAATGCATAGGAAGCATTAAGGGGAAAAAAACACAAGGGTTTACAACCCCTTTAAAGTAGAAATGTGGCAAAGCTATAGAAATTCAAGATTACCAAGCAGTAAAGAAGCTTCAGACCAAGCCTCCACTGAACTCTGTAGCCGCAGGCACTATGAAGTAATTCATCCTCAAATAAGAATATCTCCAATAGGCATATCAAGCAAAACGGGAGTCAGAAGATCCTCTGTCAGAATATGACTCCCCTTTCTTTTCATGTAGTCACAGGGGTCAGATGTGAGATAAAACTGCCCAATGGGTCACAGGCAGCAAAAAAAAAAAGAGATTTACTAAGCTATAAAAGCTTTTGTTTTTTTACTGAAGTCCCCCCTTAATGCTTTTGCACTTTGAAAGAAAGATCCTTATGTATCAGAGACTGACAGTATATCTAAAACCATCATGCTGTTTTTCTTCTATTTCAAATAAAGGCATTTTTGGTCTTGTGACCTCATCTTTGAGGTCTTCCAAATCTACTCCTTGTGGAGAAGCGTTAATTGATTAACTGCATGCTAATTGGGGAAATCCTCAAAAACCAATGCCAGGTCAGAGACCCCTGATAGCAAACTTGGACGGCGTGAGTTCTCTAAAAGGCAATAAAATTCCCAAAACCAGTGGAATAAAATAAGCTGAACTTATTTGAGGCAGATTTTTTTATTTATAGAAAACACATTCACACAAAAAAAGGAAAGTAAAATTTCAACATACTGAGCAACATAATACTTTGTAAAATAACTTGATCAGATTATCATTGAATTGAACCCATGAGCATATTTCACTTTGTAAGGTGGTCCCAAGTCCATTCGCCAGCTTTGGTTTATCTTTAAAGTCTCCCTCATCTTCCAAATATGATCTACAGCAGTGGTCTCCAAACTGTGGCCCAGGGGCCAGATTAGGCCCTTTCCTTGCTTTTTATTTGGCCCTTTTGGTATTACTCCCCCCACTGTCAGCAACAATGGGGCATAGCTTCTGCCACTCTGTTCCTCCTACTGACACCAATAATGGGGCACTATTCCCCCCACTGACACCAATAATGGGGAACTATTCCGCCCACTGACACCAATGATGAGGCACCATTCCCCCCACTGACTATGATGAGGCGCTATTCTACCCACTGACACCAATGATGGGGCACTGTTCCTCCCACTGACGCCAACAATGGGGCACTAGTCCACCCACTGACACCAATGATGGGACACTATTCCTCCCATTGACACCAATTATGGGGCACTATTGCTTCCAGTGACACCAATGATGGGACACTATTCCTCCCATTGACACCAATTATGAGGCACTATTCCTTCCACTAACACCAATGATGGGACACTATTCCTCCCATTGACACCAATTATGGGGTACTATTCCTTCCAGTGACACCAATGATGGGGCACTATTCCACCCACTGTCACCAATGACAGAGAACTATTCCTCCCACTGACACCAATGATGAGGCACTATTCCTCCCACTGACTATGATGAGGCGCTATTCTACCCACTGACACCAATGATGGGGCACTGTTCCTCCCACTGACACCAACAATGGGGCACTAGTCCACCCACTGACACCAATAATGGGACACTATTCCTCCCATTGACACCAATAATGGGGCACTATTCCTCACCTAATACCAAAGATGGGCCATTGTTCACTCCCACTGACAGGATATTTTCTACTCCAATTGGTCACAGTCCGGCCCCCTTACAGGTCTGAAGGACAATTAACTGGCCCCTTGTTTAGAAAGTTTGGAGACCCCTGATCTACAGCATGGGTACTCAACCTGTGGCCCTCCAGCTGTTGCGGAATTATAAGTCCCATGAGGTATTGCAAGGCTGACAGTTACAAGCATGACTCCCAAAAGCAGAGGCATGATAGGATTTGTAGTTCCGCAACAGCTGGGAGGCCACCAGTTTGACATCCCTGAGCAGCATCACTGGCCAAAATTAAGGTGTGGGGGATGGGAGGAAGTGGGTCAAAAATCAACCAAGATGCAGCGTGGACAAGATTTGGCTAAAAGAGCACCAAGAGATCTTAAGTCTCAATGAAGATATAGTGATCTGCTGAACAGACATCTAGAGGTATCTACCTGCTTTAACTCTTTTACTGCCACCAATGTAGAAACTGCAATAGGTGGCTTTGCAGTATTTTACACACACTCCGGCCACTGCAGCCTCTGGAATATATTTTTATCTGCTGTACTTTAAGGATGCCGTAACGCTACTGCAAGGTGTTATCCAAACCTTCGCTTTCTTTTCCCCCTTGGTAGGCATGCGTCTGTCCAGGTTGGGGGAGTGCCCCCATTTCAATTGGGGGAGACTCTCCCCCCTACCTTGAGGGAGGGCTTGTAGCCGCATCCTCTCTTGGTCACACGTGTGCGCGGCATCGCCCGTGCATGCGCAGCGTGAATAGATGGACCCGGTGACGTCAGACGCCAGCGTCAGCCGGCGTCACCGGCATGGGCCGGTGTTCTGCCGAGAAAGTTCCGCTCTACTGCGCAGGCAGTAGGATCCAGCGGAAATAGCCGAAGGTGAAAAGGGGAAAATCAGCTGTACACGGCGCCTGTAAGAGGGCCCCTCGCGGGCTCGCTTCGCTTGCCACGCTTCGGGCACGGCCTCGCTTCGCTTGCCACGCTTCGGGCACGGCCTCGCTTCGCTCGGCTCTTTTTTATTTCCCCTCTAGGTCCACTTGGATGGTGGGGAAGGAACCTGGACCTAGGGCGCAGGCGCCGTGTACAGCTGATTGAACATTTTGAGCTTCGGCTATCTCCGGCGGCTGATAGTAGGTCGTACTGCGCAAGCGCTGCGCCTGCGCAGTACAGGGGGGGGGGTCCTTATCCGCCGAGGGAACTTTCTCGGCAAGACACAGGGTTGGAGACACTTATAGGGCGCATAGAGCAGCACTCAGTCAGACGGCTGTAACCAGGGGCAAATCTGGCAGAGTGGCTGGCTGTGGTAAGTCTCCTCTTAAATGCACTTAAGCTGTGATTTATGCTAGCGGCACCCTCCACCATGGTGGTGGCTGCGCATATAGGAAACTATATTCTTTTGTCAGCCAATGTTTTGGACTTATTGTCCTCGGCTGTCATGTCTCCAATATTTATGTACCCTTATCTATCTGTTACAACAGTCCATTGCTGACTGCAATTTATCCATCTGGAGTATTCCCAACAGCCCAAACAGCCTGTTTACCATCCTTAGGACATGCGTTCCTCCTCTGCCTACTTATTGCCCCTGGTATTTATATAGGATACAAGTGATTGACCAGGTGGGTTGGTATTTTCTGAACTGGACATGTGTTTTGTTATGTCTATGGTGCATGGTTACCTCCCTTGCTTCATTTTCCTCTCCGTTTCCTTCTTCTCATTTTCCCGTCTCTTCCCACTTCCCTTCCATCCATTCTCCCCCTACCCTGTTGTCCTCTTCCTCCCTTCCTTGTTTTCTCTTTCTTTTTCCCCCTCCCCCCTTTTCTCTTCCCCCTCTTTTCCTCCCCCCACTTTTCCTCCCTTTCCCGCTTTCTTTTGCCCTTTTTGTTTCCTTTCCCGCCCTGTCACTCTTTCCCTTCCAACCCCCCCATTTCCCTTCTTCCCTTGCCTACTACCCCCCCCAATTTACCCCCTATCTTCCCCCTGTTTTTTTTCCCCTCCCTTCCCCCCTTTTTGCCTCCTTCCCCCCTCCCCCTCCTTTCTTTTTCTTCCCCCCACTACTTTTCCCCCTTTTTCTTACTCCCCTTCCCCCATGTTCCCAAGAAACCCCCTTTGTTTCTTTCTTCTTTGCCCCCTCTTTTTTCCCCTTTTTTCGCTTCCTCTTTCACTCTTCCTCCTTCCCCTTCCCCCCCTTTTTCCTTCTGTACTTCCCCACTTAGTGTTGTGTCCACAGATAATAATACGGACCCATCGTTATATTATTGTTATTTCAATTATGGTTTTTGTGCTCATAGTGCCTCCCTGTCCGCCCCGGGGGGACTACCCTTTTTTGGGTGCCTCTTTTGGTACTGCGTGGCACTTCCAGGGCCGTCATTGGTAAGAAATTTAGGAGTTTATAGATTCTCCAAGATTAATCTATCATGTATTGCATCCTAAGTGCTTGACACACTTTAATCTACTAACTATTGAAATTTGCTTATAACTGTTCAATTATGAAATTGTATTTACTCTTGTAGATGTTTTTGACTGACTCCTCCTGACGAATCGTTGGTAACCGCGAAACATGTAGAGGATCTCGTCAGGCTACACATCTCAACTACCCTTCATTAGGGTTTATTTGTCCATTACCTGCTTTTATTACTGTGCACAGTTTTGAGTGCACATTGTATGTACTTTTGTACCTACTGCTTTTAACCATGTCTACTCTTTAATAAACTGTAAAATTTTCTTTTAAATTGGTCTAATCCTTGGGTACCGAGGATAGAGTGCAAAGGATAGTGTATAGTGTCAGTTTGTATTTCTGTGTGTGCCCCTGTTAGGGAGATTTACCCTCTCTATTTGTCCTGATTACCATTATCATTGAAAGTGAAAGTAAAATAAATTCCCAATTTTTGGGTTGTCCCCAGAAAAGTAAAAGAGAGGAAATCTTCCAATAGGGACACATGTTCCGTTGACCCTGGGGTCCCCAAGGAATTCCCTTATTTTGAAGGGATTTCCTCTCATTTCCTGTTTGGCTATGGGACAGGAAGTGAAGGTAAATCTTTGCAATGGGACACAGATGGTGAAACAAAATCCAACATTGAGGCTCTACCAATAAAGCAGTGGCTGCCCGCAAACCTGGAGGGAAGACTAGGTGAAGATGGAAGTCCTGTCAGAGGTGACAGCATGCGCCATTGGAGGGCTTCTTTTCAGGTAAGTCTTTCATAATGTGCTAGTATGCGATGCATACAAGCATATTATCTAATGACACCGCCAAGCTTCTAATTCACTCCCTGGTCATCTCTCGCCTCGATTACTGAAACTCCCTCCTCATTGGACCTTTACATAGACTATCCCCCTTTCAGTCCATAATGAATGCCACTGCAAGACTCATCCACCTTACCAACCATTCAGTGTCCTCCACCCCTCTCTGCCCATCCCTCCACTGGTTTCCACTCACCCAACGAATACAATTCAAAGTACTAACAATAATTTACAAAGCCATCGATAACTCTGCCCCCAGCTACATCACTAACCTAGTCCCAAAATACCAACCAAGCCGCTCTCTTCGGTCCTCCCAAGAGCTCCTACTCTCTAGCTCCCTTGTCACCTCCTCCCATGCTCGCCTCCAGGATTTCTCCAGAGCTTCTCCCATCCTTTGGAACTCCCTACCCCAAGCTGTCCCCCTGTCCCCTAATCTATCCATCTTTAGGCGATTCCTCAAAACCCTTCTCTTCAAAGAAGCCTATCCTGCTTCTAACTAACTCTGTTTTACTTCCTCCATCAGCTCATCCCCCCCACAGCTATTACCTTTTGTATCAATTGACCCTTCCTTTTTAGATTGTAAGCTCTAACGATCAGGGCCCTTTGATTCCTCTTGTATCAAATTGTAATGTAACTGTAATGTCTGCCCTCATGTTGTAAAGCGCTGCGCAAACTGTTGGCGCTATATAAATCCTGTATAATAATAATAATAATAATAATAATATTATGACATTGATTGCAAGGAGAATTTTTTTTTTTTTTGCGGTTTACTACCGCTTTAATATAGAGAATACAAAACCAAGGACATTTGTAGCGGAATTGGTAATGATAACAATAAATATTGATAATAGACCCCCAAACAACAATAGACCCCTCCAATGATAATAGACCCCCTCCCCCCCAACAAGGTGGACTTGATTTAAATCATGATTTAAATTACTAGTAAAAAGGCTTGATTTAAAACAGCTCGATATAAATCATAATTTTTAAAGAGTAACTGTCATCTCTGTCCCACAGTGGCTCCTCCTTTGACCCGCTGTTGACTCACCAACAGTCCCATTCACTTTAATGGGAGGGCTGGTGATGCGGCAGTGACACAACAAGGTGATGGACGCGGCGGCAGCAGGTGAGTGGATGCCGGCTAACAGGCGCTGCCATGATAGATCTGAAATGACAGGTGCTCTTTAAATGTAAGGGCTTATTCTTGCTGGTAGTTGGAATCTTTAATATTTGCAAACAAAATGAAGGTTTCCTATTTAGAATAATAAGCTGTCCAGTTAGTAAAACAGTGATATCAGAATAGATTTTAGGTTAATCACACAGTTGGAGAACTACTCAAATTATTTTATTTAATAAAGGCTGGGTTCACACTATTGCAAATTGCATGAGGTTTTCTTCGCATCCAATTCGCATGACAGGAGAGGGTGACCCGCTCTCCATAGAGCCGGTTCACACATTTCCAGGGCAGCCGCCGAGCGGATTGCACAGGGGTCTTTTGCGTCTTTGGCTCCATTTCAGGTCTGAATTCAGGAACAAATTCGGCCCGATTCGTTACTGAAACGGAGAACAGGGATGCATTAAAATATTCCCAAACTGGGTCTCTTTTTACAGCCTGCTGCTATTTTGCTCCTCAAGGAATAAAGCACTTCAAGCTATGTGCAGAAAGATCACAAGGTTTATAAGCTGCTTAGAAGGTTTCACTTTCGTTTTTACTTCTTGTCCTTCCTCCTCACACTTAGAGCCTGGTACAGATGTATTTCTCTTCAAACAATCATACAGTTTGTAGTGTACATAGATTAGCAAAACAATGGGATAAAGGAATATTCCTGAACCTTGTTTTATCTCATGGTTACTGTGAAATTGTGTGAATGCATCAATGCAGTGCGTGTTATCTCAGCTTGCAGAGCTTGGATTCAGTGAATGAGTTTACCAAAAGTGTAAATATTTCAGAATATACAAGCTCATGCTACATAATAACTAAGCTCAATTTCATGCTGAATAAACTAAATGATTATTGTATCTTAACCACTTGCTTACTGGGCACCTAAATCCCCCCTCCTCCCCAGACCAATTTTCAGCTTTTAGCTCTTTGAATGACAATTGCGCAGTCATACAACACTGTACCCAAATTCAATTTTTATCATTTTTTCCCATAAATAGAGCTTTCTTTTGGTGGTATTTGATCACCTCTGGGTTTTTTATTTTTGTTAAAAAACTTTAAAAAGACCAAGATTGAAAAAAAACAATACAAAACCGTTTTATATTTTGTTAATAAATTTTGGAAACAGGTAATTTTTCTCCTTCATAGATGTACGCTGATGAGGCTACACTGATGGGCACTAATAGGATGCACTGATGGACACTGATAGACTGCATTGATGGGCACTGATAAGGTGGCACTGATGGCCACTAATAGGTGGCACTGGTGGGCACTGATGAGGTGGCACTGGTGGGCACAGATAGGTGGCATTGGTGGGCACTGAGAGGTGGCACTGATAGGTGGCACCGATGGGCAGCACCAAGGGGCATTGATAGGTGGCACTGAAGGGCACTAATAGGAGGCACTGATAGCTGGCATTGATAGCTGGCACTGATGGGCACTGATGTGTGGCATTGATGGGCACTGATCGGCACTGGTAGGTGACACTGATGAGGCGAGGCACTGATTGGCACCACTGGTGGGCACTGATAGGTGGCACTCGTGGCCATTGATAGGTGGCACTGATTGATGGCACTTATGTACTGGTGGGCACTGATTTGTGGTACTGTGGGCACTGATTCGTGGCACTGGCAGGCAGTACTGGTGGGCACATATGAGGCGGCTTCACCTCTTCGGGACCGATGTCCCTTCAACAGAAGCCGGTGATCGGCTTCTTTTTCTCCTCACGCTGTCAGTGTGAGAACAAAAAAAAAAACAATTACCGATCTTCTGTTTACATCACGTGATCAGCTGTCATTGGCTGACAGCTCCTCACGTGGTAAGGGGTCGGGACCGACCCCTTACTCCGATCTGTGATCACCCAAGTCTCACTGACTCAGCGATCACAGCGTACGCTGCGCGCACCATACAGGGGGCGGGCGGGCAGCGTGCAAAGGGAAGGACGTCTATTGGCGGCCTCCCGGCAAAGCAGATCTGCGCTGTGGCCATCATTCGGCTATAGCGCGGATCTGAAGGGGTTAAATAGAAAATTATTTTAGATAGATTTTTACTCCAAAAGCATGTTATTAAAATAAATTTGATAAAAATAAAAAAATCAGATTTAAATAAAAAAACAAAAAAAAAATCATCAATTTTTATCCACCCTGCCCCCCAGCAACAATAGACCCCCTTTAAACAAAATATCTATCCCAGCAACAATCGGTTTCCTAGCAGCCACCATCAATTGACCCTTCTAATGATATTAGACTTCCCCAGAAACAAACAGACCACTCTAATGCCCTGTACACACGATCGGACATTAATCGGACATTCCGACAACAAAATACATCGGATTTTTTTCCGATGGATTTTGGCCCAAACTTGTCTTGCATACACACGGCCGCACAAAGTTGTCGGAAAATCCGATTGTTCTGAATGCGGTGACGTAAAACGCGTACATCGGGACTATAAACGGGGCAGTAGCCAACAGCTTTCGTCTCTTAATTTATTCTGAGCATGCGTGGCACTTTGTGCGTTGGATTTGTGTACACTCGATCGGAATTTGAACGATCGGATTTTGTTGTCGGAAAATTTTATTTCCTGCGCTCAAACTTTGTGTGTCGGAAATTCTGACGGAAAAAGTCCGATGGAGCCCACACACGATCTGAATTTCTGACAACACAATCCGATCGCACTCTTTCCATCGGAAAATCCGACCGTGTGTACAGGGCATAACAATAACAGATCCCCCCAGCAACAATAGACCCCCCTTCAACAAAATATCCCTCCCAGCAGCAATACACCCCCACCAGCAACAATGAATTCCCTAGCAGCCAGCATCAATAGATACCTCCCTCAACAGTAAATCACTCCCAGCAACAATTAACCCCCCTCCCCCAGACCCCAGTAACAATAGATCCCCCACCAGCAACAACAGACCCCTGCCCACAACAATAGATCCACCCCTGTAACAAGAGAGCACTCAGCAGCCAGCAACAATAGACCCCCCAGTACCCTTTGCCATTAAATGCTGGAGGTGTCGGAACTGCATTCCCCCCATGTTTCAGCTTGAAAAAAAAGCCCTGGTCCTAGTACCTGTAAAACTCAGTGGGGTTCCAAACCCATAGCACTTCTGGGACACCACCCCCCAGGGGGCACATTACCAGGAGCTCTGTGGGCTTTACTGTTTTACTACTTACTGCTCTCCAACACCTACGTTGTACCTAAAACCAGCAAATCTTTTTTTTTTTTTTTTTTTTTTACAAGAGAAAAACCAGCAAATCTTTTTTTTTTTTTTTTTTACAAGAGAAAAACCAGCAAATCTTTACAGATAACATGTATTGTCACCATAACGAACAAGAACCAACGTCACTCTGGCCCTGTATGTACTCAGCTAATGGCACTCACAAGCAATCAACCTATACATTATGCTTGTGAGTGTACAAAGAGCGTACAAGTTATATTAAAGTAAATAGACTCTTTTGCTTGCTGTTTATAAAATGGGCATGTTTTAATTAAACATCAGTTTTATGTAAACATAAAGCCAATGTAATATTCAGTTGCTATACTACTTATGCATACAAATAAGGTAATGTTTGCTATATGCGAATCCTAACAGCTTAGTGGACTTAAATGCATATCTGGTCAATGTAAACAAATAATAAAGCTTTTAAATTAAAAGGGCTGTTTTACAGTGTTTATGGAGTGTATATTGGATACAGGGTTCCAGGGAATTTTTTCGTAGCTTTCGGCTTTCGCGGAAAATAAATTATTGAGACTCTTCTTTATCTACTACAACCATGCTTACAAGTTACAAGGCTCATTTACAAATCTGGGAAAAGGAACACATATTCATAAAAAAAGTGTACTATTATAGCTTCAAAATTAACCAAATGTGAAAACTACCCTCCTGTTGTGTGGGTTGTATCTTTGGTTTGGTTCCTGAAACCAGCTTTCCGATTTCCCCCAATACAGTCTTGCCAAAGGTCCTATGCAAAAAATAACCATACCCTATGGTCATACTCCGACCTCATCTGTTCATGTTCTGGCAAGTTAATTGGGCATTTAGGTACTGACCACTGCTTAATGAGATAATTAGATTGGGCGTATGTGCCCCATTGTGATAAGTGTTGGGACTTTCATCAGGGCTGTAGCACTGACTAGTGAATGTAAGTAAAGGCAAAGGTAAGTCACAGTTCCCTTTTACTTCACAGTCCCCACCTTTACCCTATACATCAGGGTGCACAGATTCCCTTCTTACAATAGTGTCCTCAGATTCCCCCTTTACATTAGAGTCCCCAGTGTTTCCTCTTACATCAGGGTGTGCAGAATTCCTACTTTACACCAGAACCCCCTCTGTCATTTGACACCCTAGAGTTCCCTCTTTAAATCAGTGTCTTCAGAGTCTCCTCTTACATCAGGGTCCGCAGAGTTCCACTTTACATCATAATCGGCAGAGTTTCCCCCAGGGACAACTCATGGGGCCCCCAGGCAATAGGAGATTTTGGGGCCCCCGGGCAATAGGAGAAGATTATGGGGCCCCCGGGCAATAGGAGATTATGGGGCCCCCAGGCAATAGATTATGGGGCCACACAGTATACACACACACATACAGTATACACACAATATACACACACAGTATACACACACACACAAACAGTATACACACACACAATATACACACACAGTATACACACACAGAATACACATACACACACTGAAAAGGTACTGGAGAGGCGGGGCAGCTATAATCTTGGGATTTAAAAAAAACACAGATTTTTACATACTGTCCCTGGTTTTATTGAGGCTAGCAACCCTGATGGGGCCCCTTAGTGGCATGGGGCCCTCGGGCAGTGCCTGAGTGCCCGAATGGTCAGTCCGCCCCTGGTTTCCCCTTACATCAAGGTTCGTCTTTACATATTGTAAGAGTCCTACTTACATCGGAGTCCACAGAACTCCCAACTAAATCAAAGTCCACAGCATTCCCTCCTTATAATCAGGGTTCCCAGCCCACTCCCCTTACATCAGAGTGAGCAGAGTTCCCTCTTAGAGCTCATCCAGACCAGTCCTCCATGCTGAGCTGCTATCTGCTGTGTGACCATCCACCTTGGAGTTGCATGCAAGAAGCCTATAGAAGTGGATGCAGACACAATGGCTGCATGCACACAATTGCATATCAAATTTTGACATACAGGCAGTAGTGGCTACACAGATCAGAATGCAGCCGCTGCAACCGCATCCACTTCTATGAGCTGATTGCATGCAACTCCAAGGTGGATGGACACACAGCGGACAGCGGCTCTGCACAGGGGATGGGATTCAGCACTTGTCTGAATGATATTCCAAACACAGTCAAGCCTCAGCACTCTCTGTGATGGTTATGGTATTTCTAGCAATGCTACTTTCCTTAAAGTGGTGTATAAAAATACCTCTATAATACACAAGCTTATTGTATTCTAGTAAAGTTAGTCTGTAAACTAAGGTCTGTTTTGATAGTTTATAGCAGTAGTTTGTTATTTTATAAACTTACTGCAGGCCGTGGCCATCTTAAGTGTGGGCAGACTGTATTTCTTCCTGGATCTCATCCTTGCAGATCTCGCACATGCTCAGTGCAGCACAAGCAGTGTAATAGGTTTCAGGTCAGGTTTCCATAGCAACGGCAGTTTCAGAGGAAGTTGCCGCTCCTTCCCAGAAGGCATTGCAAACAGGAAATGATGCGATGGGCCGTGGCCAGTGAGGAGGAAGTGAAAAATGAATACAGCAGATATACAGTAGGTGCTGAGGAAAAAAAGAAAAAAATATCCAATTTGTTTACAGTGCACAGTTTAGTGAGGGATGCTGAAGAGTTGTAAAAGTGGGTGGAACTCCACTTTAAGCGGGGAAACTCCAAAACACTACAAAGAAAAAAGGAGGGCGCAAAGGCCTAGTGCATTACCCTCAGCGCCAATGAAAATGTATTAAAAACGCCACGGTCATGCTCACAAACATGAGAAGATAAAACGCATGCCATACACATATCTCCAGTGACAGGGATATTACATCTCTGCTGTTGGAAATCTGACGCATTTCAGGAGACACTCTCCCTTCCTCAGAGCTCTTTCTTTGTAATGCTTGTCTGAATGAGCCCTTACATAAGAGCCCACAGAGTTCCCCCTTACATTGTAAGGGGGAAATCTGCAGACTCTGATGTAAGGGGAGCTCTGGGAGCCCTGATATAAGGGGATATGCTGAGAACTCTGATGTAAGGGGGACACTGATGACCAGAGACCCCCTTACATCAGAGCTCACATTTACACCAGAGTCTGCAGAGTTCCCCCTTATATCAATGTCCTCCTCACTTCCCCCTTATCTTAGGGTCCCAGTTGCACTATCTTCTTTCATCCCCATGCAGGCTGTAGGGCACTATGGGATGGATCAGGTTGACTGTAGGGCACTGAGGGTGGGCCAGGCTGTAAGGTTCTGAGGGCAGGCTCAGGCTGTTAGTGCAGCCCTCAGCTACACATAAAAACTGTCAGGTGTGGCACTGGGTACAGGTCTGGACCCTGGAAGGAGAAGTTTCCTCCTCGCCCTCTGACTGGGGGCAGAGCAGGCATGGGGTTGGTTGCTAGGACACTGTCTGGTCCTAGCAACCAACCACAAGACCTGGCAGTGACAGTGATGTGTGGCAGGTGGCACTTCAGAAGCTGGCAGTGGAAGGAAAAAACAAGCATCTGTGCTTGTGTATGATGGATGGACATGCATCTCTTGGCATCGCGCCCCCCCCCCCCCCCCCCCCCGGCTACACTACACTCTGCAGTGTTTTTGCAGGTATTTTTTGTCCATAACGGACATACACAGACAGCTGTAAAAATATTTTTTTTCAAACTGTCCGTAAATTTGTGATCAGTTGGCAACCCTGGTCACCATGCAAGCGGGGTATAATTTTCTATTGCTGGCTTTGACATCCAAACCACAGGCTACACTGTCAAAATTTTAACCAGTCCGAACAGAGGAATAAGATGTAAAATAGAAACTCTGCATTTTCCTGACATTTTACCACAAGAGAATAGATAAAGAAATTGGTGTTGTTCAGAGTCCTACAGTAAATCGGTGCTGAAAATCCAAAGGAAAAACTCTACTGGTAATTCTATTTTCCATAACTGCCCTCCGAAAATTTCCAAAATCACATAACTGGAATTGGCAAAGAGACTTGTGCCTTTTTTTTTTAATTATTATTATTGTGCCACAGGCCACACTGCCTCTTCCCTAATGTCCAAAATAATACAATTGGACTGATTTATACTCCAGTGAAATATTCCCATTGTGCATGTTCCTGGAAATGCCTATGAGGTAAATATCATCCAGTTTATTAAAGAGATCACGTCACAGCTCAGAGTAGCAATGTTTTGAGTCCGGTGTGTGGAGGCAATTGGGTACAAATGCATCCACCTGACAGGCAGGAGTTTGTGTGTGAAACCCCCCCCCCCCCCCCCCCCCCCGCTGTCAGGCCGTACGACGTACTGACCTGGCAGCAAAAGGGTTAAAAGGTAATAGGTCCTTAAAAATGATAAAACAATAGCCATCCAGATTATAACACCTAAGCTCTGTAAGCAACCCCATAGGGAACGTACTTTTATGCGTACACACGGTCGGACTTTCCAACGTAAAATGTGCGATCGGAGCTTTTTTTTTTTTTAAGGCACTTTTCTGGAAATTAGGTATCCCTGCCCACCACATCAAGCCTACTACACTCATCACCTCTTCCATGGAACTCTTCTGCTGCGTACACATGGTCGGACAAGCTCCGATCGCACGTAAAATGTGCAATCGGAGCTTGTTGTCGGAAATTCTGACAGTGTGTAGGCTTCATCAGACAGTCTTCCATCGGAATTTCCGTCGCACAAAATTTGAGATCTGGTTCAACAAAATCCGTTTGCGCAAATTCCGATCGTGTTTACACAATTCCGACGTACAAAGTGCCACGCATGCTCGGAATCAAGCAGAAGAGCTGCACTGGCTATTGAACTTCATTTTTCTCAGCTGGTCGTATGTGTTGTACGTCACCGCGTTCTTGACGTTCGGAAATTCCGACAACTTTGTGTGACCGTGTGTATGCAAGACAAGTTTGAACCAACATCCGTCTGAAAAAATCCCATGGATTTTGATGTCGGAATGTCCGATCAATGGCCGATCGTGTGTACGGGGCATTACTGTGAGTTGGCCAACTCATCAGATTGAATAATGTGAAAGTGCAGTAAAGCACAACTATTGTATAGTAATGAAAAACAGTAAGTAGAGCCTGTATATGTGACGAGACTAATATGGCTGCCCTTCTGTACATATATACTGTAAATATGAGGGCTGTACCGAAAGTAATGCAAAAGTGGGCAAAACTTTTTTATTTACTCTTCCTCTATTGTAACAATTCTTGCAGGTAAATAATGTATTGCAAGTAGAAGCAATATGCCATCAATGAGTTCTTGATGAAAGAGGGGTTCAGGCAGTCTGACATTCACAGAAGGGTACAGAACATTTATGGAGATGAAACATTGATAAAAGCAATGTGCACAGCGTTGAAGACAAACCCTGCAGTAGGAGGCCATCAATGTCTGCCCTCCTTGTTTAAGAACTCAGTGACGGCATTTTGCTTCTGCATGGGCATGGGGTCCATTATTTACCTGCAATGAAGAAGAAGAGTTACTATCAGTGATGGCTGGTGCTCCAGCCGGGGGGCAGCACACAAACCACCCAACACCCCCCCCCCCCACCCCCGCGGGTGGTACTCATGCAGTCTGGCTTTGTGTTGGCGTCGATGCAGAGCACTAAAAGATCGCTCCGATGATGGTAGCCATCTCCTAGACCTCCCTGTACATCATCCCCCCTGCCCGGCCAATACGATCCCTTCTCCTCCCGGCCAATTGGGTCTCAGAACCCGCTTCCTGATTGGCCGGGAGGAGAAACATGAAGACAATAGCGAATATTAATTCACTATTGTCACACAACTGGGTGGGCTCAGAACACAGTGCTAGTTATTCCTGCCTTTGAATTACGTTCAGTACAGCCCCCATACAGACCATAAATAGAAACAACGTTTTTAAGCATTTAACACAACATAAGATCTTTTAAATAGTTTGGTATAATCCAAAGGAAAATCCGCACACCGAAGATGTCTTCACAGGCAAAACTTTAATCAGCCGACAAGCTTTAGAGCATGGCCCACCCCCCAGAACTACCCCTCTAACATGTTGATCCAATGAGCTTAGGGAAAAACTCTTTTACATGTTAAAAAAGTAAAAAGACTTTACACTTTATTTAACCAGACTTTTTCTTAGATTTATATCAGAGCTTCTAAGAAAACACAATGTTTGAGGCCAACTGGCGCTTTCTCAAGTACATAATAGGAATTGGCAAAGATACATTCCTATATACCCTCTTATTTACAGGACTGGCACAATGCTTAACCCATGACGATTTGTATTTGTTCCAAAATCAACCAGGATTTTGTCAATTGAACCAGCGTATACAGTATATGTCTTTCTAAAGCAAGGCAGCCAATGCATCCTGCCATTTTCCTGAATTGCTGCACTATATCACCATTAACACAACACTTGGACACTTCCACACAGAACATAAACCTGTCTCTTAAAGTCTTTTATCTTTTCCAAGCAGCTACAAGTTGGAAGAAAACTTTTTCCAACTTTCCCATCACATGTCGGAAGTTTAGTAGGTGGTCAGTTCAGAATTCTTCATGTAGGGAATGTGCTTTTCCTTTTTGAATTTTTTTTTTAAATTTACAGAGGAAAGCAGGTCTTTTTTTTCCCCCTACTGAACAAGGGCATAGCCACAGCCATAGAAGTCAATGCAGATGCAATGGAGCCCCAGAGGTGAAGGGGCCCTTGTCCATGTTTGAAATTGTAAAATTGCTGGCTTAGGGTTTGTGAAGATTGTACTTTTCCACACATTGATCACACATTAATTCACTTCCCCAGACGATCAGTGTAATGCCCTGTACACACGATCGGACATTGATCGGACATTCCGACAACAAAATCCATGGATTTTTTCCGACGGATGTAGGCTCAAACTTGTCACACAAAGTTGTCGGAATTTCCGAACGTCAAGAGCGCGGTGACGTACAACACATATGACCAGATGAGAAAAATGAAGTTCAATAGCCAGTGCGGCTCTTCTTGATTCTGATCATGTGTGGCACTTTGTGCGTCGGAAATTGTGTACACACGATCGGAATTTACGCGAACAGATTTTGTTGTCGGAAAATTTGAGAACCAGATCTCAAATTTTGTGCAACGGAAATTCCGATGGAAACTGTCCGATGGAGCCTACACACGGTCGGAATTTCCGACAACAAGCTCCGATAGCACATTTTACGTCGGAAAGTCCGACCGCGTGTACGCGGCAGAAGAGTTCCATGGAAGAGGTGATGAGTGTAGTAGGCTTGATGTGGTGGGCATGGGAGGGCAGGGATACCTAATTTCCAGAAAAGTACCTTAAAAAAAAAAAAAGGAAATAAAAGCCAAACTTGACTTTCGTCAAGAACTCCCCGCTCTAAAACAGAGCTAGGTACACATGCAATAGAACGTAAGACGTTTTTAGAGAAGAAATCAGTACATTCTAAGTCCTCGAGGTAGGATCCAGGTAGGATTATACAAGGGCTAATGTTTGTGTGAGGGAACTTTTGAGTAGAACATCACTATCTGCATTGGAATATAACTTGGTCTAGGTTTTTGAAAGCATAATGCACGTCTTGTCATATAGAAGGTAGAGCATATAAACCTATTCTCAAAATGGTAAATAGTAAGAACATACCCAAATCCACAGCACCACTCCAACCCTCTACCTCTACCTCTTATCATGCATGGACCATCTGGATGCTGGCTCCTGTAGCCCCTCTCAGCTACAACATGGAAACAAATCTGAGAAAATAAGCTTGTCTTGATACTTTATTCTGTTGTCAATGAAAATAGCTGCATACATGTAGTATCCACCTGAAAACAACGCATCCCTTTGACACATTTCTCCAGAATGCGCTTGCTCACAAGGATAGAGTACTGTAGGTCAAGGGAGAAATGCAAGTAGATGTGTTTTATGGGGTGGAGACTACATGTATGCAGCTGCTTTCATTGAGAACATGTCTATGCTCACATTTTAACATAAAACACTACAGATTGCTTTGATTGGAAAATAAACTGTTATAGATAGATCTAATTACTCTCCTTTCTGGAAAAATTTAATGGGGCCCCTTCAATTATTTTCAGATGTCTAAAAGCCTTGCCACCTGGTCACATGATCTCTGCTGAATGCTAAGATGAGCTACTCCTAACTCTAATCCTATCTGTAGCGCACCCCCTAAGGAGCCGCAAGTAAACTGGAATACCCCAACCTGCACAGCCAGGCACATCAAATGTTCACTCCAGAGGCACTCCAGAGACAGAGAACAGTCTGTGACTTTGGTTTTTGGGGTTTATTGAGAGTTAATAACTTGAATGGGGAAGGGAAATTATGGGATGTCTACTTGACTTCAGCAACAAACTTGGTAACAACTTCAGGGACAACTTCCTATACACAGTTTATAAACAGTCTATATAGAGCCTCCTTGACACTCCTCCAGCGCTTCACTTGCTTGCATTTCCAGCTGAATCGCTGTTTGTGGATCTGACAGTCACAGTCAGATTTTAGCAATGGCCCTTTGCAGGCAGGAACTCAAAGCCCTTTCTTGTGTAGCACTGCCAACCCACCTGGCTGCAGCTGCCCCTTTCACTAGCCATCCAGAACAACATTCCTCAACAGTCCTCCAGACTGACTCACACCAGTCCCACCTGGCTGACTCTCAGTAGATCTCCCAGGGAAGGAATGAAGACTTGGCACAACGCGGTCTTCAGGGAGAACTGGCTACATATGGAAGTTCCCCCCCTCTTTAAGTCGATAGTAGTACTGCTGTACTCACACTGTCCTCTCACTTGCTCCCGTGCCTCCAGGAAGGGCTTCCTCTGTGTGTGTTATGGCAGGATCCTTCCAGCACCCGAGCCCCGGCCCAAGGTCACCCCTCCCCCCCAGACTAGAGGGCCACTGACAGGCTCCACAGCACTATATCTCCATCTTCCACCCTACTTCCCCGCTGGCATGTCTCATGCCTATTTATGGGGTAAACCTGAGGCTGAGGCTGTCATAAATATTCCAAACAGCCCTTCCTGGCCTCCACCCACCAACTCTAGAAGTTTCTACAACCTTCTAGACCAGTGGGAGGACCCAAAGGAGCTGTCAGGGTGAGTTAACCAGCCCTGACTTACTGATCCCTGACCCAGATTCACATCTCAGGCTTACCCCTGAGCCAAACTAAATTTTCCTACACTAACAAACCTACACTACAAAACCTTAAACAATCTTACTTGTAGCACACACTGGAGGGTGCCACATATCCTTCCGCTTAGATCACATGACCAAGTGCCTAGGCCTTTACACATATAGAAAGCACTAAAATAAACGTGAAACCATTTTTTTTTTTTTTTTAGAAAGCTAAATATTTCAGCCCTACTATTACTCTTTATTTATTCAACCCAGGGGACCATTAAATAAGCTTAATGTTAACCTTTGAGTATAAATCTGCTTTTAGAGGTACTTGAGAGAAATGAACACTGGCCAGAAGTTAAAATGTTGCTGTGACAAAAGGGTACAGAATATAATAAAGTTGAGAAATACAGCTCAAAAATAGACCCAGCCTAAAGAGATTATTACTTAAACTTCTTATACAGTTTTTTTTCATTCTGTAACTTGGCCATCTGTGAGCTGAGATGCCAACAGAAAACCTTGTGTATTTCATCGGACAAAAGAGATAGGTTGATAATGACTGGGACTGAATGAAATTGATGAAAGCTGTCAGGAAAATACTTTAGTATTAAACAGTGGATAGTTCTCTTATTTGGGAAGCAGTGAGGTGGTGAGAAAATCAAGGATTACAAGCAACTCTTGAAAACCTGTGCAAGATGGGAGCGAGTTAGGGGTTTAAATATTGTTCTCCGCAGCGAATACATTGACTCCGCATCATTTCAGCCCTGTCTAGCATGACTGGCCTAATAAACTTTTAAGTGCTTTCTGTGTTGAAAAGGCTGCAATCAAAAGATACATTAGCTTTATATCCTGTACTTTTGAAGGTTTCCCTGCCTTTGCCAACTGCTGTGATTATACAAATGTATTACAGAAAAGAGAAGACGGTGATATGGGGGTGGGAGGGCAGGGTTTTATACCTCTGCCTAGAGAATGGAACTTGAAGCCGCTAAAAGGTGTTTTAATCTCCATCTAACAATATGTAAAAATGCTCCCCATTTGCATATAGCGTAGATTTAATGTTTTTCTGGGTCTGTGCAGACAATATTGTGAGGCCCTCTTTTTCTTCATCAAAAGCCAAATCAGCCACAACGTCTGCACTGCTTTTATGATGGGGCAAAAAGCCACCAACAAAAGGGACGCAGCCATAGATTTGCAAGCAGTAGACACTGGATTAGAAGGCTATAGAGAAACTCATGCCCTTTGAGCTTTACTAAGCCAGTTGATTCCTTATGTCAAGCCCCCATTCACACTTGAGTGTTTTTCATCTTGTTTCCCTACGTCTGACTGTGCTCAACATGCAGAATCCCATTATTTCTAATTGTCCCTGTACACACTGTGACAGTGCTGCGTCTTGTCACTGTGTCAGGAGGGGTATATGTCACACAGGGTTCTCACTGATGCAGGGTGAGGGGCTCCAGGATGACTTTGAGTGGAGAAAACTGGTTGTGCGGTTTTATTCAGGATTGGTAAATCTTGGATTGGGTTCTGGAATCCGGAGACTTCAAAGAGTTTTGGGAGAGATGAAGCCTCAAACCGTGTGTCCACATCTTATTGATGACCAGCAGTCTAAATGTTAGGTGCGCACAACATTTTTATTGAAGGGGATGCCTATGGTTCAGGGCTCCTTCCAGTGGCAGCCGCTCCATTAGGGGCGCAGTGGCACCGCCCCCCTAATCCATGCCCCGGCCCCTAATCTCCATGCAGGGCACTGGACGCATGGATTTCAATGGGGTTATTTTTACTTTTGGGGAAGCACATGATTACAGCCTGAGGCTCTAATTGGCTTTGAAAAGGGCGGGCTTGGGGTGCAGAGCACTGCGCCCGAAGCCCACCCAGTTGTGTGACATTAGCGATTTACTATTCGCTAATTTCTTCCTGCCTCTCCTCCGGGCCAGTCAGGAAGCGGGTCCTGAGACCCTACTGGCCAGGAGGAGAAGCGACCGCCGGTACTCTGGAGAAGAGGGGGGAAGGAGGAGGGCAGGTGAGGCATCCTCACCACTATTCCAAGCGCTAGTCTCCCCGCTGTCCTCAGAGCCCACAGACAGGGCTTCCACCACTACCGCTTCTCCTGCCTGTCAGTGCACTGCTGTGCGGCCCCCAGCACTCCGACCCTCCGACCCTAGAAGAGGCATGGCTTCTACTACCTGCACCAGGTTCACCGACGAGTACCAGGGGCCAGGTTTGTTTGCTGCCCCCCCCAAAAAAAATGGAGCACCAGCCACCACTGGCTCCTTCCCCTGCAGAACAGCTGCTGCTGGAGCAGCCTGAGTGTGGAGAGAGACACTAGAATAGTGTCTACCCAGACTTCAAGGAGGGGTGACTAGATCGAACCAGGATGTAGCTTGAAAGCTAGGCAGGAGCCTGTGCAGCCAAGGTGGGCAGAGGTGTGACATCCGAAAGGCTGAAAATGTTATGTTCTGTCATGGTGCTAAAAAAAACCCTGCAAGGGTTGTGTTTTTTTTTTTAACTACTCATAAGTAAAAGTGGGCCAAAAGCCCCTAAAATGAACTTCCTTGGCTGGAATAAGGTTGATAAAAAGAACTACAACACCACACTTATTTGCACAGTAGCCCTACACTTTATCCCCTGTGCTCAAAAAAGTACTTTTTTGAGTGTATTTAGGAATTTTTGGGTTCGTAAACTTCATAAATAGAGCGTCTGTGCATTTTGAACATGCATTTTTACACAAATGTTTTCCTTCCTCCTATAGAACTGATGTCCTCCCCTTGTCCAACCCAGGAAATCAACACCTAAAGCGTGATACAAATGTAAATTGTAAAAAGCCTAATAACACTCTTCGAAGTCACCAGCAATACACTCTCCTCAGGTGTCAATGCAGGCTTCAACAGTCACACACCTTTAAAGCGAAGTTCCACCCACAGCGCTACTGTGCATGCGAGAGTCACGCTGTGCATTTTGAATGGTCCGGGATCTGTGTGTGTCCCTGAAGGCAGCGGGGGGGAAGGAGGAGGGGCTGGACACATTTGGTGATTGCCACAGAGATCTTACGTAGGAGTGGGAGCTGGTAACTGTCAAAACCAGGTACCCGCTCCCCCCCAAAAAAGTGCCTAAATGTGGCAGGGGGGGGGGGGGAGTGCGAACAAGCAGAGCTTCCCATTTTGGGTGAAGCTCCACTTTAACTGATAAATGCAAACCATTTTAGAAGTCAGAGGATTTGTAATTCTGTCCCTCCAGCAGGGCCATCTTTAGGGCAGGGCAAAAGGGACAGCTACCCTGAGCCTCATCATTGTTGTGGGGCCCAAAGCAGCTGGCACATACTTGCCAACTATTCCAGTTTAAATTCCCTTGTCCCTTGAAGTTTTAGTCCCGTGCTGTGTCCCGATATCTCAGTGTGAAATTCTGTTACTAATGCTGCTCAGCTCTGCCCTATTGCCCTGTACAGATGACACACCTGCAGACAATGTGTTTACATGTAAATAGCCTGCATTGATATGTAAATAGCGGCAGCATTAATATGTAAATACCCACGGACCGGCGGCATTGATAGGTAAATAGAGCCCAGGTTCACATAGGTACGATGCAGGTACACTGCCATATACGAACTGCTGAGCGTGTCAATACAATGTTAATGACACCCCCCTTTCAGTTTGCATATCGCAGTGCGAAATGATAGTTCGGACAGGAATCGGATGGCATGGGTGTGAACACCCATGCCATCCGATTCTGGTGCAGACCAAAAAAAGGGTCCTGTGCAACTTTGGTCTAAATGTGATGCAAATTTAGCCATACTATCTGTATGTCTGAAATTGCTTCGCACAGACATCGCATGTAATTTGCACTGCAGTGCAAATTGCATGCGATCTCACACAGCGCACCAGTGTGAACCCAGCCAGAGGCAGCATTCATATATATATATATATATATATATATATATATATATATATATATATATATATATATATATATATATATTATATATATCATGCCCCCCTGGGGTCATATGCAGCATCACTTCTGAATGCTGTCCACTGGGGAGGTAAAAGGGCATGCTTGAAAGTCCTGCCATTAACTGTGGTCATTAAGCCTAACATCAGCCTGTTCTGCAAAGGTAAGCAAATTGGAATTGGAACCCTTTTTTAAAATAACATGGTGCCTAAGGCACCATGAATTTTGGTACATGTGAATACGCACATCTCAGCAGATGCATGAGGGTGTCATTAACAATTAATGGCACTGCTGGGTATGTGCTAAAGGGCAGCAATTTTGCATGCGTTCCCGACACACACACACACATATGTGAACGCAGGCTAAATGTCTCAGTTACATTGGTGGTCAGTGTAGATCTTCTCATTACATTGGGGCTTGATGTACAATTCTTTTTATTTACACTAGTGACCATTGTGAAGGTCCCGCTTACATTCGTGGTCAGTGTAAATCTCTCCTTACATTTGTGGTTACCTTGAATGCTCCTATTACATTAGCGGTGAGTGTAAATCCCCATTACATTAGTGGTCAGTGTAAATCCCCATTATGTTGGTGACCAGTGTAGAAACTCTTTTTTATATTAGTAATCAGTAAAAAAATCCAAACTTGCATTTGTGGTCAGTTTCGAATACTCCCTTGGTGGTCCACATTGTAGCCCCCTTTAAATTGGAGGTGAGTGTAAATCCCCCTTACATTGGTGACCACTGTATAAATCCCCCTTTATTGGTTGTTGATGTAAAATCCCCCACGGCATTGGTTGTCAGTGTAAATTCTTCATTACATTGGTGATTAGTCATATTTCCCTTTACATTGGTGGTAAGTGCAGAATTGCCCTTGTACACTGCCCTGGTACACTGGTGGTCAGTGTAAATCCCACTTTACATTGGTGGTCAGTGTAAATCCCCCTTTACATTGGTGATCAGTGTAAATCCCCCTTTACAATGGTGGTCAGTGTAAATTCCCCCTAACATTGGTGGTCAGTGTAGAAGTGTCACCTTACATTGGTAGTCAGTACAAATCTCCTCGACAATGATTGTCAGTGTAAATTCCCCCTTACATGGAGGTCATGGTATATTCCCTCTAATGCCCTGTACACACGGTCGGATTTTCCGATGGAAAATGTCTGATCGGAGCGTGTTGTCAGACATTCCGACCGTGTGTGGGCTCCATCGGACATTTTCCATCGGATTTTCCGACACACAAAGTTTGAGAGGAGGCTATAAAATTTTCCGACAACAAAATCCGATCGCGTCAATTCCGACCGTGTGTGGCCATTTCCGACACACAAAGTGCCACGCATGCTCAGAATAAATTCCGAGACGGAACAGCTCGGTCTGGTAAAATTAGCGTTCGCAATGGATACAGCACTTTCGTCACGCTGCAATGTCAAAAATAGTTTAACCACTTGACGACCGCCTCACGCCGATGTACGTCGGCAAAATGGCACGGACAGGCAAAATCACGTACAGGGTACGTGATTTGCCTTCCGCGGGTGGGGGGTCCGATCGGACCCCCCCCCGGTGCCCGAGGCGGTCGTCTTTTGTCCAGCGGCGATCGGTGATGAGGGGGAGACCATCCGTTCGTGGCCCCCCCCTCGCGATCGCCGCCGGCCAATGAGAACACTCCTTTGCTGCTGTATGCTAAACAGCAGCAAAGGAAGTGATGTCATCTCCCCTCGGGTCGGTATTTTCCGTTCCGGCCCGAGGAGAGACGACATGTGAGTGAGTGCACAACACTACACACACACAGTAGAACATGCCAGGCACACAAAACACCCCGATCCCCCCCCCCGATCGCCCCCCGATCCCCCCCCAATCACCCCCCCCCCCCCCGTCACAAACTGACACCAGCAGTTTTTTTTTTTTTTTTTCTGGTTACTGCATAGTGTCAGTTTGTGACAGTTACTGTGTTGGGACAGTGAGTATTACCCCCCTTTAGGTCTAGGGTACCCCCCTAACCCCCCCTAATAAAGTTTTAACCCCTTGATCACCCCCTGTCACCAGTGTCGCTAAGCGATCATTTTTCTGATCGCTGTATTAGTGTCGCTGGTGACGCTAGTTAGTGAGGTAAATATTTAGGTTCGCCGTCAGCGTTTTATAGCGTCAGGGACCCCCATATACTACCTAATAAATGTTTTAACCCCTTGATTGCCCCCTAGTTAACCCTTTCACCACTGATCACCGTATAACCGTTACGGTTGACGCTGGTTAGTTCGTTTATTTTTTATAGTGTCAGGGCACCCGCCGTTTATTACCGAATAAAGGTTTAGCCCCCCGATCGCCCGGCGGTGATATGCGTCGCCCCAGGCAGCGTCAGATTAGCGCCAGTACCGCTAACACCCACGCACGCAGCATACACCTCCCTTAGTGGTATAGTATCTGATCGGATCAATATCTGATCCGATCAGATCTATACTAGCGTCCCCAGCAGTTTAGGGTTCCCAAAAACGCAGTGTTAGCGGGATCAGCCCAGATACCTGCTAGCACCTGCGTTTTGTGCCTCCGCCCAGCCCACCCAAGTGCAGTATCGATCGATCACTGTCACTTACAAGGCACTAAACGCATAACTGCAGCGTTCGCAGAGTCAGGCCTGATCCCTGCGATCGCTAACAGTTTTTTTGGTAGCATTTTGGTGAACTGGCAAGCACCAGCCCCAGGCAGCGTCAGGTTAGCGCCAGTACCGCTAACACCCACGCACGCACCATACACCTCCCTTAGTGGTATAGTATCTGAACGGATCAATATCTGATCCGATCAGATCTATACTAGCGTCCCCAGCAGTTTAGGGTTCCCAAAAACGCAGTGTTAGCGGAATCAGCCCAGATACCTGCTAGCACCTGCGTTTTGCCCCTCCGCCCGGCCCAGCCCAGTCCACCCAAGTGCAGTATCGATCGATCACTGTCACTTACAAAACACTAAACGCATAATTGCAGCGTTCGCAGAGTCAGGCCTGATCCCTGCGATCGCTAACAGTTTTTTGGTAGCGTTTTGGTGAACTGGCAAGCGCCAGCGGCCTAGTACACCCCGGTCGTAGTCAAACCAGCACTGCAGTAACACGTGGTGACGTGGCGAGTCCCAAAGGTGCAGTTCAAGCTGGTGAGGTGGCAAGCACAAGTAGTGTCCCACTGCCACCAAGAAGACAAACACAGGCCCGTCGTGCCCATAGTGCCCTTCCTGCTGCATTCGCCAATCCTAATTGGGAACCCACCGCTTCCGCAGCGCCCGTACTTCCCCCATTCACATCCCCAACCAAATGCAGTCGGCTGCATGAGAGGCATTTTCTTTATGTCCTCCCGAGTACCCCTACCCAACAAACCCCCCCAAAAAAGATGTCGTGTCTGCAGCAAGCGCGGATATAGGCGTGACACCCGCTATTATTGTCCCTCCTGTCCTGACAATCCTGGTCTTTGCATTGGTGAATGTTTTGAACGCTACCATTCACTAGTTGAGTATTAGCGTAGGGTACAGCATTGCACAGACTAGGCACACTTTCACAGGGTCTCCCAAGATGCCATCGCATTTTGAGAGACCCGAACCTGGAACCGGTTACCGTTATAAAAGTTAGTTACAAAAAAAGTGTAAAAAAAAAAAAAAATAAGAAATAAAAAAAAATAGTTGTTGTTTTATTGTTCTCTCTCTCTCTATTCTCTCTCTCTATTGTTCTGCTCTTTTTTACTGTATTCTATTCTGCAATGTTTTATTGTTATTGTTATTGTTATTGTTATTATGTTTTATCATGTTTGTTTTTCAGGTGTGTAATTATTTACACTTTACTGTGCTTTATTGTTAACCATTGTTAACCATTTTTTTGTCTTCAGGTACGCCATTCACGACTTTGAGTGGTTATACCAGAATGATGCCTGCAGGTTTAGGTATCATCTTGGTATCATTCTTTTCAGCCAGCGGTCGGCTTTCATGTAAAAGCAATCCTAGCGGCTAATTAGCCTCTAGACTGCTTTTACAAGCCGTGGGAGGGAATGCCCCCCCCCACCGTCTTCCGTGTTTTTCTCTGGCTCTCCTGTCTCAACAGGGAACCTGAGAACGCAGCCGGTGATTCAGCCAGCTGACCATAGAGCTGATCAGAGACCAGAGTGGCTCCAAACATCTCTATGGCCTAAGAAACCGGAAGCTACGAGTATTTCATGACTTAGATTTCGCCGGATGTAAATAGCGCCATTGGGAAATTGGGGAAGCATTTTATCACACCGATCTTGGTGTGGTCAGATGCTTTGAGGGCAGAGGAGAGATCTAGGGTCTAATAGACCACAATTTTTTCAAAAAAGAGTACCTGTCACTACCTATTGCTATCATAGGGGATATTTACATTCCCCGAGATAACAATAAAAATGATTAAAAAAAAAAAATATGAAAGGAACAGTTTAAAAGTAAGATTAAAAAAGCAAAAAAATAATAAAGAAAAAAAAAAAAAAACACCCCTGTCGCCCCCTGCTCTCGCGCTAAGGCGAACGCAAGCGGCGGTCTGTCGTCAAACGTAAACAGCAATTGCACCATGCATGTGAGGTATCACCGCGAAGGCCAGATCGAGTGCAGTAATTTTTCCAGTAGACCTCCTCTGTAAATCTAAGGTGGTAACCTGTAAAGGCTTTTGAAGGCTTTTAAACATGTATTTATTTTGTTGCCACTGCACGTTTGTGCGCAATTTTAAAGCATGTCATGTTTGGTATCCATGTACTCGGCCTAAGATCATCTTTTTTATTTCATCAAACATTTGGGCAATATAGCATGTTTTAGTGCATTAAAATTAAAAAAAGTGTGTTTTTTCCCCAAAAAATGCGTTTGAAAAATCGCTGCGCAATTACTGTGTGAAAAAAAAAAATGAAACACCCACCATTTTAATCTGTAGGGCATTTGCTTTAAAAAAATATATAATGTTTGGGGGTTCAAAGTAATTTTTTTGCAAAAAAAAAACTTTTTCATGTAAACAATAAGTGTCAGAAAGGGCTTTGTCTTCAAGTGGTTAGAAGAGTGGGTGATGTGTGACATAAGCTTCTAAATGTTGTGCATAAAATGCCAGGACAGTTCAAAACCCCCCCAAATGACCCCATTTTGGAAAGTAGACACCCCAAGCTATTTGCTGAGAGGCATGTCGAGTCCATGGAATATTTTATATTGCGACACAAGTTGCGGGAAAGAGACAAATTTTTTTTTTTTTTTTTTTTTTTTGCACAAAGTTGTCACTAAATGATATATTGCTCAAACATGCCATGGAAATATGTGAAATTACACCCCAAAATACATTCTGCTGCTTCTCCTGAGTACGGGGATACCACATGTGTGAGACTTTTTGGGAGCCCTGCCGCGTACGGGACCCCGAAAACCAAGCACCGCCTTCAGGCTTTCTAAGGGCGTGAATTTTTGATTTCACTCTTCACTGCCTATCACAGTTTCGGAGGCCATGGAATGCCCAGGTGGCACAAAACCCCCCCAAATGACCCCATTTTGGAAAGTAGACACCCCAAGCTATTTTCTGAGAGGTATAGTGAGTATTTTGCAGACCTCACTTTTTGTCACAAAGTTTTGAAAATTGAAAAAAGAAAAAAAAAATGTTTTTTCTTGTCTTTCTTCATTTTCAAAAACAAATGAGAGCTGCAAAATACTCACCATGCCTTTCAGCAAATAGCTTGGGGTGTCTACTTTCCAAAATGGGGTCATTTGGGGGGGTTTTGTGCCACCTGGGCATTCCATGGCCTCCGAAACTGTGATAGGCAGTAAAGAGTGAAATCAAAAATTTTCACCCTTAGAAATCCTGAAGGCAGTGATTGGTTTTCGGGGTCCAGTACGCGGCTAGGCTCCCAAAAAGTCCCACACATGTGGTATCCCCATACTCAGGAGAAGCAGCTAAATGTATTTTGGGGTGCAATTCCACATATGCCCATGGCCTGTGTGAGCAATGTATCATTTAGTGACAACTTTATGAAAAAAAAAAAAAAAAAAAAGTGTCACTTTCCCGCAACTTGTGTCAAAATATAAAATATTCCATGGACTCAATATGCCTCTCAGCAAATAGCTTGGGGTGTCTACTTTCCAAAATGGGGTCATTTTGGGGGGTTTTGTGCCACCTGGGCATTCCATGGCCTCCGAAACTGTGATAGGCAGTGAAGAGTGAAAGCAAAAATTTACACCCTTAGAAATCCTGAAGGCGGTGATTGGTTTTCGGGGCCCCGTACGCGGCTAGGCTCCCAAAAAGTCCCACACATGTGGTATCCCCATACTCAGGAGAAGCAGCTAAATGTATTTTGGGGTGCAATTCCACATAGGCCCATGGCCTGTGTGAGCAATATATCATTTAGTGATGACTTTTTGTAAATATTTTTTTTTTTTTTTTTTTTTGTCATTTTTCAATCACTTGGGACAAAAAAAATAAATATTCAATGGGTTCAACATGCCTCTCAGCAATTTCCTTGGGGTGTCTACTTTCCAAAATGGGGTCATTTGGGGGGGTTTTGTACTGCCCTGCCATTTTAGCACCTCAAGAAATGACATAGGCAGTCATAAACTAAAAGCTGTGTAAATTCCAGAAAATGTACCCTAGTTTGTAGACGCTATAACTTTTGCGCAAACCAATAAATATACGCTTATTGACATTTTTTTTACCAAAGACATGTGGCCGAATACATTTTGGCCTAAATGTATGACTAAAATTTAGTTTATTGGATTTTTTTTATAACAAAAAGTAGAAAATATCATTTTTTTTCAAAATTTTCGGTCTTTTTCCGTTTATAGCGCAAAAAATAAAAACCGCAGAGGTGATCAAATACCATCAAAAGAAAGCTCTATTTGTGGGAAGAAAAGGACGCAAATTTCGTTTGGGTACAGCATTGCATGACCGCGCAATTAGCAGTTAAAGCGACGCAGTGCCAAATTGGAAAAAGACCTCTGGTCCTTAGGCAGCATAATGGTCCGGGGCTCAAGTGGTTAATGCAGCGCACTCTCTTCTTCTTTATAATGTGAGAATAATGAATTAGTTATGCTGCTCATATTCACACAGACTTCTCACAAACTTATTTCTTTATTATTTATTGGGATTCCCTCAATATATTTACATTTGTCACATCTGACCAAATTTTTTGGGGGTTGTCTTTAAATATTTTATGTTTTTTTCAAGGCTGGTTTTTTTTGGTTTTTTTTGGGTTAGTATTTTTTTCAAGGCTGTGTTTTTATTGTTGTTTTTGTTGTGTTTTACTCCATAATATTTTTGTGTGTGTTTTGTGTGTCAAGTTACCACAACACCATTATTATCTTGTATTATTTAATCTCAAGGAGGTTGTTTGGTGTTGGTGTCTCTTGCTAATTTCACATTGTATTTTTGAAATGTACCTGAATCCTCACAAACAAACTGTCATTTTTGAAGGAAAACACACAAAGGCGAGTATAATTGAACAAAAAATTCCTTTATTAAGGGCTCACAACTAAACAAAGAGGGAGGCAACACTGGAGAAACAGCTGAAATGGATGAAGCCTTTGACCCCCAGGGCAGACATCAACTATTTGCAAGCAAAATTGGTGGCCTGAGGAGACCATATCTAAGGGAGTGCAGTCTGGTCCAGAAGTCCCAAAGATCCGGAAAGCAGCAGATGACATGTGTGTCCCCAGGCTGTGGTCAGGGCCGGTACAAGGCAGGGGCGGAAGGGGCACGTGCCCTGGGCGGTACCATTTGCTATAAGGGGAGGGGGCGCAGGCTGCAGGTGACATTCTGCCACGGCCGCTGCCCGCCAGTGTGTACAATAGTACAACTACTGTCTACAGTCAAGTGCATTTACAGCGCCCAGCGGCACTGTACAAATTGCCTTTGTGCGCTCCTGCATCCTCCCTTCCCTCAGCACACAACTACACTCTTACAGTTTACTCCCCTATGGAGGAGTCTCGTAGTCCCTGCCAGCGCCGTGACGTCACGCACGGCCGGAGGCAAGGTGGGAGGATGCAGAGGAGCGCAGGGAGGCGGGAGCTGTGTCGGCGCGCAGGGAGGCGGGAGCTGTGTCGGCGCGCAGGGAGGCGGGAGCTGTGTCGGCGCGCTGGGAGGCGGGAGCTGTGTCGGCGCGCTGTCACCTCAAGGAGCGAGCCGAGTTGAGCTGAGCTGCTGCTGCCTGCCTGGCTGGCTGGCTCTAGTAGCTGCTGCTGGATTCAGTCTGGAAAGAAGCGAAGGTAGACGATTGCAGTGCCAGTGTTTTGACTCAGATCATCAGCAATGGTGGTCACTGGTCATTAACCTCGCCTCAGCCTCCTCCCCTCCCCCAATCCAGCCATTTATTAATCTCTTTTTTAGTGTTTACTTACACAAGTTCAGACTCAGAACTTCAGAGTCTGAACTTGTGTAAGTAAACACTAAAAAACAGATTAATAAATGGCTGGATTGGGGGAGGGGAGGAGGCTGAGGCGAGGTTAATGACCAGTGACCACCACTGCTGTTTAACCACTTAACAACCGACCCATAGCCGAATGACGGCTACAGGGTGGTTGCTTAACTCCGGGAGGACGTACTATGACGTCCTCCCAGAATTCCCCTCTCGCAGTGCTGTGGGCTGGATGTGTAGTGCCCACAGCGCTGCTCAGTGACATCCAGCCATCCATCCATCCATGCTCAGCCATCCCTAATGCTCTGCAATGCCCCACAATACTCTGCAATGCCCCAGAATACTTTGCAATACTCTGTAATGCCCCACTATACCCCGCAACACTGTGCAGTACTCTGCAATACCCCACAATACTGTGCAATACTCTGCAATACCCCGAAATACTTTGCAATACCCTGAAATACTTTGCAATACCCCGCAATACTTTGCAATACCCCGCAATACTTTGCAATACCCCGCAATACCGTGCAATACTCTGCAATACCCAGCCATACTCTGTGATACTCGGCAATACCCCGCAATACTCTGCAAAACCCCGCAATACTCTGCAATACTTTGCAATACCCCACAACACTGTGCAATACTCTTCAATACTGTGCAATACCCTGAAATACTCTGCAATACCCCACAATACTCCGCAATACCCCGCAACACTGTGCAATACTCTGCAATACCCCACAATACTGTGCAATACTCTGCAATACCCCACAACACTGTGCAATACTCTGCAATATCCTGCAATACCCCGCAATACTCTGCAATACTTTGCAAAACCCCGCAATGCTTTGCAATACACTGCAATACCCCGCAATACCGTGCAATACCCTGTGATACTCAGCAATACCCCGCCATACTCTGCAATACTCCACCATACTCTGCAATACCCCGCTATACTCTGCAATACCCCGCTATACTCTGCAATACTCGGTGATACCCAGCCATACCCTTCCATATCCAGTCATAGTCTGCATTACTCGGTGATACACAGCCATGCTCTGCCATACCCAGCCATGCTCTGCCATACCCAGCCATGCTCTGCCATACCCAGCCATGCTCGGCCATACCCAGCCATGCTCAGCCATACTCGGCTGTACTCGGCCTCTGTATGTGGCCAGGCTGTGGAAGTCTCACACATGTGGTATTGCCGTACTCAGGAGGAGTAGGAGAATCTATTTTGGGGTATCATTTTTGGTATGTACATGTTATGTGTTAGAAATATTGTATAAATGGACAACTTTGTGTTAAAAAAAAATGCGTTTTAACCACTTCCCGACCGCCGGTTTTCATACAACGTCCTTGACTTTGTGCGGGGATATCTGAATGAAAAATGGGGGGGGGGGGCGCAGTTTGCCATCTTCGCCCTGGGCACCAAATGGCCTTGTCCCAGCACTGGCTGTGGTCATACAAGAGACTGCATCTTTTGTCAGACCAGACTGAACCCAGGGCCATCACTCTCTGGTCTTCCTTCCACGCTTCCTTCCACGCTGTTGTTGTGGTGGTGGAGTTGTGGCAGCAGGAGGAGGAGGAGGGGCCAACTCACTCAGGTGGGTATTGGGTGTTAGTTCCCCACTCACCCCCTTACTTAGGACTTTATAAAGCAGGTCCTCACATAGCTTGCGTTGACCCTCCTGCATGCCCTTCAGTTTTGTGGCAGCCATGCAGGCAAAGGCCTCTTCAGGAGTGGGTAAGGCTCTGAGGGACGCAGAAGCCTCCTGAATGAGCCTGAGCGCAGAATCCTGCATGTGAGTCGCCTTCCTCGCTCTTTTGTATGGAAGGCGCAGGGGAGGAACCTGCGATTCGGTCAGGCTGTGACTGGTCCCAGGCTTCTCCTGGCTGCCACTTAGCCCCGCCTCCTCCTGGCTGCCACTAATCCCCGCCTTCTCCTGGCTGCCACATTCCACAGCCTCCTCCTGTGTGCCTCATTCCACAGCCTCCTCCTGGCTGAGGTCTTCCTGTGTATGAAAAAGGGACATAGTTTTAGTTTTTTATTCATCAATCACACACAATTTTCATCTCCTGACTGTTGCAAATTGAATGTTAACAAATATAACAGACTATCCTTCTGAGCCCAGCATTTTTCATTCTTGTCCCAATTATTTTTGCCCACTACTATCTATTGATATGTAAAACACTTTAATAATTCAGCAATTAGTGATCAATAATAACATCTAGTAAACATCATTTATTTATTGACCAGAAATCTGTAGAACAATGCTATACCTGGCTAAGCTGGGCTCCTCCACTTCTTCCTGGCTGGAAGGCCCAGGTTGGACATCGGAAGCCTCAGCTGGGGTGGAAGGAAGAGTGGAAGGAAGGGTTGAGAGGGATTCCCTGACTTCAGTGTGGTCTGACAGAAATCGCAGTCTCTCATAGTACCACAGTCTGGGGACATAAATGTCATCTGCTCCAGCTCCTGATCTCTGGGAATCCGTGACCTTCTTGTGCTCCCTTAGATAAGTGCTCCTCAGGCCACCAATTTTGTTTTTTAAATAGGGGATGGTTGCAGTGGGGACCACTGGCTTCACCAACTCCAGCAGTTTCTCCAGCGCTGCCTGCCTCTTTTGTTTATTGTTGTATTGGGGATGTCTCACCTGCCACAGACAGGGCAGCTCCCTGTATTTGTCCATGAACAGGGGGAGGAAATTGTGGTCGTTGAAGCCATCCATTTTCTCTGCAAGACACAACACAAGACAAACCCTAATGTCAGGCAAAACTCTCCTAATATAGTTACAATATAGGCCTCAATTTAGAAGCAGTATAGGCCCAAGTTTAGCTCTTACCTTCGTTTTCACGATCGGCGCCTCCGATACTCCTTCCTCCGCTCACAGATCGTACGTACTATGCACGCGTGTTACGCTTTATAGACACTGCGCATGCGTGTAACTCCGCCCGCCCCTGATGTTCTTTCTGGTCTATTCCCCGCCCCTTCTCGTTCGGCGCAGTGGGGAAGAACACATGGCGGAGACACAGCAGGTGTCTGATAATTACACCAACGAGGAGGAGGAAAGCACGGAGCCTGAAACGTCACGATTCAGAAGGAGAGGATTTAAGGCTTCAAATATGTCCTTTGGGGAGATGTTGGAGATGGTCGACATCCTGAAGAAGGCCGACTATGACGGGAAGTATGGACCTTACCCCAACCCCAATGTCCGAAAGGCCAAGATCATGGCGAAAGTAGTCAGGAGTCTGCACCGGAATTTCGGGGTACGGCGATCGAAAGATTAGCTCAGGAAATTATAGAGCACGAGCAGTACAGAAGGATCCGGAGAGTGCTGCAAAAAAGTAAGTAGTTGTTCTGTGTTCCTATTCTTTATGTTTATAACGTTCGTGCTGCTCCATGTGCTTTTCTTTATACTGTTATCCAGTTTAAAATGTAAACTTTCATGTTCATGGGCACATTATTCGTTCGTATCAAACATAGTTCGTTTGGCCATATGCAATTGCCATCATTTTTTGGGGCCTACTTGTGTGAAAAGAATTGGGTTGTGTAGATGTGTTTGTTACTAGAATGAAATGCCAACTAGATTCTGTGTAAGGAGAGGACACTCAGCAGCAGTTTTCACATCTGGACGCAGGAGCACTAGTGTGGGACCCCATAACACCCTTTTTATTAGGGGGCCCCACACAGGTGCTCCAGTGTATACTATAGGGGTGTCTCCATCTGTGAAGCTTGTACAAGACAGGTAAGTATTCAAGCTTGACAAAAGACCAGAAAAATGCAACATCTTGGAACTCTGCCAAAACAATTGTACCCCACTTCCAATCAATGTTTCATATTTATAGTTCTGCCATGAAATATCTGTGTGCTAAGTATACCTATTTTTTTGTACATATGGGGATAAAAATCTCGGAGGACACCCCTCATCCACGGAGAACACAGACCCCCCACCTCTGGAAGAACGTGAAATCCCCCAAAGCCAACATGAGGAGGAGGAGGAAGACGTGGTGGAAATTGTCACCACAACAGGTGAGTGTCTGCGACCACAGGCTCTGGTAAGAGATGGATGCCGGCATATTTATAATACCTGTTTTTTTTTTTTTGTTTCTCTCTTTTTAGGTGATCGTGATGTTGTGGATCCAGATCCTTTCACCTCAGAAAGTGCCCAGATCCTGCTTGGGGAGATCATGGGGTGTAATAGGGACTTGGAAAACATTCAGAAAAACATCAATGATGTTATTCAAAAAAATAAGAACATCATTGATGTTTTAGGGAGAGTTTAAAAGCCCTCAAAATCCCTTTGTTTGTTGGAGTGCTACAATTTTAGACCATTTTTAGACAAATATTAGAAAAGCCAAATTTTGAAGAGGCACACAGTGTGTCAACATGTGCTATCTGCCATCACGGGAGATCAATGTAGGCGTTTTGGCGAGGCAACCCCTTCCTCAATAATAACGTAGCTGTGAGGAAGGGGTTGCACCCCTAAAACACGTCCCCTAATCCCCCGTGATGGCAGGTAGCACATGTTGACATTCTTAAATTTGTGTGCATCTTCAAAATTTGGCTTTTCCTGGGATGACTTCACCCCATCTGAACGCAATATCAAACACAGTTCCTAAATACTCATGTCTGATATTGCCTTCAACTTCTACCAAATGTGAACTTTGTAAGTTCAAGATTTGTATCTTTATTGTTGCTTTTAAACATGCCTGTTTTATCTTAAATGGACATTTCTACTTTTTCTAATGTGACCCCAAAATTATTTTACAACAAACATGTTGGTTTGTTTAAAAAACCTTTTGTAAATGCACATGTGATTGTGCTGGTATTAAAAAGATTGTTCATCAAGAATGTGTGGATTATTGTCTCAACGCTACAACACTTTTGTGGTGCTCTAACTGCTGTTTTCTGTGACAATGGGGGTTATTTCCTGAGGGCAAATCCACTTTGCACTACAAGTGCAGTTTCAAGTGCACTTGTAGTGCAAAGTGTCTTTGCCTTTAGTAAATAACACCCAACATTGCTTTGTAAGGTTACACAATCACGCCATTTTCAGGACTCACCACATTGTGTCAGGGTCAGCTAAGACAAACACAAGCAGTAAATGTCACCAAAACTTTTTAATTTTTTTTAAGTATTTTATTTTAAAAATGTTTTAGACATTGTCTGGCATATTGATGGCCCCCCTACCCGCAAAGAATTCAAGGTATCTTAGGCGGACATCACGGGCACTCAGGGGGGGCAAGCCAGGACGGCCACTTTCAAGCGCCGTCAGGGTTGGTTCGTTTTAAATTCTGGCCTCAGGCCCAACTGAGCCAGCATAGTTGGCAGAATGTTTACGTAAAAAGTTGTGTAGAACACAGCACGCCAGGATAATGTGATTCAGTTTGTACTCTGCCATGTGTATGGGTGTAAGAAATAGGCGGAACCGGCTGGCCATGATTCCAAACAAGTTCTCCACCACTCTTCTGGCTCTGGCCAGCTGGTAATTAAAAACCCTCTGGTCCAGGGTGAGGGTCCTCATCGGGAATGGCCGCATAAGATGGTCCCCCAGCGCAAAGGCTTCATCCGCAACAAAGACAAATGGGAGTCCTTCCACATTGTCTTCTGGAGGTGGCAAGTCCAAGCTGCCCTTCTGGAGACGCCTGTAGAACTCCGTCTGGGCGATGACTCCACCATCAGACATCTAGCCATTCTTCCCCACGTCCACATACAGGAACTCGTAAGTAGCCGACACCACTGCCAACATCACAATACTATTGAACCCCTTGTAGTTGTAATAGTATGACCCCGAGTTGGGTGGTGGGACGATGTGGACGTGTTTCCCATCAATTGCCCCTCCGCAGTTAGGAAAGTCCCACCGCTGGGCAAAGTGGGAGGCCACAGTCTGCCATTCCTGTGGCGTGGAAGGAAACTGTGGAGTCAAAACAAAATCAAAAATTAGTCATTTTGCACATAAACAGGGAAAGCAGATTAGACACAAACATTCTTGGCCAACATCAAGATAACATTTTTTGTAGGTATTTTTTAAAAACCAAAGTATAGGGTACAACTATCAGATTCCCCCCCCCCCCTCTCATGGGCCATTTCTAACATTATAGGGGGGGAGCTCTTGGCCAGGTAACCCTCTCCACTTCATTGAGAGATGAATGCATAAATAATGTGTATTACTTTGGCCAGCCCCTCCTTACTTACACTATTGACAGCCCACTGGACAGGTAAGAAGTGTCATAAGACAAAGATATAAATACACATTGTACACATTTGAGCACATTTGGACATTCTGCTATTACCTATCAAGATAATAATAGTATACAAAAACTTTAAACAGTACCATTTGAAAGTATACAGGCAGGCCCTTGCACTACAAGCTTTGGGTAATTCATCCATACATCTGAGCACAAAAGAGATGGGTATAGTGTGTATGGGTTTGGCAAAGTCAGCAGATAGATGATTGAGGATAGATAGAGAATTGGTATCAGCTGACTTAGCAGTTGGGGGGAGGGAGGGTTCAAAATGATTTGGGGACCCCTCAAAAAAAGGACTCTGGCACTCTACCTGAATTTAAAGCACAAATCACATTTATAAACATTTTAGGGGGTGTTTGGGGTAAAGCACTACTATGGAGCTGATAAAATACATTGCTAAATGACTACCTGAGGTGAATATAGGGCCAGGAGAGCATGCTGGGGAGGTAAGTGAAGGCAAATATGTATTAAGGACAAAAAAAAATTACGTAAAAATCCAGCATGTATGAGGACAAAGGGGACATTCACAGCATATTACAATCATGGTAATTAGGGAATGAGGAAATAAATAAAATATATTATCAAGCATTAATATCACATTTTATTGTATTTAAAGTATAAAAATCTTACCTTAATATACTCCTTCTGCAGGACCTGTATGATGGCAGAACAGGTCTCTGGGATAATGATCCCCAGATCCTGGGGGGAGATGCCTGTCGAGAACATCAAGTCCTGCAGGCTTCTCCCCGTCGCCAAGTACCGCAGGGTGGCGACTAGCCTCTGCTCCGGAGTGATGGCTTGCCTCATGCAGGTATGCTGCCTGCTGATATAGGGGGTCAGCAAAGCCAACAATCGGTAAAATACGGGGTCCGTCATCCTGAGAAAGTTCCTGAAATCATCAGGATTATTCTCACGGCTCTCACGGAGCAAAGGCATATGACAGAACTGGTCACGCTGAAGCAACCAATTCTTGGTCCATGAACTCCTCCCCACCCTGTTCATGGACTGGACTTGTGTCAAGGTCAGGACCCCAACACCAAGCCCCCGCACAGCACGAACTCTACGAGGAGTACGTATACGCAACATGGCTAGAAAACGGTCGGCTGCTCAGAACGAAGTAACAGAACGCACTGAAGAACAGCAAGGCCTGTGAAGAGCGACCTGAAAAACAGTAACGAGCAGACAAGAACACAATAACAAGTCAAGGGTACTCGCTGCACACACTGAAGAGCAGATACAAACCCACAAGCATAAACTGAACAGCAGAAAACAATCTAAAACCACGAGTCTGAAAAAGCGCGAATCGTCTCTCACCAAACTTTTACTAACACGAGATTAGCAAAAGGAGCCCAAAGGGTGCCGCGCTTGGTTCTGAACTGGCCTTTTCTAGTCTCGTCGTACGTGTTGTACGTGACTGCGTTCTTGGCGATCGGAAATTCCGACAACTTTGTGCAACCATGTGTACGCAAAACAAGTTTGAGCCAACATCCGTCTGAAAAAATCCTAGGATTTTGTTGTCGGAATATCCGATCAATGTCCGACCGTGTGTACGGGGCATTACACTGGTGGTTGGTATAAATGCTCCAATTACATTGAAATTGGTGTCAGTGTAGAAATCCCTCTTCATATTGATGGGTGGCATAAAATCCCCTGTTACATGGTGGTAAGTGCAAATTCCCCCTCACATTGGTGATAAGTATAGATCCCCCTCACATTGGTGGTCAGTGTAAAATCCCCCACCATACACTTCCCAAAGATTTCCGGCTTTGCTCTACATGATTCAGAATTTTCCACAGTGTACTGCCTCCTAACCAATCCCATTCCCCACCACTGCCACTGAGCCCATAAACCCCCCAGCACTGCCACTGATCACACACACCCTCCTCCCCCACCACTGCCACTGATCCCATAACCCCCCCAGAATTGCCACTAATCCCAGGAGTCCTAGGATCCCTAGGCATTTTCTGTCTATTGATGGGTCACCTCACCTCTTCAGTTCATGATGTGCAGGCAGTGAGGAGATGATGTGCTGTAACCTTTAGCAACCAATCAGTGAGCAGTAATGATGCGCACTAACCTCTTGCAACCAATCACTGAGCGGTATGGATATGCAGTAACCTTTAGCAACCAATCAATGAGCAGTAATAGTGTGCAGTAACCTCTAGCAACCAATTATTGAGTGGTAAGGATCTCCAGTAACCTCTAGCAACCAATCAGTGAGCAGTATTAATGTACAGTAATCTCTAGCAACCAATCAACAAGCAGAAGTCATGCGCTGTAACCTCTAGCAAATAATCAGTAAGCCATAATGTGTGATGTAACCTTGAGGAACCAGTTAGTGAGTGGTAATGATACACTGTAACCTCTGGCAACCAATTGCAATTGCTGCCTGATCTGATTCAGTTAACTGATTTTGAGTCTAGCTGCTATTTATTGTATGTCTCAGAGCAGGTGGGGAGCGAAATTGCATGGAAGGGGGGATGGGGCAAGAAAATGTTTGCCCAGGGTCCAAGTTATATTAAAGACGGCCCTGCCATCCAGTCTTTTGATCAAGCCACCCTGCAGATAGGATGTACAGCTTGGTTAACAACCCACCCGCTTCCTGTTAATTGGACTATTCGGATACAGAAGTACAGTACTGAGGTCACCACTTACACCTTGGCAAACTCCCATATTAGATGACAGCCTTGTTCAATGCAGCAGAGTCTGACATACTGTATCCACATTTTAGCCCCTTCTTCTCCCAGAGTGCTGCTGTTTAGGGGATTACTGGATGCTAATATAAAGAAAAACATACAGTATTTACTTATAACAATTTGATTTTAAAATATACTAAATGTTACTAAAGCAAAGTCTTCAATGTGCAAGTTGCATAAATCAAATTAAAATAAATACAAAACCTTAATTAAAATAATATTTAGCATTCAATAAATTATATGAACTGAAATGTTTATACCCTTTACTGGGTTTTAACATTGTTTTCAAATTAGAAGCAGTAATACTTCATGTCTTTCTGTTGCGAAAATGCTATACACTCTACTTTTGAACATCCTGTCTCAAGTGGCCTCATTGGCAAGATTACTTACCTTATGGGATTGACTAGGGTGTAACTCCCTTTAGTACCGTTTTATGTTGTTATTATTATTATTATTATTATGATTGTTTTTCATATATATATATATATATCATGCCCCCCTGGGGTCATATGCAGCATCACTTCTGAATGCTGCCCACTGGGGAAGTATTATTATTATTGTTTTTTTCCTTTGTTGTTTCTTATGTTCTCTCTTGTTTTTACCCTTGCTTTTACTCTTAAGGATCTGTCTGTCCATATATACATAAAAACTCACTTTTGTTTTTATATACAGATCTGGGTGTTTTAGCTTTCTAATCCAAAGCTTTTTTGGCCATACCTCTCCTGTGGGTCACAGGAGTGCACTCAGTTCTGCACTCCTGTGACCAAGATTCAGCTGACAGCAGGCTAAAGTCTGCTGTCATCTAATGTCACAGAGCCAGTCCAGGTCCTGACTGGCAGCTGGCTTAGCCTCTTAGTACACCACTGACAGCCTGAGCCAGCTGCTCCCATCCCCTTCCCTCCCCAGCACTCCAGAGAGCTCTGCAGGGGCAGAGCAAAGAGCCGGTGACTCACCAGCTCTCTGCTCACTGAAGGCCGGGAATTGAGCAATCAGCTGTCTTTGATTGCTCAGTTTTCAGTGTAAAGCCAGTGGGGGGCAACTGCTAGCATTGGATTGACGTTGTAGACATCTAGATGAAGATGTATGCTGTTATTTTACATTCCCACACTTCTCTTTTACAGTCCAATTAAACCTTCACTAATTATTACTGTTATTAAGTCAATCTAAATATACAGCAGTAAATACGGGGTTCTTTAATCACATCCACATTGGCCCAACATCTCCTCCCTCAAAAAAAAACTGCTATAATCAACAGAGCCCTCCCTCTCTGAGCAGTTTTGTTGATTGGAGCATTGTTCATGGTTGGAGCAGTGTCCATGATTGAAGCAGTGTCCACGATTGGGGCAGTGTCCATAATTGAAGCAGTGTCCATGATTGGAGCAGTGTCCATAATTGAAGCAGTGTCCATGATTGGAGCAGTGTCCATTATTGGAGCAGTGTCCATGATTGTAACAGTGTCCATGATTGAAGCACTGTCCGTAATTGGAGCAGTGTCCGTGAATGAAGCAGTGTCCATGATTGGAGCAGTGTCCATGATTGGAGCAGTGTCCGATATTGGAGCAGTGTCCATGATTGAAGCAATGTTTATGATTGAAGCAGTGTTCATGATTGAAGCAGTGTTCATGATTAAAGCAGTGTCCATGATTGGAGCAGTGTTCATGATTGAAGCAGTGTTCATGATTGAAGCAGTGTCCATGATTGGAGAAGTGTTCATGATTGAAGCAATGTCCACAATTGGAGCAGTGTCCCTGATTGGAACAGTGTCTGTTATTGGAGCAGTGTCCATGATTGAAGCAGTGTTCATGATTGAAGCAGTGTTCATGATTGAAGCAGTGTCCATGATTGGAGAAGTGTCCATGATTGGAGCAGTGTTCATGATTGAAGCAGTGTCCATGATTGGAGAAGTGTTCATGATTAAAGCAGTGACCATGATTGAAGCAGTGTCCATGATTGGAGAAGTGTTCATGATTAAAGCAGTGTTCATGATTGAAGCAGTGTCCATGATTGGAGAAGTGTTCATGATTAAAGCAGTGTCCATGATTGAAGCAGTGTCCATGATTGAAGCAGTGTCCATGATTGAAGCAGTGTCCACGATTGGGGCAGTGTCAGTGATTGGAGCAGTGTCCATGATTGAAGCAGTGTTCATGATTGAAGCAGTGTCCATGATTGGAGAAGTGTCCATGATTGAAGCAATGTCCACGATTGGAGCAGTGTTCCTGATTGGAGCAGTGTCCGTTATTGGAGCAGTGTCCATGATTGAAGCAGTGTTCATGATTGGAGAAGTGTCCATGAATGGAGAAGTGTTCATGATTAAAGCAGTGTTCATGATTAAAGCAGTGTTCATGATTGAAGCAGTGTCCATGATTGGAGAAGTGTTCATGATTAAAGCAGTGTCCATGATTGAAGCAGTGTCCATGATTGAAGCAGTGTCCGTGATTGGAGCAGTGTCCATGATTGGAGAAGTGTTCATGATTGAAACAGTGTTCATGATTGGAGCAGTGTTCATGATTGAAACAGTGTCCTTGATTGGAGAAGTGTTCATGATTAAAGCAGTGTCCATGATTGAAGCAGTGTCCATGACTGAAGCAGTGTCCATGATTGGAGAAGTGTTCATGATTAAAGCAGTGTCCATGATTGGAGAAATTTTCATGATTAAAGCAGTGTCTGTGATTGGAGCAGTGACCATGATTGGAGAAGTGTTCATGATTAAAGCAGTGTCCGTGATTGGAGAAGTGTTCATGATTAAAGCAGTGTCCGTGATTGGAGCAGTGTCCATGATTGGAGCAGTGTTCATGATTGAAACAGTGTCCATGATTGAAGCAGTGTCCGTGATTGGAACAGTGTCCATGACTCGAGAAGTGTTCATGATTGAAGCAGTGTTCATGATTGGAGCAGTGTTCATGATTGAAGCAGTGTCCATGATTGGAGAAGTGTTCATGATTTAAGCAGTGTCCATTATTGGAGCAGTGTCAGGTGACCGGTGGAAAGTGTCAGACCGCTGGACAGCCAGGCCATGCTTTTCTCCTATGTACTGCTATCTGGGGGTATTTTAACCTTTATTCAGGTTATAAGGTTATATTTTAACCTTGATTCAGGAGTATAAAAAGAACATAAAGAGATCCAATTTATTACTGCATATGGGGGCTGACTGCATTACAGTAATAATTTGTGAGAGTTCAATTGGCTTTAAATCCCCAACGAGTTTATTGGAAGGTTCATTGTATTTTCAGTCAATATATATTTGAGTATTTATCTTAAAGCTGAACTCCAGGCATACTGCTAAGCAGACAGATGAAATATATATATGGTAGCCGTTGAACTTACCAAAGGAGTTGTCTTTCCATGCATCCAGTCCATCCAATTGCGAGATTTACAAATGTTAAAATAAAGTGAAGTCTTATCTTCCTGCTCAACTGCAGACTTTACATAACAGCATAGCTCACCAGTGTTGCTCAGACTAGACCTATAAGTAGGTGAAAACACATTTTTGGCCTGACACCTTATATCTACAGAATCTTTGGAAGCCCCAAATGAAGTGTACTGGTGTGAATGAAAGCCATTGAAGTCCAGGGCAGGATTTATGCCAATAATTTGTTATAGATATCAGAACAATTAATCAGAGTGCAGTCAGTGGAGGGGAAGTGTCAGGCCCCTCCTGGCATGAGTGGTCTTATAGGTCTGGAAGAATCTGTTTCATTACGATTTACAGTCCAGCACAGTGATGTGGTGAAATTATTTGCAAACCTTGAGGATGTGACACATTTTTTTTGTAGGACAAGGAATGGTCTACTGAGCATTGGGATGTTTTATAATTATTAGTATTAACCATTTCAGGACAAAAGGCTGTTTACTTTTTGAGGCACAGACCAGTATCCCACTATATACCCATTATGCCCCGTACATACGGTCAGAATTTCGGCCTGCAAAAGACCGTTTTTCGTCGGAAAATGCGACCGTGTGTATGCTCCATCGGTATTTTGCTGGCGGAATTCCAGCCAGCAAAAGATTGAGAGCATGCTCTCAATTTTTCGGTCGGGAAAAGTTTCTATCCGAAAATGTGATCGTCTGTGGCAAAATCCCTACGCATGCTCGGAAACAATTCAACACATGCTCGGAAGCATTAAACGTCATTTTCTTGGCTCGTCGTAGTGTTGTACGTCACCGCGTTCTTGACGGTCGTAATTTCAGCGAACTTTTGTATGCAAGGCAAACTTGAGCGGAATCCCATCGGAAAAGCCATCGTATCTTTATCCGACGAGAAAACCGATCGTGTGTACGCGGCATTATACTTTAAAATGAGTTGATAGATGAGGGATGTACCAAAAGAAATGCAAAAGTGGGCATAACATTTTATTAACCACTTGCCTACTGGGTACTTTCACCCCTTTCGTGGCCATGCAACACTGTACCCATATGAAACTTTTGTCATTTTTTTTCACACAAATAGAGCTTTCTTTTGGTGGTATTTAATCCACACTGGGTTTTTTATTTTTTGCTAAACAAACAAAAAAAGACAGAAAATTGTGAAAAAAAAACATTTTTCATAGCTTGTTATAGATTTTTGCAAACAGGTCATTTTTCTCCTTCACTGATGTGGCTGATGAGGCTGTACTGATGGGCACTGATAGGCACTAATGGGTACTGATGAAACGGCACTGGTGGGCACTGATCAGGAGGCACTAATGAGGCTGCACTGATAGTTGGCATTAATGGGCACAGATGGGTGGCACTGATGGGCACTAATAAGTGGCACTGAGGGGCCCTGATAGGCGGCACTGAAGGGCACTGAGAGGTGGCACTGATAGGCAGCACTGATGTGCACTGATAGGCGACACTCATGGGCACTGATCTGTGGCACTGATGGGCACTGATATGCACTTTTAGGTGACACTGATTGGCAGAACTGATAGGTGACACTGATGATGAGGCACTGCTTGGCAGCACTGATGGTAACTGATAGGTGGCACTGGTGGGCACTGATTAGCGGCATTGATTGGCAGCACTGATGGGCACTGATTAGCAGCACTGGTGGGCACTGTTGAGACTGATGTCCCTTTTACAGAAGCTGGTTATCGCCTTTCTTCCTCTTTCCTCACACTGTCATCGTGAGGGAAAAAAAGCCGATAGCCGTCATGTGTTAACATCTTGTGATCAGCTGTCATTGGCTGACAGCTGATCACGTGGTAAAGGGCCATTGCCCAATCTATGATCAGCCGAGTCTGAAGGACCCGGCAATCACAGAGCACGCCACGCATGCACCACAGGGGGCGTGTGGGCATCGCGATCATGGAAGGACGTCCATGGAGGCCCTCCCGGCAAACTAAGCCTGCACTGTAGCCGTCTTTCGGCTATAGCGTGGGTGGGAAGCAGTTACACTGATTAGCAGCACTGGTGGGCACTGTTGAGACCGATGTCCCTTTTACAGAAGCTTGTTATCGCCTTTCTTCCTCTTTCCTCACACTGTCATCGTGAGGAAAGAAAAGCCGATAGCCGTCATGTGTTAACATCTTGTGATCAGCTGTCATTGGCTGACAGCTGATCACGTGGTAAAGGGCCGTTGCCCAATCTATGATCAGCCGAGTCTGAAGGACCCGGCAATCACAGAGCACGCCACGCATGCACCACAGGGGGCGTGTGGGCATCGCGATCATGGGAGGACGTCCATGGAGGCCCTCCCGGCAAACTAAGCCTGCACTGTAGCCGTCTTTCGGCTATAGCGTGGGCAGGAAGCAGTTACTTTACATAGGTCGTTCAAATTTCACATTTTGGTATAGTATAGCAACTCTTCCTCGATAGTAACTCTTTTTCTTCTTCTTTTTCATTGCAGGTAAATTATCAGGTAAATAATGGACTCTAAGCATAGGCAATGTGCCATCATTGATGAAGGAGGGGTGCAGGCTGTCCAACATCCACAGAATGATTACAGCGATGACACCATTGACAAAAGAAATGTCTTTTCATTGGTGACACATTGCTCTCTCTTCTGCAGCTGCGCTGACACAGGTTGATCACATGACCAGACTGGAGTGACCTGAAAATAGGTATACAAATCTTTCTTACACAAGGGCTCAGTCACATAGGTACACTGGCTGTGTGAATGAGGGGTTTGTTAATGTGGCTAGAGCTGCTTGTTATTCGATGGGGATGCAGCAGCTGTACGAACGCAGGGGCAGGTCCTAATTTGACAGGTGGGCAGTAGGGATGGGCGAACAGTTCGGCCCGAGCATTAGTTCGGGCCAAACTTCATTTGTTCGGATGTTCTGTGACATAACAGTGACCGAACAATAACAGAGGATGGAATTAAAATTAGACTTGAGAAACTTAACATTAATAAATCACCGGGACCAGATGGCTTGCATCCGAGGGTACTTAGGGAACTCAGTCAGGTGATTGCCAGACCGTTGTTCCTAATTTTTACAGTCTATTGACTGGAATGGTACCAGCTGATTGGAGAAAAGCCAATGTAGCACCAATATTTAAAAAGGGCCCAAAAAACATCCCTGGGAATTACAGACCAGTTAGCCTAACATCAATAGTATGTAAACTCTTGGAGGGGATGATAAGGGACTATATACAAGATTTTAGCAATAAGAATGATATCATTAGCAGTAATCAGCATGGATTCATGAAGAATCGTTCTTGCCAAACCAATCTATTAACCTTCTATGAGGAGGTGAGTTGCCATCTAGATAAAGGAAGGCCCGTAGACGTGGTGTATCTGGATTTTGCAAAAGCATTTGACACAGTTCCCCATAAACGTTTACTGTACAAAATAAGGTGCGTTGGCATGGACCATAGGGTGAGTATATGGATTGAAAACTGGCTACAAGGGCGTGTTCAGAGGGTGGTGATAAATGGGGAGTACTCAGAATGGTCAGGGGTGGGTAGTGGGGTTCCCCAGGGTTCTGTGCTGGGACCAATCCTATTTAATTTGTTTATAAATGACCTGGAGGATGGGATAAACAGTTCAATCTCTGTATTTGCAGACGATACTAAGCTAAGCAGGGCAATAACTTCTCCGCAGGATGTGGAAATCTTGCAAAAAGACCTGAACAAATTAATGGGGTGGGCGACTACATGGCAAATGAGGTTCAATGTAGAAAAATGTAAAATAATGCATTTGGGTGGCAAAAATATGAATGCAATCTATACACTGGGGGGAGAACCTCTGGGGGAATCTAGGATGGAAAAGGACTTGGGGGTCCTAGTGGATGATAGGCTCAGCAATGGCATGCAATGCCAAGCTGCTGCTAATAAAACAAACAGAATATTGGCATGCATTAAAAGGGGGATCAACTGCAGAGATAAAACGATAATTCTCCCGCTCTACAAGACTCTGGTCCGCCCGCACCTGGAGTATGCTGTCCAGTTCTGGGCACCAGTCCTCAGGAAGGATGTACTGGAAATGGAGCGAGTACAAAGAAGGGCAACAAAGCTAATAAAGGGTCTGGAGGATCTTAGTTATGAGGAAAGGTTGCGAGTACTGAACTTATTCTCTCTGGAGAAGAGACGCTTGAGAGGGGATATGATTTCAATTTACAAATACTGTACAGGTGACTCCACAATAGGGATAAAACTTTTTCGCAGAAGAGAGTTTAATAAGACTCGTGGCCACTCATTACAATTAGAAGAAAAGAGGTTTAACCTTAAACTACGTAGAGGGTTCTTTACTGTAAGAGTGGCAAGGATGTGGAATTCCCTTCCACAGGCGGTGGTCTCAGCGGGGAGCATTGATAGCTTCAAGAAACTATTATGCCGCGTACACACGAGCGGACATTACGGCGGACTTTGCCCGGCGGACTGGATTTCGTCGGACAATTCGATGTGTGTGGGCTCCAGCGGACTTTGTTTTCTCAAAAGTTCGACGGAATTAGATTTGAAACTTGTTTTAAATTTATCCGTTGAAATCGAGTCCGGTCGAAAAGTCCGCCGTCTGTATGCTAGTTCGACGGACAAAAAGCCACGCTAGGGCAGCTATTGGCTACTGGCTATGAACTTCCTTGTTTTAGTCCGGTCGTACGTCATCACGTACGAATTCGACGGACTTTGGTGGATTGTGTGTAGGCAAGTCCGTTCATTCACAAAGTCCGTCGGAAAGTACGTCGAAAAGTCCGCCGGGCAAAGTCCGCCGTAATGTCCGCTCGTGTGTACGCGGCATTAGATAATCACCTGAATGACCGCAATATACAGGGATATGTAATGTAATACTGACACATAATCACACACATAGGTTGGACTTGATGGACTTGTGTCTTTTTTCAATCTCACCTACTATGTAACTATATAATATGTGCGGTGTTCGGGGAAAATTCGGAACACCGTTAAAGTCTATGGGACATTAACATGAAATATCAAAAGTGTTAATTTTAAAGGCTTATATGCAAGTTATTGTCATAAAAAGTGTTTGGGGACCCTGGTCCTGCCCCAGGGGATATGTATCAATGAAATTTTTTTTTTTTAAACGGCTGTTTTTTTGGGAGCAGTGATTTTTTTTAAAGCTTAAAGTGAAGCAATAAAAATGAAATTTTCCTTTAAATATCGTGCCTGGGGGGTGTCTGTAGTATGCCTGTAAAGTGGTGCATTTTTCCCGTGTTTAGAACAGTACCACAGCAAAATTACATCTATTACCAGGCCCTTTAGGTCTGGTATGAATATTAAGGGGAACCCCAAACCAAAAATTTAAAAAAAAATTGCGTGGGGGTCCCCCTAAAATCCATACCAGGCCCTTCGGGTCTTATATGGAAATTAAGGGGAAACCTGCGCCAAATTTTTTTTTAAAATGGCGTAGGGGTCCCCCTCAAAAACCATACCAGACCCTTCAGGTCTGGTATGGATTTTAAGGGGAACCCTGTGCCAAATTTAAAAAAAATGGAGATGGGGTCCCCCTCAAAATCCATACCAGACCCTTCAGGTCTGGTAAGGATTTTGAGGGGAACCCTGCACCAAATTTAAAAAAAAATGGAGTAGGGGACCCCCTCAAAATTCATACCAGACCCTTATCCGAGTATGCAACCTGGCAGGCCGCAGGAAAAGAGGGGGGGGCGAGAGAGCGCCCCCCTCCTGAGAGAGCACCCCCCCTCCTGAACCGTACCAGGCCACATGCCCTCAACATGGGGAGGGTGTTTTGGGGTAACCCCCCACAGCACCTTCCTTGTCCCCATGTTGATCGGGACAAGGGCCTCATCCCCACAACCCTTGCCCGTTGGTTGTGGGGGTATGCGGGCGGGGGCTTATCGGAATCTGGAAGCCCCCTTTAACAAGGGGACCCCCAGATCCCGCGCTCCCTGTGTGAATTGGTAATGGGGTACAAGTACCCCTACCATTTCACAAAAAAAGTGTCAAAATGGTAAAAAAGACAATAGCTGTTTTTTGACAATTCCTTTATTAATAATGTCTTCTTCTTTTACCCGCTTTTTCCTCCATCTTCTTCTGGTCTTCCTTCGGTTTTCTCCTTCTTCCTCCCCCGCTTCTACCTCCATCTTCCTCTGCTTCTTCCTCCGGTCCTCTGCTTCTTCCTCCGTTCTTCTCCATCTTCCTCCGGCATCTTCCTCTGGCTTCTTCTTCCCCGCTTCGTCCTCCGGACGATCCGCCTCAATGGGAGGCTCCCGCTGTGTGGCGCTTCTGTTCTTGTGACAGTTCTTATATAACTGAGGGCGGGGCCACCCAGTGAGTGGCAGTTGTGTGTATGAAAATGCTTTGTTGTCAGAGGTCAGAGGAGAATGGGCAGACTGGTTACAGATGATAGAAAGGCAACAGTAACTCAAGAAACCACTAGTTACAACCAAGGTATGCAGAATACAATCTCTGAAGGCACAAAACATCGAACCTTGAAGCAGATGGGCTACAGTAGCAGAAGACCACACCGGGTGCCACGCCTGTCAGCTAAGAATAGGAGACTGTGGCTACAATTCACACAGGCTCACCAAAATGTGACTATGGAAGATTGGAAAAATATTGCCTGGTCTGATGAGTCTTAATTTTAGCTGACCATGTCCATCCCTTTATGACTGCAGTGTACCCATCTTCTGATGGCTCCTTCCAGCAGGATAATGCACCATGTCACAAAGCTCAAATCATCTCACCACTGGTTTCTTGAACAAAACAATGAGGTCCTTGTACTCCAATGGCCTCCACAGTCACCAGATCTCAATCCAATAGAGCACCTTTGGGATGTGGTGGAACGGGAGATTTGCATTATGGATGTGTGGCTGAGAAATCTGCAGCAACTGTGTGATGTTATCTGGTCAATATGGACCAAAATCTCTGAGGAATGTTTTAAACGCCTTGCTGAATCTATGCCATGAAGAAATAGGGCTTTTTTGAAGTCAAAAGGGGGTTCAACCTGATACTAGCAAGATGTACCTAATAAAGAGACGTATATACCATAGTGGTGGTGAGTGTATATACTGTATATAAGTCTGATTTATCATAAAATAGACACAGTTCAATTATTATCACATCTCCACAACAATAATTAGTCCGACAAAATATTTTAGCCTAGGAACTTGATTGGAAATTAGATAATATATTTGTCATTCAGAAAGGGCCATCACCACTGTCTCATACAAGCAATTGGACTATATTGACAGACAACAAGGTCCACTCCATCAGACCCTCTCCTCAGACTCTTCTGCAGCAGAATACAAAGCTAGAATCTGTGCTAATAATTGCACTGACAACAGCTTGACTTAATTGCCTGATTCCTGAGGTAGAGGTGATACCTTTAAAAAGGATATGATGCCAGGAGTTGATCACAAGAAACTATGAAATACACATACAGTTACCTTGAGAAGTGAGAGGAAATTTTTGAAAAGTGGTTATTAAATTATACTTTACCAAAAAAGATATATGTAAAGGGTTAAGATCAATGTAAAGGCCCTTTGAATCCCCACACACCCGGGGATTCAAAGAGCCCTTATCTGATGACCTTTAGAAGACGTGTGAAGGGGTTTCAGGGGGTTCGATCAACAGAGAGTTGGATCGAGAGGGAACATCTTGTTGGAAGACTCAGTAATTGAGATGATGGTCCATTAGGTAGAGAGTGATGAAGATGGAGTGTGATCCATTTCTTTTCTCAACTTCCCTTTTTTATTTCCAAAAATTCCCTATCTAAGGACTACCCTAGAGGGTGTAGTCAAGAATATTTACCCATATCTGATTGAAGGGTACTTCGATAAATTAGCCTAATGTTTGTTTAGGTGTTGACTGTAATTGCCCACCAGATGGCGCTCTAAGACTAGGAATTTGTATTTTAGGTCTTCCGGAAATAAAATGGAAAATACTCAACTCAACCCCACCTGGGACATTTATCCCTTTCATGACTAAAGCCGCGTACACAGGGGCGGACTTTTCGACCGGACTGGTCCGACGAACTTTCCGACGGACTTTCAACTGACTTTTGACTGACTTTTTAACGAACGGACTTGTCTACACACGATCACACCAAAGTCTGACGGATTCGTACGTGATGACGTACACCGCGTCGGTTTTTGTCCGTCGGACTAGCATACAGACGAGCGGATTTCTGTGTTCGGTGGAGTTACGACGTAAAGATTTGAAGCATGTTCCAAATCTAAAGTCAGTCAGATTTTCGACTTGAAAAGTCTGCTGAAGGTCCGATGAAGCCCATACACGATCGGATTGTCCGCCGGACTCGGTCCGCCGGAGAAGTCCGGTCGAAAAGTCTGACCGTGTGTACGCTGCATAAGCCTATTTTTGACATTTGGTGTTTACAAGTTAAAATCCATATTTTTTGCTAGAAAATTACTTAGAGCCCCAAACATTATGTATATTTTTTTAGCAGAGAATCTAGAGAATAAATCGGCGATTGTTGCAATATTTTATGTCACACAGTATTTGTCCAGCGGTGTTTTAAACGCAACTTTTTGGGAAAAGGGACACTTTCATGAATTTAAAAAAAAAAAAAAAACAGTAAAGTTAGCTCGATTTTTTTGTATAATGTGAAATATGATGTTATGCAGAGTAAATAGATACCAAACATGTCATGCTTTATAATTGCACGCACTTGTGGAATGGCGACAAACTACAGTACCTAAAAATCTCCATAGGCAACGCTTAAATTTTTTTTACGGTTACCAGGTCAGAGTTACAGAGGAAATCTAGTGCTAGAATTATTGCTCTCGCTCTGATGATCGTGGCGATACCTCACATGTGTGATTTGAACACCGTTTACATATGCGGGCGCGACTTCCATATGCGTTTTCTTTGCTGCGCAAGCTCGCAGCGACAGGTGTGCTTTAAAAAAAATGTTTTTCTTATTTATTTTTATATTAATAAATTGTGTTTAAAAAAAAAACATTTTTTTTTCATCACTTTTATTGCTGTCACAAGGAATGTAAACATCCCTTGTGACAGTAATAGGTGGTGACAGGTACTCTTTATGGAGGGATCGGGGGTCTAAAATCCCTCCTTTGCACTTCAAAGTTGCCATTTTTGGCGATTCTGAATACTGTATATTTTTTTTAAACCGGCGCCATTGCCAGCCAAGCAAACGGTAAGTGACGTCATGACGTTGCTTCCGTGTTTACAATTAGGAGGCTGGAACGAAGCTGCTCACGGCTTTGTTCCAGACTGCCACTAGCCGCCGGAGGCGGCGGATTGTTGATCGGGCCTCCCGGTGGAACGGGAGGCCCGGTAAGAGTGGCAGGAGGCGGCGGGAGGGGGGGACGTCCCCTCCCGCTCCTCCGGTATAACAGCAGATGTGCATACTCGGCTTTCTGGGGTTATACCAGGATGATGCCTGCAGCTGCAGGCATCATCCCGGTACTGTTTTCTAGAGCCGGCGATTGGCTTTCCAGCGATAACAACCGATGTGGCTAAAAGCCGCTCGGCTGTTACACCGGAGGAGGGGGAGGGGACGTCCCCCCCTCCCGCCGCCTCCCGCCACTCTTACCGGGCCTCCCGTTCCACCAGTACCGGGATGATGCCTGCAGCTGCAGGCATCATCCTGGTATAACCCCAGAAAGCCGAGTATGCACATCTGAGTATTTACGGCGGGAAGGGGTTAAATATATTTTATTATCCCCAAGTAAAAACGAAATATGTTATCCTAATCGTTGTGTCTATAGATGCAGTCCCCAGTGTGGATAATATGAATCTTTAATGTACTATCAATGCAGCATCTGTCCCCCGCCGGCTCTGCAGTTGGAACTGAGTAATCAAACACCACTCATCATTCAGTTCTACTCTATGGACTGAGTAGATAGTGGAGACTGTCAGTCCCTGGCTCTCTTCACAGCCCCTCCAGTGCTCACAGGAGCATTTGACTGTGGAGGGGGAGAGGGGAGGGGAACCGGCTCAGGCTCTCGGCGGATCGCTGAGAGGCTGAGCCAGGTGCTGGTCCAGGCTGCTGGGTGGATTCTGACTAGGGTTGTCCCGATACCGATACTAGTATCGGTATCGGCACCGATACCGAGCATTTGCCCAAGTACTTGTGCTCGGGCAAATGCTCCCGATGCTTCCCCCGATACCTGGACTGTCAGCGGTGATCGGCGCGTGGGGGAGTTACAAGCTTCTCCCCCCGCGGCTTTCACCAGCTTTAGTGACATACAGCGGTGATCGGGGCCTGTAACTCCCCCACACACGATCACCGCTGACTGTCACCTCATCCCCCTTAGTCCCCCACCGCTGTCCTGCTCCGTTGCTCTGTCCCCCTCCGTTCCAATGTCCTCCTCCCCCTCCGCTGTCCTCCGTTGCATTGTCCCCCTCCGCTGTCCTTCTTCTTTGCTGTGTCCCCCTCCGCTGTCCTCCGTTCCTCTGTCCCCCTCCGCTGTCCTCCTTCTTTGCTCTGTCCCCCTCCGCTGTCCCCATCCGTTCCGGCTTTCCGCTGTCCCCCTCTCTCTTCCTCTGTCCCCTCCGTTCTGCTGTCTCTCTCCGCTGTGTGAATGGACAGAGTCAGCTGACTCTGTCCATTCACATAACTGAAACATTGTAACCTCCTGTGATTACTATGTGTCAGTTTATGAATGGAGAGGAGCCGCTGTCTTCTCTCCATTCATTCTCAGTGCAGCTGACGCTGCAGAGAAAGGGACTGGGGAATCTCTATCCTCTGTCTCTTTCTCTGTCTCAAGGGGGAGATATCAGAGGTCTGTTAAGACCCCTGATATCTCACCAAAGCCCCCCAACAGGGATAATTAAAAAAAAAACACACACATAGTGCAATAAAAAATAAAAAAATAAAAATTGTAAAAAATAATAAATGTAAATGAAAAAAAAACAAAAAAAAAAAAAACACACACACAGGCACCGTTCACTCCCCTCCCCCCCCCCCCCCTAAAAAAAAAAAAAAAAAAAAAAAAAACACTGTCGCGTGACATTAAAAAAAAGTATCGGTAATCGGTATCGGCGAGTACTTGAAAAAAAGTATTGGTACTTGTACTCGGTCCTAAAAAAGTGGTATCGGGACAACCCTAATTCTGACCATATGGTCGGGATCTTTTCAGAGCCTGGACCAGATCAGTGATGTCCTGTGACCTGTTTGCAGCCTACTGTTGGCTACAAACAGGAATGCAGAATGAACTGCACTTCTGTGATCCATAGGAGGAGTACAAAAGCTTTGGCTATACTTCTCCCTTAAGGATATTTGGATAATATCACAGCTACATTTTCCCTTCTTACCTCTGAATCATATAGATTTTGAAAACATACTTAGATTTTGATTTCTGAGTATTATGATGATGCATATACACGGCACTATATTTCTTGTTATCATTGAGTTCTTTAGATAGTAGGATGTCCTTTATATGCATAAATAAATTGCAAAGCATATAAACACTTTATAATTGTTATTTTCTTAGAGTCCCTCAAAGGACTAAATTGTTTCATTTCTTTTTAAATAGCAAAAAATATTTAGTTCACTTCCATTTCAACCTTTCTTTGTTTTTAAGTCCTTTGTAGAAGGAGTCCAGAAATATTCCCTTGCTAATTATTATTTTTGCACAATTTAGTTTTTTGGTATCTCTCAATGCTTAGACAATGCAAGGACAGCTGCATATGCAAAGAGTGTCATTTTCTTGCTTTTAGATAAATAGATTTGTTTTTTCTCAGTTATAAAACTGGTTGTTGTTTGTGTCTGCAAATTACAAACAGAGAAAACTCGTTTCAATTCAAAGTGTGTTTCTCTTATTCAGGCTTTGTTTGAGTATACCATCTCCAATTGTTCCTCAGCTTAGAGTATCCTTGATGCAATTGCCTTTCTAAATGTCTTTGGAAATCAACACTCCAAGGACCTTTCGTTTCGACTTGTAACACCTGTGATACTAAGTTCTTCTGAAGTTCCGTCTGCATATCTCATCAGTATTTCATATTATTGATAATTGTATACCAGAGGAACAACGACAAGAGCTTTATTTATTAACTCAATACAGTACAACCTTGGATTGTAAGCATAATTCGTTCTGGAAACATGCTTGTGATCCAAAGCACTTGTATTTTAAAGGAAATGTCCCCATAAGAAATAATGGAAACTCAGATGATTCATTCCACAACCATTTATTCATAAGTCTTTCAGTTACAGTAGAGCGATCTGAAAGTGAGTCTTGACCTGCATGTGGAGCGCAGTGTGGAAGGGATGACGTCAATGGCGGTGCGGAGGGCGATCTATGTGGACAGTTTTACCCCGGATGCCCGCATAATTAGATGTGCCTGTTTTAATCATCAACTATGCAAGTTGCTTAATGTTGTACCTTCATTGAATGTAACTGTATTGCTACACTTAGAGGCGCCTCTTTTGTCTTTTATACTCAGTTGTGAAATGATGCTACTTGTATATCAAGACATCGCTTGTATATCAAGTCAAAATGTATTTAAAAATTTTGCTTGTCTTGCAAAACGCTCTCAAATCAAGTTACTCTCATACCAAGGTTTTACTGTACAGTTTTATCTTTTAAATTGAGAAAGAATTTGGCAAGTTATGTTGTGTTTCTGTCCGCTAATAATGTTTTAGTGTATTTTTAGCGAATAGATCGTTTTGATATTTTCTGGAGGGGATGGCTGTACAGGGGCCCTGATTTCTAACAACATCCCTGATAACTGTTATTGCAATTCAAACATTTGAAATCATTTGTGGATGTTCAATCAGGGTGAAATACATATAGGGACATGGCTTGGGTAGGGATGGGCCAAACACCCCCCCCCCACCCTATTAAAGTCTATGGGACTATGGGACACGAACATGAAAAATAAAAACTCAGTTATTGCCATAAAAAAGTGTATGGGGAACCGGGTACTGCCCTGAGGGACATGCATCAATGCAAAAAAAAAAGTTTTTAAAACAATCATTTTTTTCAGGAGCAGTGATTTTAATGATGCTTAAAGTGAAACAATAAAAATTAAATATTCCTTTAAATATCGTTCCTGGGGGTCCTCTTAGTCTGCCTGTAAAGTGGTGCATCTTTCTGATGTATAGAACATGCCGCAGCAATAATGACAGTTCTAAAGGGAAAAAAAAATTTGGCTCCCAGCAATATAGCTAAAAAATCTATGAAAAAAAACAGCGTGGGGTCCCCCCCCCCAAGTCCATACCAGGCCTGATGGGCAGTGATAGGCAGCACTGAAGGGCACAGATGGGGTGGCACTGATGAGGAGGAACTAATATGCAGCACTGATGGGCACTGAACTGATATGTGGCACTGATATGCACTGCAGCGCTGATGAGCACTGATAGGTGGCACTGACTGATGGGCACTGATAGGCGGCACTGATAGGTGGCACTGATGGGTGGCATTTATGGGCAATGTGAGGTGGCCCGATGGGGGGTACTGATGGGCACTGAAATGCAGCACTGATTGACAATTGCTGGCAATGGCATAATAAAGAATGATGAGATGAGACAATAACGATTCGTAGGAAGGATTTTGCAATGCTCACAGATTAATACAAATGATACGATGCCCATCTTGGTACAACCTCCTGCACTCGGCCACAGTAAACCTACAGTCAGAAGGCAGCAGCGGACATCTTGTTACACCCAGCCCATATAGTTGGGCTGGGTGTAACAAGATGTCTGCTGCCGCCTTGTGACTGCAGGCTTACTGAGGCCGAGTGCAGGATGTACCAAGATGGGCGTCACACTCGCGATTTTCAACTTCTGACGGAGTCCCAGAAATGTTATTTCTGTTACCGAACGTGACGGCCCAGATTGCCGATTCTAACAACATGCGGCTGCGCCCGAGCCCCTGCCCTGGTCAGCTTACCATCCGCTGCTGCCAGCCTGTTGAGGACTCGCTCTCCACTCCGCCTTCTCCACCCACTGACTTCTGGGAGCAAGTGCCACCGCCTCTTCGTTCCTAGGTATTGGATTAGGCATCAGGAGCATTTACCCGAGTACAAGTAAATGCTCGGTATCAGCACCGATACAGATACTAGTATCAGTACAACCCTATCATTTTCCTTCCACTCCACAATTATGTGTCACTTTGTGTTGGTCTATCACAGAAAACCCCAATAAAATACATTTACGTTTTTGGTTGTAACAAGACAAAATGTGCAAAATTTCAAGGGGTATGGACTTTTTCAAGGCACTGTATACTAAGGGTCTCCAAACTTTCTAAATAAAGGGCCAGTTTACTGTCCTTCAGACTTTTGGGGGGCCGGACTATGACCATGGGGAGTAGAAAAGGTCCCGATGTCAATGGGGGAAAAAAAATTACATAGTTACATAGTCGGTAAGGCTGAAAAAAGACAATAGTCCATCCAGTTCAACCTGTGTAGGTGCATGTATCAATGTCTTTAATGGTTTCCCATATCCCTGTATGTTGTGTCCTTTAAGATGTATATCTAAGAGTCTTTTAAAGATACCCATGCTCCCTGCATCCACCACCAATTGTGGGAGAGTTCCACATCCTTATTTCCCTAACAGTGAAGAAACCCCTGTGCAGTTTAAGGTTAAACCACTTCTCCTCCAGTCTCATTGTGTGGTCCTTTTACACTCTTTAGGTCTGAAAAGTTTATTTATTAGGCTGGGATCCCCATTGAGATATTTGTAGCTCGCTATCATGTCTCCTCTCAAGTGTCTTTTCTCTAGCTAGAATAAAATTATGCCGCGTACACACGATCAGACTTTCCATCCGGAAATGTTGGATGTGAGCTTGTTGGCTGAAAGTCCGACCGTGTGTATGCTCCATCGAACATTCGTTGTCGGACTTTTGGCTAGCAGGTACTCAAATTTTCCACCAACAAAACTTTGTTGTAGGAATTTCCGATCGTGTGTACACAAGTCTGTCGCACAAAAGTTCATGCATGCTCGGAATCAAGTACGAGCCGGAATCGCTCGGTCTTGTAAAACTAGCGTTCGTAATGGAGATGTCACATGACTATAGAACTTCCTTTTTCTCGGCTCGCCGTACGTCTTGTACGTCACTACGTTCGTAATTGTTGGCCAACATTTGTGTGACCGTGTGTATGCAAGACAAGTAGACATGTGCACAGCCAAAAAATTTGTTCATTTTTGTTTTTGTTTCATTAGTTTATTATTTTTTCCGTTTTTCGGGTCATTCGTTATGATTTGTAAATTCGTTCATTCGTAAATTCGTAAATGCGTTCATTCGTACATTCGTAAATTCGAACATTCGTTCATTCGTAAAATCGTACATTCGTACATTTTTACATTTGTACATTCGTAAATTCATACATTCGTAAATTCGTAAAATCGTACATTTGAAAATTAGAAAATTTGGAAATTTGTAAATTCGAAGTTTGAAAATCCAAAAACCCGAAAATTCAAAAATCTGAAATACTAACTAACTATTAAATTATAGGTATTGTAATTTCCTTTCAAATTTGACTGTCAGTGAACGTAACAAATACGAATTTATCCGAAGTTACGAATTATCCAAAACAAATGCTGCATCTAAACAAATGGAACGGAACAAATTAATAATAAATAATAATAATAATAATAAAACGTTGTTATTATTATTATTGTTATTTATTATTATTATTTCATTACGTTCCATTCCGTTTTTTCGGATCATTCATAACTTTGGATAAATTTGTATGTGTTACGTTCACTAACAGCCAAATTTGAAAGGAAATTACAATACCTATAATTTAAAAGTTACTAGTAATTACTAATAGTTAAGTTATTATTAGTTAACTATTATTTCAGATTTCCGAATTTTCGAATTTACAAATTTACGAATTCACTAATTTACTAATGTACGAATGTACATTCGTAAATTGCGAATGTACGAATGCCCGAATTTAGGAATGTCCAATTTTATCTAATTTACGAATATTCGGAAAAAATTTGTTAAACGGGTTTTCGTTAATTCGGATATTCCCGAATTAATGAATTTGTCGAAATTCGTTAAAAAACGAATTTGTAACAAAACGAATTGCACATGCCTAAAGACAAGTTGGAGCCAACAACCTTCGAACAAAATTCCACGGTTTTGTTGTCGGAAAGTCCGATCGTGTGTACGGGGCGTAAGTGTTTTGCAGCCGTTCCTCGTAATTGAGGTCCTTCAGTCCCCTTATTAGTTTTGTTGCCCTTCTTTGGACTTTCTCCAGCTCCAGCACATCCCTTTGAAGGACTGATGACCAGAACTGAACCGAAAATTCCAGATGAGGTCTGACCAGAGCTTTATAAAGTGGCAGAATTATACAATGCCCTATCTGTGGGGTCAGTGGGAGGAATTGTGCCCCATTATTGGTGACATTGGGAGGAATAGTACCCCTTTATTGGGATCAGGTGGGGGATTATACCGGCAGTGGTTGTAAGCGTGTCAGGACCCCATGGGGCAAAGGACCGCGCTATACCACAGATGGACACCGGCGGCAAAGAGCGCCCTGAGGCGATTCAGTTCGCATAGGTAGCGCTATACTTATTCTCATTCTCATTCAACCCCCCCCCCCCCCCAAAAAAGTGCTTTTAGTTATACTTTAAATATAATAAAGAGCCCTGAAGCAGCCCTAAATCCTCCTTCTGTATATGGTCTGCCTGCAAACGGCAGATGGAATTTTTTTTTCCTGCATAGCTCCTTCTTAAATCAACTCAACAAGGTGAACATTGTGTTTGTTAAAGATGTGAACTTGCCGAGTTTTTCGGTGAAACCCGGCCCGCAAGAACTTTATAAACAAATGACAGTGTTTGGAAAAAGCATCAAGTTCATTTCCTTTGATAAAATGCAGGGAATTTAAACAGCGTGTGTTTATAATTACTGCCTGGTTCAGCTGCAGCGAAGGAATCTACTTGTTACTCACTTCTAAATAAACAAAATCGATTTTTTTTTTTAACTTCTCTCCCCCCTCCTATTCTACAGCCGTCAGATTAAAGTTTATTTTCATTTTTTATTTGAATACAGACAAAGCACTTACTGTACGCCTAAAACCGAATTCCCTTCAAGTTTAAACAAATTCTACTCATCGCTCCAATGTTCTGCTATTTTGAAAAAAAAAAAAGTAAAATAAAATAAATAAAAAAAAAAGCCATTTCACCATTTTTCCATAAAAAGCGTCATTGTTTAGCGTGCGCTAATTTTTTTCTGGATCGCTAAAAAAAAAAAAAGTCTGTTGTTCAGACCTCCGCACTTGGTATGGACCCAGAAGTATGATGTGTTTGGCAGCCTTTTTTGAGAGAATGTGCGCTACTGCTAAGCTAACTATAAACTACAATCAAATTAGCGATTCTTGTGGGAATTGGCGGCCGTACGTATATCATTTACAATCATGTACGACAAGGTGCTTTAAGACCGCAGGACTTGATAGCTGTCAAGGAAGATGAAAGTAATCGTTTTAAAGAGGAACTCTATTAAAGCTGATCTCCAGGGAAATATAAAATACACAAGTCGATGTAGGTCTGTATTCGTTATTACTTTCTTATATGTATACGTACCTGAATTTGTCTTGGTATCGGCTTCTTCTTTTTTTTTTTTTTTTTTTTAAATTCTTTTTATTGCTTTTTCAAGACAAACAATACAAATACAACTTAACGACTAAAAGAGAAAGAAAAATCTGTGGTGCTTATACAAAATCTCCTACACATCGCAAGACAGGCTATTATAATTTGTGCTATTTATCTTATGATGAGTTAACCTATGGCTCGCTTCTTCTTGTGTTTATTTAGAGGTCACTTAAGACGTCAAGTCCCCTCTCCAACCTTAACCAATAAATTCTCACTGTCCCCCCCCCATCATATTATTTGAAGTCTCAAACAGCTGTTTCCACATCTTCCAACCATGTACGCCAGACTCTATCGTACTTCATCGGGCATCCTCTGTTGAAGTATGTGTCTTTATATAAAGGAAGGTTATTATTGACCAGACTTTTCCATTGTGTCAATGAAGGGGGGGTGGGCTTTTTCCACCGCATGACAATGTTTTTCCGGGCATAAAATAGCAATAACCCGACCAGTGTACGTTTTGCCACTGTTGGTACAAGTGTTTCAATTAACCCCAATAGACAGATTTCCATGGCACGTGGCAATGTAGTCGATGCGACTCTATTTACCGTGTCAAGTACCTCACTCCAATATCGCTGGATTTTAGGGCAGTGCCAAAAAATATGAGAAAAATCTCCTGGGGAGATTCCACATCTCCAACACTCCGATGGACATGTAGGGTTCATTTGATGCAGTCTATGTGGAGTAAAGTACGCTCTATGCACTATTTTAAATTGGATCAGCCGATCCCGCATAGAAACTAAGGAGCGGAAGGGGAGATCCCAAACATCATCCCAATCATCATTGTCCAGCGATGGTATATCAAGCTGCCAGCGAGACCAGAGCTTATCTAGAGGTGGGAGAGACACATAGACCAAATGCTCATAAAGCTGTGAAGTAGGTTTCTCTGTACACTTAGTTCTAAGTGTCTTCTCTAGTCCTGACTGGACAACGATGCAGGAGGCACGTGGAAACTGCGCAGCAAAAGCATGTGACAATTGGAGATAGCGAAATTGGTAATGATGAGGTATGTTATACATGGACGAAAGGTGTGAAAAGGGAGATAATGACATTTGTGACACTATGTGAGAAATTATTTTTATACCATACTTAGTCCATGCAAAGGGGTCTGGAAGTTTGTAAATGTGTGGCAAAGTAGGGTTCAGCCAGATCGGGGTGTTAGGAGAGATCTCGGTTGATTTGTATTTTTCTACATCTAGACCCGCCCGCCAAGCCCGCAGGGTGGTACGCATAGAGGGTGTCAGATGATATGGGGCTCGAGGGCCTCTGAATATCAGGAATTGCAAGGCTTCGAAAGAGCCCACTATCGTGGCCTCCAGGGCTGTGGAAGAATTAGTTTTGTCAGGGTGCAGCCACCAGGCCACTGTCACCAGTTGGGTGGCTAGAAAATATTTGTAACAATCAGGAAATGCCATACCACCCTGCGTTGTCGGCCGCATCAAAGTCGACAGCCGATACCTGGGCGGCGAGGAGCCCCAGATAAAGGATGAGAACAATTGATTCATTGTATTAAAAAACGATTTAGGTATCCACTGAGGGGAGTGGCGGAACAAATACGTGAATTTGGGGATAATTTTCATTTTGAGGAGATTCACTCGCCCCCAAACTGATAAAGGTAAATTACTCCATGTTTTAAGTTTTGCCTTAGTGTCTACGAGTATAGGGGTAAGGTTAAGTGAGATGAAGTCTGCTGCTTGTGTGGATATATGGACCCCCAGGTACTTAAAAGTTTCCACCCATTTTAGTGAACAGTCTGGGGAGGAAGTAGTTTTGGCCGCCTGGTCTATCGGAAAAAGTATGGATTTGGACCAGTTGACCTTCAGTCCGGTGACTCCTGCAAAGGTGTCTAACACATTCAGAACACCCTGTAGGGACGGGCCAGCATCATTGAGGAACAGTAGCATGTCATCCGCGTACAGGGCCAGCCTCTCCTCCAGCAAGCCAAAGTAGCATGTCATCCGCGTACAGGGCCAGCCTCTCCTCCAGCAAGCCAAGGCTTCTTCTTTTACAGCAGAGCTCAGACTTTGGGGGGGTAGCATCACAAAGAGTCAATCAGTTGTGCTGCAGTGCAAGGAGCATGCTGATAGGAGGTGAGAGCAGAGTGATGGAGGGATGGGCTCATAGCTCCCAACTGTGCCTGAGTTCAAGGGACTGTCCCTGATTTGGAGCAATGTCCCTCTGTCCCTCAAAAGTAAATAAAAAGATAAAAGAAAAAGTTTAAAAAATAACATTATATTAAAAAATGTTTTTTAAAAATTGCCATAACCCCGGTTGTCCTGCACACCTGTGCAAACGCAAGCCCAGGGTGCACATGTAAACTGCGGTCGCAGCACTCGTGTGACATATCGTCGAAGTGTGAGTGAGAACAATAATTCTAGCACAAGAGCTCCTAGTTAACTCTAAACTGATGAGCTGTAAAGGCTTTTTAAAGCGTCACCTATGGAGATTTTTGGGCACCATCGTTTTTGGCAAACACAATTTTAGGAAATGGAATGTTTGGTATCTATTTACTCGATGTAACCTCATGCTTTATATTTTAACCAAAAATGGGTATTATATTGTGCACAAAATATAATAAAATCAATGCGCACTGCGCTTGTAAAACCAGAAATATGAGTAATTAGTGCTGCTACTTAAAGTGGAGGGCCACCCTAAAAAAAAAATTACATGAAAACATTCCTAAAAATTTTGAGAATTTTTTTTTTTTAACTTACCAGAAATGGCAGTTGCTAGGCAAATAGTCCTAATCTGCCACTTCCTGATCTTCAGTCTTCTCCTCCTCGCGTTGTCTTCTGGGGAATGGGGCGCGGTGTGTTCTGGGAACTGTGTGTGTCCCACAACACAGCGCGCCCCATTCACAAAGCGCTGTGCAAGGCTCCACTGCCTGTTTCCCTTAGTTGGAATGGTGGCTTAGGGACCCGAGAGCCGAGGGACGGATCAGCCTCGGGCGGCTGACATCGCGGCCACCCTGGACAGGTAAGTGTACTTATTAAAAGTCAGCAGCTAAAGTGTTTGTAGCTGCTGACTTTTACGGTTTTCAGCTGGCCCTCCGCTTTAAATAATACAATATCAACCAACAGATGAAAAAAAAAACAATAAATGAAATGACTTATATATATATATATATAACTTTTCCACAGTAGCGCTCAAGAAAAGTTGATTAAACAACAATTAAATAGTGTTCAAAAATAATTAATGTCCAAAAATGATGTGTCCAAAATGTCCAAAAATGATGTGTCAATGTGCATAAACGAATAGTGGAAATATTCCACACATATGAAAAGCAATCCTCTTTGAAATGTGCAAAATATTAATGTGAATTAACACCAATTACTCCACCACAGTGATAAAACGGGAGATCAACTCCCTTAAGAAATAGGCTCACAAGATGCTGTTGCCATTCACTCTTGTGTTTGGCAAATACGCTCAGGATTTAAATTGAAGAGTCACTTGTAAACGCCACACTCCGTTCTCTTGTCTGGCTATACACTCCACATGTAGGGAATAGAGATAGAGACAGAGCCTCAAATAGTGTAAAATTGCTTAGGATGAGGAATCTATTAAAATATATATTGCACGTACATAAAATCAAAATAAAACAAGCCTTCATGTTACATGGTAAAAAACAGGACGGGACGCGCTGTGCTGCGATCTCACCACTCCTTCATTTGCTCGACGTTAGTTCGCCTTCCCAACCTCAGCATGCAGTTGGCGTGTAGCCACGCGCCGACGCGTTTCATCACTTCCGACTTATATTGTGTGTTTTTGCACTAAAATTCATTTTATTTATCTTTAATTTGCGTTAAATACATACCTAATCTTGGGCTTCAGACCTGTTAAGGTCTCCTTGCATTAGGTGACTACATCCACAAGGATCCCTCGCCCCAACTCATTAGGCCCCTACCATTATGGCATTTATATGGGCACTAACTCCACCCATTACCTCACTATAGGAAGGTTTCCTCTTAAAGGGACCAAATACCCAATTGCATAATTCCCTGTACTGCACTATTTTGGGACAGTGCCACCTAGTGGCAGACTAGCTAACTGCACCTGGTAACAAGCCATCATGTTCAGCTGCTGTCCCACCCAATCCAATCTTTTTTAGGCTGATATGGCCCCTTTAAGCTGAAGGTGCTGAAAGTGGAGCAATTACTTGTTACTGACCATCTGTTCACAGAGCTGCCTTTTATTTACAAAACGCTGCTGCATCAGTGTAAGAACACTGTGAACTTACACCACCTCACATTACATCATTTACATTCACCTCATCCCCATAGATAAAAAAAAAATTAGGCATGCACTGGTTAGCCATTTTATCCCTGATTAAAATTGTCCCCATGTTGCTGACCATTTTTCCACTGCAGAATTCTCTGCAGTATCCTAATTCTTGTAGTAGAGCTCCAGCCTGTGCTCTTTTTCGCTATCAAATTTGGGCATAGCTTTGTGCATTAAAAATATCACTATTATTCACCACATTTACCTATCCCTTATAGCTAAAATATGTTAGGCATACACACGTTAGCCCTATTATCCCTGATTAAACCTGCCATGCTGTTGGCACATTTTATACTGCTGTATCATCTGTGGTCTCCTAATTCTTGTAGTAAAACCCCTGACTGCACTTTTTGTTCTTGGTACATTTTGGCCAATTCTCCTTCATTAAAAATGTCTTCCTGCTGGCCAGTTTTACACTGCTCTATCATCTGCTGTACACTGCTGTATCGTTATTTTTAATAAGGGCTTGATAGAAACTGGACAGTAGCAGAACAGTTTTGCAACAGGGGCAGTAACAGTAAACTAATAGCTAATCTCTATTTACAGGTCGAACAGGTCTAATATAGTTTGATGATAAAGCATGTAACACTGCTAAAGCTACCTGAAAAGAAGCTTTTTTTAAAGTCAAAGAAATCAGATTGGGGTGCTTCTATACGTAAGCCAAGTTAATTGTAAAAAAAATTAAATAAAAATAATTTCCACAGTCCAGTATGCGTGGCCAGTGTATACCATCTGTGAGACTGTCCACGAAAATTTTACTGTTTTGTATCACCACATAAAGCTTTAAAGCGTTTGTTACCCCAACATTTCATATTCCACCGAAAAGCCGCATCACCAGTCCAAGAATTTGAACCCCCCACAGCTTAATCTTGTGTCCGTAATGCTTATCAAGTATGGACCGGTGAAGCAGCTTTTTGTTGTCTGACAGCAGGGAATCACGGCAGTCTGGTACAGCGGGACCGGGGGGGGGGGGGGGGGGATGCAGAGGGGATCACCTTACATATTTTGTATTTTGATCTGTGAATGTGAACTTACACTTTAAAGAATTTGTGTATTTTCAATGCTGCCCTCAAAGCCACATGTTGTAGCCATTTTTGTGTTGCATTGGTACACATCCTCCATGGTACTGCCTGTGCCTTTTATAATAGTTTGCATATTAGTCATAAAACTTGCCAAGATTGGACACCAAGGTACCCCTCCACCCAGGGCTGGGACAGAAGGGGCAGCTTCCCTGGGCACTGTGGTATAATGTGAGATGGGGGGCACCACAATGTGGTTGGGGGAAGGGGATTTGTTGTGGGAGGGGGAATTTGGGGGGAGGCAGGAGATAAGAATTGTTCTAGAAGGGGGAATTCGGTGAGGTGTGCTAGGAGTGGTGAATTGAGGGTATTTGTGTTGGAAGGGGGGATGAGGAAGAAGATTTGTGTTAGGAGGGAAAATTTGGGGGGGGGTGGTTGTGCTAGAAAAGGTAATATGGTGGGCGGGAGGGGATTTGTGCTAGGAGGGGAATTTCTTTCTGGGAGTGGGGGGGTTGCTAGCAGATACGATTGGGGGTATTTGTGGTAGGAGTGGAAATTTGGGGGGGACTGGGGTGAATTTGTGCTGGAAGGGGATTTGGAGTGGGGGGAGGGGATTCGTGCTCACAGGGGAAATTTGAGGGGTAGAGAATTAGTACTAAGAGAGGGGGAATATATTTTTTCGAGGGGGGGAGCAGATTTGTGCTGGGGGCATATGGGGAATAAGAGGATTTGAGCTAAGGGGGTTGGAGGGGCAAAGATTTGTGCTGGGAAGGGGATTTCAGCATTGTATGGGGGGGGGGGGATCTATACTTAGGGGGTAAGCATGCAGATTGGTGCTCGATTTTTTGGGGGGGGGGATTTTTGCTGACACATAATGCTCCTACATTTGGGGGGGGGGCGCAATTTGGTATATTCGCCCTGGACTCTAGATGACTTTGTCCCAGCACTACCTCCACTCCCTGCAGACTTGGCATTCATGTGTACATTCGGGTTCAGCAAAATTTAAAGAAGGTTCACCAAAACCTTGTCAAAACGAACCCAGGCAAATTCAACCATAACTAATGGACAGATATAGCAATATGTTTTCCATAGTTTATTTAACAGACCAGGGAGCACAGAAGTTAATTGCTAGGGTTTAAGAATGATTAAAAAAGAAAAAGAAAAAAAGATGCATATGCTTGAAAATATGAAATGGCCACACTGGAAGTATCAACTGGACTGTATCAATTTCAGGGACATATAGAATAAAGCATTTGCTGCCGGACATCCGAATAAGCTATGGTTAACATTAAATGGAAAAATGTATAATTAATATATAACATATAAAAAAACAGTATGTTCTCAAAATGAACCATAAGCTATATGTTTTTAATTGAATCAAATTTTCTTATTTTTTCCTTCCATAAGACATACTGTAAATCTGCCAAATTCTTTTCAGCGTCTGTTTCCAGTTAATTGGGGAAGGTATGTTTATTTGAACTTTCCCTGCACAACAAAGGAAAGAGATATTTCATATTAAATGAAATTTTATTGTTGGTCTGAGATAAGGATTCTTCGTGACTAACCTGCTCCGCTGCACCGTACCCCACAAGATGGCCATTGTTAAAATACTTTGCTATTGATAAATTCCTCAAACTGAAGGTCCCACAGGCACTCAAGGAATCATATACCAAGCCAAGTGCTACGTTATAGCCAAACATTTACACAATGGGACTCTACAGTATTTTGGAAGATTGTTTAGCTACCTATGGATATAAGGCTGAGGTCAGGCTGCTGAAATATCTGTCCTAGGAGCAGATTCCCATCACGAGAACCTGCAAGCACAAAGACTTTGGTGCGGAAAGCAGCAAACCTCTGCTAAGATCACACGGTACCTTTCTTTATTATATGGGTTGTAACCTGGCTTAGTATTTTATGGTAATGGTAGATACAGTTTAAAGCTTAATTCTAGAAAAACATTTTGAAAATGGTGTTTACAACAAAAAGCAGGTCTGGGTGGAATACTCACTTCCTCTCTGGTGCTGTCCCCAACAGTAATTCCTTTATATCACCAGATGTCCTCATTCCTTAGGGTTCAATGAGGTCCAGCATCATTTAGTCCGAAAGACTGAGAACTTGCTTCACATACAATGATTGGGACATCAGCGCTGCTTTCTGAATCACTGAGGACCGCCTAGCCCCAACAAAAAAAATCTAAAGAGGACCTAGATTCTACATATCCTACGTCATCTCCTCAACTTAAAGACATCTGAAAAAATGGTTGAAATAAAAATAGAGCTTACAATCTCCTAGATTGTAAGCTCTAATGAGCAGGGCTCTGATTCCCCCCTGTATTGAATTGTATTGTAATTGTACTGTCTGCCCTAATGTTGTAAAGCTCTGCGTAAACTGTCGGCGCTATATAAATCCTATATAATATTAATAATAATAAAATAAAATCAAACGATACGATTGTGAGTCTCTGAGGGAGAGAGGGAACAAAGGGGATGCAGGGGCCGTAAATTAGGATTTTACTAATCTGTATATACATTGCCCCTTCATTACCATTCCATTTTTGTTTTTAGTGCTAAGATAGTTTGACTGACAATGACTCAGCCATACAACATTATGCCCAAATTAATTTTAAATCATGTTGTGGTAGTATTTCATAACCACTTGTTTTAATTTTTTTGTGATATAAAGAAAAAAGTCCAACAATTTTGAAAAAAAAGGTATTTCCCTTGCTTTTCATTATAAAACATATCAAATAAAAATGCCAGGACAGTACAAAGACCAGCACAATGACCCCTTTTTGGAAAGTGGTTTCCTTTGTGGCCCTCAGAATTTGATTACATGATCTAACAAAGCCGCAAAGGAAGTTGATGCTGAAAGACTTACCATACCCAGTCAAGGTTTTGAATGGGAAGCAGGTAGTTATATCAAGCCTACCATGTGTCAAGGACCATGGGTCATGCTCAGATTGATGTCTAAATGGTGAAGTATCTCTATTCAAGGCAACTATATCCTATAGGTACTAACCCAAGTAGGCACATGCCCACCCAGTCCAGTCTACTCCTGCCGTCACGACAGGCCAGGTCTCAAGCCTTCTTTCTTCTGAACTCCCTGGTGATGTGAACGTTTGCCATTGGCGATTTCAGGTTCTCACAGGGTCCCGAAGTCTTCCAGAATTGGCTTCATGACCTCATGACTCAAGGGACGACAGCAAGACCTGGATGTAATTTTGGATCACTTTTCTCCATTACTGAAAGGAGTAATGTAGGAGGTCATGTGACAGCAGAATGGGGGTAAGTAAAAAGTGTCATGGTTTTGACAAACACAGTCAAGGTTTTGAATGGGAAGCAGGTAGTTATATCAAGCCTACCATGTGTCAAGGACTATGGGTCACGCTCAAATTGATGTCTAAATGGTGAAGTATCTCTACTCAAGGCAACTATATCCTATCGGTACTAACCCAAGTAGGCAAATGCCCACCCAGTCCAGTCTACCCCTGCAGTCACATGACAGGCCAGGTCTCAAGCCTACTTTCTTCTGGTGATGTGAACGCTTGCCATTGGCGATTTCAGGTTCTCACAGGGTCCTGAGGCCTTCAGTAATTGGCTTCATGACCTCATGTCACAAGGGGCGACAGCAAGACCTGGATGTAACTATGGATCACTTTTCTCCATTAGTAAAAAGTGTAACGTAGGAGGTCATGGACAGCAGAATGGGGTAACTAAAAAGTGTTTGAGACATGTTTTTGTTTTTTTTGTTTTAATTTCGAATAGATTGAAGGGACTGGGTATTTATTTTAAAAAACATTATTTCATGAGATGCAGGACACCCAACCACTTGCTGTGACTGAGTGAAGGAAACTAAATGAATACGTTTCTACAGACCTGTGCTGAGACAGCATCGGGAGTTAAAAGCCCTTGTAGAAAACACACATCATAATAGAATGAAACTCTTCTCAGAAAGGGAACCCTATGTAGAGGCGCTTTATATGTGTGAAATCATAAAAGCCGTATTTGTACACACAGATATAATTAATTCAATTAGAACATGCTAGTTTTTCAGTGATTATTTTCACTGTAATATACACAAGAAGCTGAATAAGGCACTAATAACCCTGTACATAATGCTTAAAGTGCACTGACTTCCCTTCATGTAGCTAATTAGCATTAACGTGAGATAATGTTATCTTATGACAATATACAAGATGTACTGAGTTCCCTGAGAAAACTGTGTGAAACAGATCTGGTTTAATAAACATGGTGCTAATTATCTGGATGTGTAGTTAATATATTTGTTTACAATGTAACTGTTCTATTGCTGTTAATCGACCTTCAAACTGCCACCCCTTTTCTTTTCCAGCTGCGTTACTAACATTATACACCAAGGTTTCCCATTGACTAATACCTGCTACATTACAATTAAAGGCAATTGAATGCATTTTGAAGTTATTTTTTGGATACGTGTGTGATTTTTATAGACACTTTGTAATAATTGTATTTTTCTAGCTAAACTTGCATTTATTGATATATATTTATTGATATATTTTCTGTAAGGTTTGTAAATTTACTGTATTTATGTATATTGTGTAATATCAAATATACTTTACTACCTCTTTAAAATCGAAACTACATCTAAAAAACATTTGTGTAAATAATAAATAATATTACAGTTATACAATTATTATTATTATTACAGTATTATTTTTCCAATTGGGAGATTTGGGAGAAAACAGAAAGTGAGAGGAGATCCCTCCAAAGTGAGGGAATCCCTGGTGGTCACTTCTACTAGTGTCCCCATTGGAAGATTTTTTTTCCTCCTTTGGTGACAACCCAAAAAGTAGGATTTTCTTTTACTTTCACTATCAGGCTGCTTTCACACTTTAGTGTTTTGAATTGCAGGCTACAGGCGTCATTCAGATATCAGCGTTTTCAGCCGGCGATTTCCTACACCATAAGAACAATCATAGCGGCTAGTCAGCCACTAGATCATTCTTACGGGCGGCGAGAGGGGACGCTCACCATCCCGCCGTCCTCCGGTGCTTCTACCGAATCACCTCTGCGATCGGTGAGTCGGAGAACGAATCCGGCCCCGTATTTTCACCATAGAGATTTCCGGTGCACCAGATGGTTGCCGGAGTCTCTATGATTGCCGGAGGCCGGGCGCGATGTTATGACGTCACGACCAGCCGCTGCATTAAAGAAAAACGGCGCCGCCTCGGCTGGGAAGCCGTGATAGTTTTTATTTTATTTTATATTTTTTGGCTTCCCAGCCTAGTGGTGAGATGTGGGGTCTTATTGACCCCATATCTCACTGTAAAGAGGTCCTATCATGCCATATTCCTATTACAAGGGATGTTTAGATTCCTTGTAATAGGAATAAAAGTGATCAAAACATTTATTTATTTTTGTGTCAAATTAGAAAATATTAAGTAAAATTAACAATAATTTTTTTTTTTTAAAGTGCCCCTGTCCCCATGTGCTCGCACGCAGAAGCGATTGCATATGAAAGTCCCGCCCACATATGAAAACGGTGTTGAAACCACACATGTGAGGTGTTACCGCGATCGTTGGAGCGAGAGCAATAATTCTAGCCCTAGACCTCTTCTAAAACTCAAAACATGTAATCAGTAAAAAATTTTAAAGTGTCGCCTATGAAGATTTTTAAGTACCGAAGTTTGGCGCCATTCCACGAGCGTGTGCAATTTTAAAGCGTGACATGTTAGGTATCTATTTACTCGGCGCAACTTCATCTTTCACATTATGGAAAAAAATTGGGCTAACTTTACTGTTTTTTTTAAAGCATGAAACAGTTTTTTTCCAAAAAAAAGCGTTTGAAAAATTGCTGCGCAAATACCGTGTGAGATAAAAAGTTGCAATGACCGCCATTGTATTCTCTAGGGTCTCTACTAAGAAAAAACATATATAATGTTTGGAGGTTCTATGTAATTTTCTAGAAAAAAAATGATGATTTTACATGTAGGGAAGAAATGTCAGAATTGGCCTGGTGGGCAAATGGATAATGTTATGCCTCGTACACACAACCGGTTTTGCCGTCGTAATAGACTCCGACGGTTTTTCCGACGGAACTCCGACGGAATTCCATTCAAGCAGTCTTGCCTACACACGGTCAAACCAAAGTCCGACCAAAGTCGCTGTACACACGGTCGGACATTCCGACAACAAAATCCATGGATTTTTTCCGACGGATATTGGCTCAAACTTGTTTTGCATACACACGGTCACACAAAGTTGTTGGAAAATCCGATCGTTCTGAACGCGGTGATGTAAAACACGTACGTCGGGACTATAAATGGGGCAGTAGCCAATAGCGTTCGTCTCCTAATTTATTCTGAGCATGCATGGCACTTTGTGCGTCGGATTTGTGTACGCACGATCGGAATTTCCGACAAAGGATTTTGTTGTCGGAAAATTGTATAGCAAGCTCTCAAACTTTGTGTGTCGGAAATTCCGATGGAAAATGTGTGATGGAGCCCACACACGGTCGGAATTTCCGACAACAAAGTCCTATCACACATTTTCCGTCTGAAAATCCGACCGTGTGTACAAGGCATAACGACGGGACTAGAAAAAGGAAGTTCAATAGCCAGTAGCCAATAGCTTCCGTCTCATACTTGCTTCAGAGCATGCGTCTTTTTTGGTCCATCGGACCACATACAGACGATCGGTTTTCCCGATAGGAATTGGGTCCGTCGGAAATATTTAGAACATGTTCCATTCCTAGGTCCATCAGAATTTTCAAAAAAGAAAGTTTGATGAGGCATACACAGGATCAGTATATACGATGAAAAGCTTCCGTCTGACTTTTTCTGTCGGACATTCCGCTCGTGTGTACGCGGCTTTAGTAACACAGCTGGAAATGAAAGTGTGAAACTGTGAATGCACCCTCAATGATAACAATAAACAGGACAAATAGCACAGCAGATATAAAAACACTCTTCAACACTCTATCCAAAATAAAATAAAAAATGGCCTCCTAACCAGCCAGGCTATATGAAAGGCGGAGAGCTACTTTACTAGTTCTATTTTTCAAACTTTCCTACCCCTATACGCCTTCATAAATCCAGAAAAGCAAGCTAAGCAGAGAGGGGTCCCACCGCTCAGGTAGGCGCAGACCAGGGGAGATGAAAGCCAGTGTAGTATTATCCTTCAAGAGGGAAGAGTCCCAGGTGCTGGCTGATGCAAGATGAGGCAGACAAATCGAGGAAAGCTGGAAGCCGCACACCGGTATAATGATGAATGCTTTATTTAAAAAGCTGAATCATGAAGAAACATAACAGCAGAAGCGTACAGAAGCAGCTGACGCGTTTCACACTACAATGAGTGCTTATTCATAGCTATGAATAAGCACTCATTGTAGTGTGAAACGCGTCAGCTGCTTTTGTACGCTTCTGCTGTTATGTTTCTTCATGATTCAGCTTTTTAAATAAAGCATTCATCATTATACCGGTGTGCGGCTTCCAGCTTTCCTCGATTTGTCTGCCTATACGCCTTCAATCATATACCCCTCCCCCACAATTTAAACATACCTCCCACACACTTTTTCTCCCAGCCCAATTTCCTTATTATTCCCTCCCCTTCTGATTTCACATTACCCATCCAACCTCCACAAATCTCAATTTTAGTCCTACTTCCCTTCTTTGGTGCTCATATCATCCCTTGGGTTTCCAAAAAGGATGATACATTACAGACCTCTCATTATTATTATAAAACCAACTGTATTATAATTTCTAATGGGAAGACCAGAGGTATAACGTTGTTGTATGCTGAATATAGTGCGTAATTTCATCTATTTACATGTCAATTTCAAGCCCAATTCTTCTGCAAGCTTAAAGTGTAAATCCACCCTAACACTAAAATCTCTTCATCTACAGACATTCCCGATCTAACATTAACCTATCTAGCCATGTAAAGAAGAAATCAGCAGCATACATACTGTGACAGACCTAGCCGGGAGAGAGACTTTTGGAGGGAACTGAATGCTAGCCTCTTGCCGATCGATCGTGGGCCCTGGCATTTGGGGGAACGGTGCTCTTTGTAAGCTGTATGCCTGGGGACCCTTGAAGTGGCATTACTGTGGATTCGGGTCCTGGTCCTCCAGGACACACAGACTCTGGGGACCCTGGATTTGCCATATTAAGAATCGTGGCTGATTCATAATGCTGGGACAAATACTGTTAGGAGATGCTGATGTCAATTCCAGCCACCTGTCTGTCTGTTGCCTGCTAGAATGTGTATTGTAAATAAGTCTCTAGTATGGGATCTAAGAGTCATTAGATCCCCATTGTTGTTTGTGTTAATTAACTCTGCTATTGTGATAATGTTGATTGGGTTTTCTGAGCTACAAGAGGGCCAGTCTGGCCTAAAGGTCATGTCTGAGTCATCTAGGCTGTCTAAAGGAATTAGTTAATTAGCCCATGTTAATTAGGTTTCTGGTCACAGGTGTATGTTCAGAGTAATATGAGCCGGAGGTATGCACCTCCTCTTTTACTGTATAAAAGAGCCTGTATTTTTCAATAAAAGAGATTCCTGGTTGAACTTACATACAGCCTGCCTGGTGTTTGTTCTGAGCTACACAACTGGATTAGAACGGCACATAGCTGTAGTTCTAGTCCCGGAGCATCAGATCACCGAACCATCAGATGTTGCGATCTGCAATCTGATTCTATAGACGCAGAGGAGTGTCAGGAGAGTGGAACCGAGCGAGCAGGGGCTCGTTACACATACCTTTCTTGAAGCCGCATAAGTCTGGTCTCCAGCGGTGGAAGCTCTGCAGAGGACATGGCTGTCAACAGCTGTGAAATGAATGGGATGACATCACCCATAGAGTTACTATGAGGCTTCTATTGTCGGCTGCCTCCTCTGCACCCACCTACACAGCTAAGCTGTGGCTGACAGCTAAGCCTGGGATTGGGTCGGATCGGTTTCAGAAAAGGTATGTATATTGAGTTCTTCTAACAGGGATAAATAGGTTATTGTTAGATCACCTATGTCTGTAGATGCAGAGATTTTAGTGTTAAGGTGGACTTCTATTTTAAGTTATACGAAAGTTGACTGTAATGCTTGACTTTGAAGATCTGTGCATCTGTGCTGGGTCATCTTTATATTTTTTAAATAGTGGTATTGGTAGTCAGCAAAGAATTACATTACCAATATATCTACAATGACAAAAAAAAGTCTCTCTATGATATATACTTGTTGTCTCAGTAGTCTATCAGCAAAGCCAATAATGGCACCACATGAGGAACAAATTTATAAGGTACCAATAAGAACTTCCAACCCCCAAACCCCCCCCCCCCCCAAGGGCAGAGATCCAGACAATTTTTGGAGAGGTGCTGTGTTGGTGCTGAGAGAATAAGTGGGGGAAGTCCGAGAACCTGAAATCCTGTATTATAATGAAACAGACATACCATAATAAGAAATGCTTAGTCACAAAATGAAAGATACAATTTACAGTCCATAAAGAACACAGATTTTAACCCCTTTAAAGCACAATAAAGCGTTCAGAGTGGTCTCAGCAGGTGTCAGGGCCAGTAATAATAACTCCAGCATTAACCCCCTGCAAGTGCCAGGGCCAGCGATGGCAACTGCTACCAAGTCTTAGGACCAGCAATGATAACCCCCAGCAATAGCCTTCAGTAAGTGTGAAGGCAAGCAATAACCCTCAGCACAATAATAACGTTGTGCATTGTACATTAACTCCCCCTCCCCAGCACAATAATAAATCACAGAAAAACCCTCATTAACCACTTCAGCCCCGGAAGGATTTACCCCCTTCCTGACCAGAGCACTTTTTACAATTCGGCACTGCGTCGCTTTAACTGCTAATTGCGCAGTCATGCAATGGTGTATCCAAACGGAATTTGCGTCCTTTTCTTCCCACAAATAGAGCTTTCTTTTGATGGTATTTGATCACCTCTGCCGTTTTTATTTTTTGCGCTATACACGGAAAAAGACCGAAAATTTTGAAAAAAAATGATATTTTCTACTTTTTGTTCTAAAAAAAATCCAATAAACTCAATTTTAGTCATACATTTAGGCCAAAATGTATTCGGCCACATGTCTTTGGTAAAAAAAATGTCAATAAGTGTATATTTATTGGTTTGCGCAAAAGTTATAGCGTCTACAAACTAGGGTACATTTTCTGGAATTTACACAGCCTTTAATTTATGACTGCCTATGTCGTTTCTTGAGGTGCTAAAATGGCAGGGCAGTACAAAACCCCCACAAATGACCCCATTTTGGAAAGTAGACACCCCAAGGAATTTGCTGAGAGGCATGTTGAGCCCATTGAATATTCATTTTTTTTGTCCCAAGTGATTGAATAATGACAAAAAAAAAAATTACAAAAAGTTGTCACTAAATGATATATTGCTCACACAGGCCATGGGCATATGTGGAATTGCACCCCAAAATACATTTAGCTGCTTCTCCTGAGTACGGGGATACCACATGTGTGGGACTTTTTGGGAGCCTAGCCGCGTACGGGGCCCCGAAAACCAATCACTGCCTTCAGGATTTCTAAGGGCGTACATTTTTGATTTTACTCCTCACTACCTATCACAGTTTTGAAGGCCATAAAATGCCCAGATGACATAAAACCCCCCCAAATGACCCCATTTTGGAAAGTAGACACCCCAAGCTATTTGCTTTGAGGCATATTGAGTCCATGGAATGTTTTATATTTTGACACAAGTTGCGGGAAAGTGACAATTTTTTTTTTTTTTTTGCACAAAGTTGTCACTAAATGATATATTGCTCACACAGGCCATGGGCATATGTGGAATTGCACCCCAAAATACATTTAGCTGCTTCTCCTGAGTATGGGGATACCACATGTGTGGGACTTTTTGGGAGCCTAGCCGCGTACGGGACCCCGAAAACCAATCACTGCCTTCAGGATTTCTAAGGGCGTACATTTTTGATTTTACTCCTCACTGCCTATCACAGTTTCGGAGGCCATGGAATGCCCAGGTGGCACAAACCCCCCCCCCAAATGACCCCATTTTGGAAAGTAGACACCCCAAGCTATTTGCTGAGAGGCATGGTGAGTATTTTGCAGCTCTCATTTGTTTTTGAAAATAAAGAAAGACGAGAAAAAAAAATTTTTTTTTCTTTTTTCAATTTTCAAAACTTTGTGACAAAAAGTGAGGTCTGCAAAATACTCACTATACCTCTCATCAAATAGCTTGGGGTGTCTACTTTCCAAAATGGGGTCATTTGGGGTTTTTTTTTGCCACCTGGGCATTCCATGGCCTCCGAAACTGTGATAGGCAGTGAAGAGTGAAATCAAAAATTTACGGCCTTAGAAAGCCTGAAGGCGGTGCTTGGTTTTCGGGGTCCCGTACGCGGCTAGGCTCCCAAAAAGTCTCACACATGTGGTATCCCCGTACTCAGGAGAAGCAACAGAATGTATTTTGGGGTGTAATTTCACATATTCCCATGGCATGTTTGAGCAATATATCATTTAGTGACAACTTTGCGCAAAAAAAAATAAAAAAAATAAAAAATTGTCTCTTTCCCGCAACTTGTGTCACAATATAAATTATTCCATGGACTCAACATGACTCTCAGCAAATAGCTTGGGGTGTCTACTTTCCAAAATGGGGTCATTTGGGGGGGGTTTTGAACTGTCCTGGCATTTTATGCACAACATCTAGAAGCTTATGTCACACATCACCCACTCTTCTAACCACTTGAAGACAAAGCCCTTTCTGACACTTATTGTTTACATAAAAAAATAATTTTTTTTTGCAAGAAAATTACTTTGAACCCCCAAACATTATATATTTTTTTAAAGCAAATGCCCTACAGATTAAAATGGTGGGTGTTTCATTTTTTTTTTTCACACAGTATTTGCGCAGCGATTTTTCAAACGCATTTTTTGGGGAAAAAACACACTTTTTTACATTTTAATGCACTAAAACACACTATATTGCCCAAATGTTTGATGAAATAAAAAAGATGATCTTAGGCCGAGTACATGGATACCAAACATGACATGCTTTAAAATTGCGCACAAACGTGCAGTGGCGACAAACTAAATACATTTTTAAAAGCCTTTAAAAGCCTTTACAGGTTACTACTTTAGATTTACAGAGGAGGTCTACTGCTAAACTTACTGCACTCGATCTGACCTTCGCGGCGATACCTCACATGCATGGTGCAATTGCTGTTTACATTTGACGCCAGACCGACGCTTGCGTTCGCCTTAGCGCGAGAGCAGGGGGGACAGGGGTACTGCTTTTTTTTTTTTTTTTTCTTTATTATTATTATTTTTTTATCTTATTTTTAAACTGTTCCTTTCATTTTTTTTTTAAATCATTTTTATTGTTATCTCAGGGAATGTAAATATCCCCTATAATAGCAATAGGTAGTGACAGGTACTCTTTTTTGCAAAAATTGGGGTCTATTAGACCCTAGATTTCTCCTCTGCCCTCAAAGCATCTGACCACACCAAGATCGGTGTGATAAAATGCTTTCCCAATTTCCCAATGGCGCTGTTTACATCCGGCGAAATCTAAGTCATAAAATGCTCGTAGCTTCCGGTTTCTTAGGCCATAGAGATGTTTGGAGCCACTCTGGTCTCTGATCAGCTCTATGGTCAGCTGGCTGAATCACCGGCTGCATTTTCAGGTTCCCTGTTGAGACAGGAGAGCCAGAGAAAAACACGGAAGACGTTGGGGGGGGGGGCATTCCCTCCCACTGCTTGTAAAAGCAGTCTAGAGGCTAATTAGCCGCTAGGATTGCTTTTACATGAAAGCCGACCGCTGGCTGAAAAGAATGATACCAAGATGATACCTAAACCTGCAGGCATCATTCTGGTATAACCATTCAAAGTCGTGAATGGCGTACCTGAAGACAAAAAAATGGTTAACAATAAAGCACAGTAAACGGTAAAGTATAAAAAATTGCATACCTGAAAAACAAACATGATAAAACATAATAACAATAACAATAAAACATTGCAGAATAGAATACAGTAAAAAAGAGCAGAACAATAGAGAGAGAGAATAGAGAGAGAAAGAACAATAAAACGACAACTATTTTTTTTTTTTTTTATATTTTTGTATGTGTTTTTTTTTTTTTTTTGTAACTAACTTTTATAACTGTAACCGGTTCCAGGTTCGGGTCTCTCAAAATGCGATGGCATCTTGGGAGACCCTGTGAAAGTGTGCCTAGTCTGTGGAATGCTGTACCCTACGCTAATAGTCAACTAGTGCATGGTAGCGTTCAAAATATTCACCAATGCAAAGACCAGGATTGTCAGGACAGGAGGGACAATAATAGCGGGTGTCACGCCTATATCCGCGCTTGCTGCAGACACAACATCTTTTTTGGGGGGGTTCGCTGGGTAGGGGTACTCGGGAGGACATAAAGAAAATGCCTCTCATGCAGCCGACTGCATTTGGTTGGGGATGTGAATGGGGGAAGTACGGGCGCTGCAGAAGCGGTGGGTTCCCAATTAGGATTGGCGAATGCAGCAGGAAGGGCACTATGGGCACGACGGGCCTGTGTTTGTCTTTTTGGTGGCAGCGGGACACTACTTGTGCTTGCCACCTCACCAGCTTGAACTGCACTTATGGGACTCGCCACGTCACCAAGTGTTACTGCAGTGCTGGTTTGACTACGACCGGGGTGTACTAGGCCGCTGGCGCTTGCCAGTTCACCAAAACGCTACCAAAAAAACTGTTAGCGATCGCAGGGATCAGGCCTGACTCTGCGAACGCTGCAGTTATGCGTTTAGTGTTCTGTAAGTGACAGTGATCGATCGATACTGCACTTGGGTGGGCTGGGCTGGGCCGGGCGGAGGGGCAAAACGCAGGTGCTAGCAGGTATCTGGGCTGATCCCGCTAACACTGCGTTTGTGGGAACCCTAAACTGCTGGGGACGCCAGTATAGATCTGATCGGATCAGATATTGATCCGTTCAGATACTATACCACTAAGGGAGGCGTATGCTGCGTGCGTGGGTGTTAGCGGTACTGGCGCTAATCTGACGCTGCCTGGGGCTGGTGCTTGCCAGTTCACCAAAACGCTACCAAAAAAACTGTTAGCGATCGCAGGGATCAGGCATGACTCTGCGAACGCTGCAGTTATGCGTTTAGTGTTTTGTAAGTGACAGTGATCGATTGATACTGCACTTGGGTGGGCTGGGCCGGGCGGACGGGAAAAACGCAGGTGCTAGCAGGTATCTGGGCTGATCCCGCTAACACTGCGTGTTTGGGAACCCTAAACTGCTGGGGACGCTAGTATAGATCTGATCGGATCAGATATTGATCCGTTCAGATACTATACCACTAAGGGAGGTGTACGGTGCGTGCGTGGGTGTTAGCGCTACTGGCGCTAACCTGACGCTGCCTGGGGCTGGTGCTTGCCAGTTCACCAAAACGCTACCAAAAAAACTGTTAGCGATCGCAGGGATCAGGCCTGACTATGCGAACGCTGCAGTTATGCGCTTAGTGTTTTGTAAGTGACAGTGATCGATCGATACTGCACTTGGGTGGGCTGGGCTGGGCTGGGCCGGGCGGAGGGGCAAAACGCAGGTGCTAGCAGGTATCTGGGCTGATCCCGCTAACACTGCGTTTTCGGGAACCCTAAACTGCTGGGGATGCTAGTATAGATCTGATTGGATCAGATATTGATCCGTACAGATACTATACCACTAAGGGAGGCGTATGCTGCGTGCGTGGGTGTTAGCGGTACTGGCGCTAATCTGACGCTGCCTGGGGCGACGCATATCACCGCCGGGCGATCAGGGGGCTAAACCTTTATTCGGTAATAAACGGCGGGTGCCCTGACACTATAAAAAATAAACGAACTAACCAGCGTCACCCGTAACGGTTATACGGTGATCAGTGGTGAAAGGGTTAACTAGGGGGCAATCAAGGGGTTAAAACATTTATTAGGTAGTATATGGGGGTCCCTGTCGCTATAAAACGCTGACGGCGAACCTAAATATTTATGTCCCTAACTAGCGTCACCAGCGACACTAATACAGCGATCAGAAAAATGATCGCTTAGCAACACTGGTGACAGGGGGTGATCAAGGGGTTAAAACTTTATTAGGGGGGGTTAGGAGGGTACCCTAGACCTACAGGGGGCCTAACATTCACTGCCCTAACACACTAACTGTCACAAACTGACACCAATACAGTAATCAGAAAAAAAAAAAAAAACCTGCTTTGTGTCAGTTTGTGACAGGGGGGGGTGATTGGGGGGGGATCGGGGGGCGATCGGGGGGGGGGGGGGTCGGGGTGTAATGTGTGCCTGGCATGTTCTACTGTGTGTGTGTGTGTTGTGCACTCACATTACAGTCTTCTCTCCTCGGCCCGGAACGGAAAATACCGAGCCGAGGAGAGATGACATCATTTCCTCTGCCTCTGTGTACAATACAGAGGCAGGGAAATGATCCCATTGGCTGGGAGCGATCGCGAGGGGGGGGCCACGAATGGATGGCCTCCCCCTCACCACCGATCGCCGGGGGACATTTGCCGACCGTCGCAGGCACCGGGGGGGGGTCCGATCGGACCCCCCACCCGCGGGCAGGCAGGGACGTACAGGTAAGCCCTTATGCCTGCCCGTGCCGCTTTGTCGACGTACATCTGTGTGCGGCGGTCGGCAAGTGGTTAAACCTTTAGGGCCTATTCACACCATGTTTTCCGATGACATGCGGCAACACATCTTAAAGTGGGGTTCCACCCAAAAAAACAAACATACATAAAAAATCCTAAAAAAAACAACAAAAAAACATTTAGATATTTTTTTTTTCACTTACCTCTAAATGCCTGTTGCTAGGTGGTCCCTCGTAGTCTGCCTGTTCCTTAGCCTGGGCTGGTGACATCACTTCCTCCTCGGCACAGGAAGGGCTCCGCTCTGCTCCCTCCCTCCTGTCAATCATCTGGGACCCATTACAGGTCCCAGGTGACTGAGCGGCCAATCACGGCGAGCGGCGCCGCTCGCGCATGCGCAGTGGGTGCCAGGCTGTGAAGCCACAGCCCGGCGCCCACAGTTGCAATGCCGGCACCGCTGAACGGAGGGGGAGACGAGCGGGGCTTCGATCCCCCCCATCGCTGGACTCCAGGACAGGTAAGTGTCCAATTAAAAGTCAGCAGCTGCAGTATTTGTAGCTGCTGACTTTTAATTTTTTTTTTTTTTTTATGGCCCCCCCTGGGTGGAACTCCTCTTTAAGTTCATTGGTGCAATGATTTTCCCTAAATTCTGAATGGCACCCCTTTTTACTTTCCAATGGACATGCCTTCCAGTGCAGGACAACACACGGCAATGCTATAATGTGCATTGTGGTACACTGCCAAAAAACTGTGCATGCACTCTTTTGTGACACTGCACATTCAACACCAGGTGTGTTGGGTTGTGATTTAGAATGAATGGCGCTGCATAATATTAATGCACTTAATGTATGTTGCCGCAAATTCATGGTGTATATAGCTGATCTTCAAAGCTTTACTCGAAAACTGTATCCTCGTATGATCCCACAGTTAACTAGTTCATTACAACAGTCATGCAACAGGAAGAGACTGACAAAGAAGGAAGCCTTAAAAACACATTGCATGGTGACTTACCCTAATGCCGTGTACACACGACAGGTTTTACTCTGACGGTTTTTCTGACGGAGTTCCGCTGAAATGGACTTGCGTACACATGATCACACCAAAGTCCGATCGTTTGGAATGCGGTGACGTACGACGGGACTAGAAAAAGAAGGTTAAATAGCCAGTAGCCAATAGCTGCATGATAAAATAGTATCATGTAGGAAAACCACAAACTTTTCTTTGAAAAAATAAAATAAAACAACTTACTTTATATAGTGTCCCTGTGTCTTTTCCTGCCAGGAACATCTGGATTAATTTATACAAGATCTGTCATTTTTGAAAAAAAAATATTCATCAATCAATATGATGAAAGTTGTTGCATATATGAGATATTTTATTTGCCAAGATTAATTATTTTAGAGCTGTGACTTTCCATGAAACAGTTGGCCCAACTTTGAGCTGAATGTCTGGTTTATGGAGTTGTCTTCTACATTTCTCTGTGTTCAACTGGTCTTCTTTCTAAGAAACACAACTACTAAGCCGAGTAATGTTGATTGATTTTGCTGCAAAAATTGACCAGAAGTTTCATTTTGTTTGTTAAACTCTGTTGATAAAATTTGCTTTAAAAAAATCTACTTTATCTTATAGTGCTTGAGTGTTTTTTTTTTCTTCTTTTCATATATACATACTGTATGTATGAAAATGTGTTGCTTGTACTGTGACTTACATTTCCTAATTAACTTTTTTCCACTGATTTTTTTTTTTTCTTTCTATTATAAAAAAAATAAAAAAAATATTGAGGATAATAAAGGGCAATCATTTGGCATAAGAACAGGTCCCTGATTGTGAAATACGCTTCTGCATCCTTCAGGCATGGTGGAAGTCCATGGCGCCCTAAAAACCACTTTAATTTTGCCTTTCAAGAATACATTTCCTGAACCCTAGATTTTTGCTAACACTTTGAGGGTATGTAAACTCTTAATTTAGCTCAACCCACTCACACACAGACATACAAAAAACAGACACACCCGGTCAAATTTACCTGTACTGACCATTTGTACTCTTTTAATAAAAACAATTGTTTATTGATTAAAGCCTTGGGCACAATATCGGATTTTCCGACGGGAATTGTGTGATGACAGGCTGTTGGTGGAAAATCCGATCGTTTGTACACTCCATCAGACAATTGTTGTCGGATTTTCCGTGGACAAATGTTGGATGGCAGGCTTTAAAATTTTGTCTGTTGTCGGATTGTCCGTCGGACAAAAGTCCAAAGTACAGACACGCATGCTCGGAAGCAAGTATGAGCCAGAAGCGGTTGGTCTTGTAAACTAGCGTTCGTAATGAAGAATTAACATTCGTGATGTGGCAAATTATGAAATCTCGAAATGCAGCGCACAATTCTCTTCTTCTTTAATGGGATAATAATGAAGCTGCTTTGCTGGTGATACTGATGGAGTTTTTGCAAACACATTTTCAAAGGCTTTTTTTCTAGTGATATCAAGAATAATATTATTATGCTTTTTTTTTTTTTTTTTTTTTTTTTTGGTGCAAGTTACCACAACACCATTATCCTGTAGTTGTTAAGATCAAAGATACAACTATGTTGGTGTCCCTTGTTAATTTTACATTGTATTTTTTAAAATGTAACTGCCTACTCCCAAACTGTCATTTGAAGTAAAACACATAGCCAAGTATTATTCAAACACTATTTTTTTATTGTGCATTAAAAAAAGAAAACAAATAAAATTAGACATGCTATCTGCCAATAGACCTTAACCAAAAAGTTTATTCTATGCTTCCAAAAATATAAAAAATATACCAAATCAAATCATTATTATTCAACCAAAAAATACAATAAAAGCCTCATGCATGTGTCCTGCTTCTTAATTTAGGGGATCAATAATGCCAAGAGTTGGTGAAAGGGGTCCGTCATCCGGAGATAATTCCGAAAATCACCCGGATTATTCTCCTGGAGCTCCTGCAGCAAAAGGCATATGACATAAATGGTCACGATTAATAAAGCAACCAATTTTTGGTCCAAGAAATCCTCCTCCTCCTGTTCCTGGACTGGACTTGGGTCAAAGCAATAACTCCAAGGCCAATAATAAATAACACGTTATCTCCTCTGATTCCGCAACATGGCTGGTTGATGAACGGGCGTTCAGAAACGAACTGAAAAGCGCAAACTGAAAGGCGTGAAATGAAAAGCGCGAATCAACACTCACCAAACTTCTACTAACACGAAATTAGCAGAAGGAGCCCAAAGGGTGGTGCTAAAGAGCTGAAAAACTACGTAGAACGTCACTATGTTCGTGTTTGTTGGCCGTTTGTATGCAAGGCAAGTTTGGGGCCAACGCTGCTTGGACAAAAGTCCAAGGTTTTGTCTGCGGAAAATCCGATCATGTGTACGAGGCTTTAAAATCAAAGTTCAGCCAAAAACTAACTTAAGCTGGATACACACTATACAATTTTCTGTAGATTTTTGTCTTCAGATTTACCAAAACCATATAATATGAGGTCAAACCTTAAGAGTTTCAATTTGTATGCAATCAGACAGGCCCTTATACTACATGGCTTTGGTAAATCTGTGTATGGGGCTTTACTCTAAATCTACTGGCAGCCACATTCTAAAGCTTAGTACACATGGACGGAATGTTGGCCAGCATTGGCTGGTTCAATAGAAACTAGCCGACATTTGGCCCATGTGTATGACAGCTGGCCCGACAAAAGCCAGCCAATCAGTCAACTTCTGCTGAAGGCTCATGACCGAAAAAGGTCTGAGGACTGGCTCCTGCTCAGCGCTCTCAGCCAATGGCAGAGAGCGCTGACCGGAGTGTTCTGGCGGTGCGGCTGTCCCCCTGTCACAACACAATAGCTCAGTGGGGGAGATTGCTCTATTAACATCAGATTGTTAATACAGCGGCTCCAACCTCAGATTTAATTTTTTTTGCCTCTCCTGAACATGCCCACACAGAGAAGCTGGATTGGATGCAGGGTTAGATAAATTAGAGATGCAGGGTTAGATAAATTAGTCCTATGCCCCGTACACACGATCGGATTTTCCGACAACAAAACCATGGATTCTTGTTCGAAGGATGTTGGCTCCAACTTGTCTTGCATACACACGTTCATACAAATGTTGGGCAACAATTACGAACGTAGTGACGTACAAGACATACGTGATATCTCCATTACGAACGCTAGTTATATCTCCGGCTCGTACTTGATTCCGAGCATGCGTGGACTTTTGTACACACGATCGGAAAGTCCGACAACAAACATTTGTTGGCGGAAAGTTTGAGAACCTGCTAGCCAACATTTGTTGGTGGAAAGTCCGCCAACAAATGTTCGATGGAGCATACACACGGTAAGACTTTCTGCCAACAAGCTCACATTCAACAAATGGAAAATCGCAAAATCCAATTGTGTGTACCGGGCATTAGAATGTGGCTGCCAATAGATTTAAAGTTAGTTAGTTTTTGGCTGAACTTCTACTTTAACTATAGAATTCCAATATTTAAAGAATATTTAAAGAAAATGTGTGGATTTTGCACTGGTAAATCTACAGTATATACATCATATACCACAATGTACTGTATATGTTAAAAAGCAAGTCCACCAAGAATATATCCACTTGTGAGATCCACTATTTAAAGGTTGACTTCACCATCCATTGTGTGCCACCACCATAATCACATGCTTACCAGAAGCTGAGACCCCATGTAAAAGGAGGACTAAGGCCCGTACACACGATCGGACTTTTTGACAACAAACATGCAAATTACCTGTTTTAAGGCAACATCCGACCGTGTGTGCGCTCCATCGGACAAACTTTTTCAGTTTTCATCGGACAAATGTTGGCTGTGCGAACAGACAAACTTCCTGTAACAAAAGTCCTAAGTTGGCTAGTCCGATCGTTTGTACACAAATCCATCAGACTTTAGTCCAAAGTACAAACACGCATGCTCAGAACCAATGCAAAAGATCAGACAACAATACAGAAGTTGTCCAAAGGGTGGCTGGTAATGAGCTGAAAAACCATGTGATTTGGTGAAAGTTGGCTGAAAAAGTCCTGCTGTGTGTATGCATACCAAGTTCGTGGCCAACGCCCTTTGGACAGAAATCCACGGAAAAGTTCGTTTGAATTCCGATCGCGTGTACAAGGCTTAAGATCGCTTGCAATATGTTATCCATTCGGAAAATCTCCAATCTTTCACAGCAGGATACACAATGGAACCACTACTAGGCATCCAAGGGTATGGAAATCACTCTCAGACATAAAAAAAGGGGAAGAGGAAAGCCTCATAATGTATTGTAGTATACCCAAACCTCTTTATTGAAAGTTAAATATCATATTTACAAAAGTACAGACAGAAAGGCATATAGCAAAATAAACACAGCCTGACCGAGCCAGGATGATGACATTATCGCTTGGCCCCGCCTTGACGCATTTGATTCCACTGAACATCCTCGGAGGTCTGCTGGATCCCAAATATATATCATAATCATTTAGAAGCATTACAACTGCACTTTCATGGTACTAAAATGAGCTAAAATCTATAGTGTTTATTTGCATATCATCATAAAAAACATAACAAGAAGGAGAAAATATCCATTATATTCTTTCTTTTGCATATATTTTAAAGCTCCTGCTCTAGTCCCCTAAACATATACTACAAATAGTCGGCATGCTAGTCATGCACATGTACAAATGGCTTTTGCTACATCCAAAAAGATGATGCAAAAATCAATGGTGGGAGGAGCTCTGTTTCTCCATAGGCTTTATGGAACATACACTATATTACCAAAAGTATTGGGACGCCTGCCTTTACACGCACATGAACTTTAATGGCACCCCAGTCTTAGTCCGTAGGGTTCAATATTGAGTTGGCCCACCCTTTGCAGCTATAACAGCTTCAACTCTTCTGGGAAGGCTGTCCACAAGGTTTACGAATGCGTCTATGGGAATGATTCACTAGCAGGGCCGCCTTGCCGCTGTATATCTAAGTTATACTGTCATCAAGCAGTTAAAAGCTTTTACAAATTTAGCATTTAGAGTTACTGTTACTGGTGCAATGGCTGTTGGGGGGGGGACTTAGCAGGGGGGGTGCTTTTATATTTTTTTACATTAACTTTATCTCTTTCAACCATTTAAGGACCGCCCCATGCAGATTTACTGTGGCAGGGCGGCCCTCCTGCGCGAAAGCACGTACCTTTCGTGCACAGGGCCACTGGCGACCCACTCCCACTGTGATTAGACACAAAGTCCGCAAAGTCCGCTGGGGACCCGCCAATCAATGAGAGGAGAGAAAGAAGGGCGGTCTGCCTATATAAACAAGGCAGACCGCTGTTCTGTGAGAGGGGAAGATGGAGATCTTGAGTTTCTTCTAAGCCATCCCCCACACAGTTAGAAGGCACTCCCTAGGAGCACACTTAACCCTCTGATCGCCCCTGTTGTTAACCTCTTCTTGCCAGTGTCATTAGTACAGTGAGAGTGCATTTTTTTTTTAGCACTGATCACTGTATTAGTGTCACTGGTCCCCAAAAAGTGTCACTAATGCCGCGTACACACGAGCGGACTTCACGTCGGACTGAACGCCGAAGGACTTTTCAACGGAGTTCCAACGAAACGGACTTGCCTACACACGATCACACCAAAGTCCGATCGTTTCGAACGTGATGACGTACAAACGGACTAGAAAAGGACTAGAAAAGGAAGTTCAATAGTCAGTAGCCAATAGCTGCCCTTGCTTCGTTTTTGGTCCGTCGGACTAGCATACAGACGAGCAGTTTGTTCAATAGGAATTGAGTCCGTCGGAAAGATTTGAAACTTGTTCTATTTCTAAGATCCATCAGATTTTTCGACAGAAAAGGTCCGATGAAGCCCACACGCGATCAAATTGTCCAACGGATTTGTTCCATCGGACCTTTGATGCCGAAAAGTCCGGTCATGTGTACGCGGCATTAGTGTCTGATTTGTCCGCCGCAAGGTCACAGTCCCGCTAAAAGTCGCTGATCGCCGCCATTACTAGTAAAAAATAAATAAATAAAAACGTAAAAAAATACGGTTTTTAGACGCTATAACTTTTGCGCAAACCAATCAATATACGCTTATTGGGATTTTTTTTTACCAAAAACATGAAGCAGAATACATATTGGCCTAAACTGATGAAGAAAAGTTTTATAGCAGAAAGTAGAAAATAATGTTTTTATTTTAAATTGGCAGTCTTTTTTTTGTTTATAGCGCAAAAAATAAAGACCGCAGAGGTGATCAAATACCACCAAAAGAAAGCTCTATTTGTGGGAAAAAAGGACGTCAATTTTATTTGGGTACAACGTCGCACGACCACGCAATTGTCAGTTAAAAATAGCGCAGTGCCGTATCGCAAAAAATGGCCTGGTCACAAAGATGGCTAAACCTTCCGGGGCTAAAGTGATTAATGCAATTTCATTTTTTGCTCTTTTTTTTTTCATTCAAATGTTCCTCGATCGCCTCTGGCTTTCACAGACAGCCCAGTTTTTTTGCAGCGGCGAGATCTCTCAGAAGTGGGGACGGGTACCTGTCAAAAACAGGTACCCGCTCCACCCTTCCCCTCGCCTCCGAAAGGTGCCAAATGTGGCACCTGAAGGGGGGAGGAGGCAGATAAGCGGAGCTTCCACTTTTTGGTGGAACTCCGCTTTAAATCTTCCCTACCTTGACCTGGGAGATCTCCAGAGAGTCAGTTGGGTAGACTGGTGAAGAGAGTCAGTTGGGTAGACTGGTGAAGAGAGTCAGTTGGGTAGACTGGTGAAGAGAGTCAGTTGGGTAGACTGGTGAAGAGAGTCAGTTGGGTAGACACTGGTGGAGAAGCAGCCAGGTGGGCTGGCATTTCCTGCAGTGGTAGAGCTGGCACCAGTGTCTACAAGTGAGTTGGAGGTACTCCAGGATGCATATTATTGTATTTATTTCTTTATTATCTGATTTGTATTTTGTCTCTCTCATCTTCAGTATACCACATGTGTACCAAAACTCCTGAAGAAGCTCACAAATGAGCGAAACATGTCGAGTGGTATTTACTGAGTGATTTCTTCCATTGCCATTGTCAAAATTTGAGAAAGGGGGGGTGGTGCTGCGCTATTCGAAGGGTCTTTGTGGTATGTAAATGATCCTTGGTGATCAGTATGATTAATGTCAATATAAGTAATTATAACCAATACATGTAAATGAATCAAAAGGTGGAGAATAAACCAATTCAGTATATGTTAAAATAATTCAATCCAATAATACAATAAATATAACGTGCTCGTGCTCTTGTGCCTTATAAAATATTGGACTATTCCAAGCTAATAAATATGCTGAAGTGCAAGAAAACAATATTGTCACACAAAATCTAAGTGTCAAATGAATTCAGAAAAAAAAAAAAAAAAACGCACGGTCTCCTAATCCTAGTGTTGCGACCAGTGCAACAGTGCAAAACGCAGTATAAAGTGATCACGTGAGTAAATTAATAATTAATCCAAAGGTTGCTGGTGTCCTACTAAATACATTAATAAGTAATTTGATATCCAAAACAAGTCCGTGCAGTCTATAAACAAAATTGGTCAATGGTGCACAGAGAAACAGTGCTCAAACACAGCAGAAACAATGACAGTAAGGTGGTGATATGCAAATGAACCACTCTGTGTCCTCTTCATGCAGCATGCACTAGTGTGGGTAATAGCCCCTTACCTAGCGGTGCTAGGTCAACCGCATTTAGGATATAAGATCTCGAGGTCCAGGGTCTCTCCTGCGTCTCTGTATCCTGGTTGGCTGGCTCTGCAGGGTCCTATTGGGGGCTGGGTGTATCTGGTTGCGGTCCTAATTGAGGTCCCGGGGCACTGCAACTCCTAGCTCCTCCTCCAAATCACATCTCCAGTGTATGAAAAATATAGGACAGAGTACCCCAATAGTGTAGTAGGTTTTTTTGTAAGGGTCACTTTATTCACATATACAATGCACAAAGGTACTCACATTACTCACATTAAGCAGTTTTTTTCTACAGCGTTGTATCCTACGAGCCGCGAACTCGCAAAGACATTCAGCTGAGATAAGGAAGGTAGAAAGCAAGCCTATTCCGTCCCTACGCGTGACGTCACGATCACGTGACTTCTTCAGGGGAATGCAGCTGGCCGGCCATATACAGGTTATACAGTTCTAAAAATTAGGTCTACATTTTCACTTGATTACGTTATCTTTTTTCCCTATCCGGTAGCGCGGGAATAACCCCCGTTTTTATCTCATTGTCAAAATTTGATTATAGAGATTGAGGGATTGTTCTTTTTAACTTTTTGATATCGTGTATTAAAAATTAAATAAAAGAATATTTTATGTAGATAAGACGTTGCATACATTACCCCTACCTACCTCCAATATTAAGCACCTTAAAGTCCCTGGGGCAATTTTACCCCAATTCCCTTTTTTTGTGTATTCTATAACATGGGATGTGGTGCTAAGGGTTAACTGTCCCTGCCCTCTTCATACAAAGATTACTCCAGGATGCAGTTCACAGCCCATTGTAATACTCCCCCCCCCCCCCCACAGAGGGTAGTGCTATATAAAAAAAAAAAAAACACTTTTAATGGTATATTTAACAGACCAAATGGGAGCACGTAGGAGAAGTTCATAGTTTGGGTTTACATACACTTGTGTAAAGGCTATAACAATGCTGCAAAGTGCAGAAACCTACGCCAACCAATCGCATTGCCCCCCTTACTGGAGTTAGAGCACAGACAGATGCTTCTTTTTGATTGGCTGCTAAGGGACACCTGCGCTGTGCGCATCGCCGTTTGATTTAACGAAACCCAAGGCTGTTACACGTGGAGACATTTTGATAAATGAGGCCCATTATGAGCAAATTGAAGTGGAAGTAGTAAATCCCGGAGCGCCATGTTCATCCTCTATAAACCTTTATCTAATCACTTACCACTGCATCTAAATATGTTTTGAAAACATAATTACAGTTTACAAGATCCATCTACATCACCCAGAGCTGTCCCAGTCTTCTATCCCCCGCAGGCTTGTCTGTCTTCCAAGTCATCGGATCATTACTCCGCTTTCTTCCATAACTTCTGTTTTGGAATCATTATTTAGTTTGAAGTGTGAACGTCTAACAAGTGCTGCTCTGGGATCGGAATGTTAAAGTCAACCTCCTGCTTTATTTAACCACTTCAGCCCCGGAAGATTTGGCTGCTCAATGACCAGGCCATTTTTTGCGATTCGGCACTGCGTCGCTTTAACTGACAATTGCGCGGTCCTGCGACATTGCACCCAAACAAAATTGACATCTTTTTTTTCCCCACAAACAGAGATTTCTTTTGGTGGTATTTGATCGCCTCTGCGGTTTTTATTTTTTGCTCTATAAACAAAAGCAGAGCGACAATTTTGAAAAAAAAAACACAATATTTTTTACTTTTTGCTAAAATAAATATCCCCATTTGTTAAAAAAAGACAAATTTCTTCCTCAGTTTAGGCCGATATATATTCTTCTACATATTTTTGTTAAAAAAAAATCGCAATAAGCGTATATTGATTGGTTTGCGCAAAAGTTATAGAGCCTACAAAATAGGGGATAGATTTATTGCATTTTTATTATTTTATTTTTTTTTTCACTAGTAATGGCGGCAATCAGCGATTTTTATCCGGAATGCGATATTGCGGTTGACACATCGGACAATTTTGACACAATTTTGGGACCAGTGAAAATTATAAAGCAATCAGTGCTATAAAAATGCACTGATTACTGTGTAAATGTCACTGGCTGGGAAGGGGTTAACACTAGGGGGCGATCAAGGGGTTAACTGTGTTCCCTCAGTGTGTTCTAACTGTTGGGAGGATGGGACTGACTAGGAGAGAAGACAGATCGGTGTTCATAATCAGTATGAACACACGATCAGTCTCTTCTCCCCTGAGAGAATCGGGATCTGTGAGTTTACACACACAGATTCCGCTTCTCGCTCCGTCACGAGCGATCGCGGGTGCTCGGCGGTCAGGCGTGCGCGCCACCTAGTGGCCAAAAGGCAAAGAGGTGTAAGGTAACGTTGTTTTGCCCAGGGAAGCCAACCTGCCGCAGTAAAACTGTGGTGGCTGGACCGGAAGCAGTTAAAGGTGAACTCCATGTGGATATATAATCACCAATGTATCTAGGCGTGTATTCGTTAAGGCTGAGCTCCAGCTTTACTTTCAGTCTTGCACGGTTGTACAGGCTCCTCTCCTGTACTGAAATTGCTTATTCAGATTCCTCTGTACACTGTAAACTTCTCACAGTGTGCATTAGAAGCTGCAGCAAATCAGCAAGAGAGAGAGAGACCTTATTTCCTGGCTGAAGGAGGTCTAGCAACGTTTAGCCCTTCCCTCTCCAACCTAACTATCCTCTGCCCACCTCTTTTATTCCTTAGATTTCAATTCATTCAATCATGGAGGCATTACCTTGGGTGGTCTACATGCAAATACAGCCTACCTAGGAACACCCACTCCTTCAGACTGACATCTACCAACCTATTAAAGCATTTTGGTATTTGCCCCCCACTGCTTGCATCATGGCTGAGAGCTCCACTTGCCGATCGCCCACAGTATAGCTACGTCATTATTATGACAGTAAATACCACTGTTATGGCAGCAGCTAGCTGCAATAATCCTGGTATAATTTTTCTCTGTGGGCGATTCGGCGTCTGATAAAAGTGATCCCAGTGGCAGATTTGCCGCAGAATCACTTTTAGAGGCGGTGGGAGAGGTGCCTCCCCTCCAGCCGCTTGTCGGTTGTTTCTGATTAGGCTAATATCTACGCAGGAAGTGGAGTAAGGGCAAGATGGGCCGCATTTGGCTCTATGCCCTTGGAGGACCGGAGAGACCTCTGATGTCACTTCCGGTTCTCGGGCATAAAGAAATTTTTTTTTCTTTTTGTTAAAGTAAAAATGTCAATTTGTTTTGCTTTTAAAGGTAAATGAGAGATCTGGGGTCTTTTTGACCCCAGATCTCTAAATAAAGAGGACCTGTCATGCTTATTTCTATTACAAGGGATTTTTACATTCCTTGTAATAGGAATAAAAGTGTAAAAATAGAAAAAACATTTTTTAAAGGGCACCATCCCTCTGTTCTCGCCCACAGAAACTAACGCATACGTAAGTCACGCCCGCATATGTAAACGGTGTTCAAACCGCATGTATCGCTGCGATCGTTAGAGCGAGAACAATAATGCTAGCAGTGGCGGCCCGTGCATTGTGGGCGCACGGGCGCCGCCCCCCCTTATCAATGCTCCCAGCCCCTTTCAGGACGCCAGACACATTCATGGATTACCATGGCGGGGCAGAAGGGGGTGGTACTTTTTGAAGCACCTGATTAGAGCCAGAGGCTCTAATAGGCTTCAAAATAGGGTGGGCTCAGGGCGCAGAGAGTGCGCCCTGGTCCCACCCAATTGTGTGACGATAACAAATTAATTTTCGCTATTTTCACACTAACCTTCCTCCCTGCCAATCAGGAGGCAGCGCGTCAGACCTGTTTCCAGATTGGCCAAAGCGCCAGGCCACCCTATTGGATGCCTGCCGTTTAGGAAGAGGAGTGGAGAAGACACACGCTGGAACCGCCACTCTGGTTCATTTGGAGAGGAGCTGCTGCGGTAAGTGCCAGGGGGTCTGTCAGAGCCACGCGCGAGGGGGGGGGGGTTGGGGGGTGCTGCCAGAGCCACGAGCCCTGTGAGTGGGGGGGTCGGTGGGCACAGTGGCTTCATATGATGAGCACAGTGGCTGCATATGATGGGCACAGTGATTGTTTGGTGGGCACAGAGAATGTTTAGTGGGCACAGTGGCTGCATATGATGGGCACAGTGACTGTATTTGGTGGGCACAGTGGCCGCATATGATGGGCACAGTGGCTGCATATGATGGGCACAGTGATTGTTTGGTGGGCACAGAGACTGTTTAGTGGGCACAGTGGCTGCATATGATGGGCACAGTGACTGTATTTGGTGGGCACAGTGGCCGCATATGATGGGCACAGTGGCTGTATTTGGTGGCACAGTGGCTGCATATTATGGGCAAAGGGGCTGCATATGATGGCAAAGTGCCTGTATTTGATGGGCACAGTGGCTGCATATGATGGGCACAGTAGCTGCATTTGGTGGGCACAGTGGCTGTATTTGATGGGCACAGTGGCTGCATTTCATGGGCACAGTGACTGTATTTGATGGGCACAGTGGCTGTATTTGGTAGGCACAGTAGCTGTATTTGGTGGACACAGTGGCTGTATTTGATGGGCACAGTGGCTGCATATGATGGGCACAGTGGCTGCATTTGATAGGCACAGTGAGGCTGCAATTAATATATTTTTTTGGCACCAGCCGCCACTAAATTCTAGCACTAAACCTCCTCTGTAAAGCTAGCCATACATGATACAATTTTCTTGTTCAATTTCCTTTAGATTTACCTTCAACTATGTAGCACAAAGGCCTGCCTGACTGCATACAAAATTGAAAGTGTTTAGATTTGACCTCATATTATAAGGTTTTGGTAAATCTAAAGGAAAGTTATAGAAGAAAATTGTATAATGTATGGCCAGCCTAAATCTAAACAGGTAACCTGTACCAAATTTTAAAACATCGCCTATGGAGATTTTTAAGTATCATAGTTTGTCGCCATTCCATGAGCGTGTGCAATTTTAAAACGTGACATGGTAGGTATCTATTTACTCAGCATAACATCATCTTTTATATTATACCAAAAAAAAAAATGGGGAAACTATTTTGTTTTTTGTGTAATTCATTAAAGTGTATTTTTTCCCCAAAAAATTCCGTTTGCAAGGCCGCGGCCTAAATACTGTGATATAATATTGCAACGATCGCCATTTTATTCTCTAGGGTCTCTGCGGAAAAAAAAAAAAAAATATATATATATATATATATATATATATATATATATATATATATATATATATATATATATATATATATATATATATATATATATATATATATATATAATGTTTGGGGGTTCTAAGTAACAAAAAATGCTAATTTAAACAAAAAGTTTCTAGAAAAGGCTTGGTCAGCAAGTGATTAAAGGGTGCTGTTTTCAGGAAGCTATGTACAGCACCCTGCCAGCCCCTCCCATCAGCCGTGATCTCCCTTCATTGCATAGAAAAGCACAAAGACCGCAGTAATGATATCACTGAGTCTAAAATAAGGAGCTCTATGTCACCCCGAAACGATTTGGCTCTACTAAGGACTTAAAGTGGAAGTTCACTCTCCCAATCAACATTGATCATTTTGAATCCTCATAGCTCATAGATAGAAAAGTATACCATATTTACTGGTTTTACACTTTTTTTTTTTGCATTTCTTCAGTTACTTCCTGGTTTCTTGCCTAGGCAAATTATTAGGAGTCTTCAGGAGGAGAGGAAGGAATGAGGGGTTTTATATGTTAAGCATTAACTCTTGCATGCATGCTTGAGCTAAGGGCAGATGGATTCCAGGAGGTAAATTCTACATGAATCATTTGTTCTTTCTCACTATGGCCACGGGCAGAAATGCTAGGGGGATGTTTTTCAAAATGATTTCTCAACAAAGAAAAGCATGGAGACATAGATAGATGTTTACATTGAATTTTAAAAATGAAGTAAATAGTGTTTTTTGGTTTGTGGTGCTCAGATGCAGTGAAGATCCACTTTGTGATTGTAAACCATCACATATACCCAGAAGGGTGACTGGCCTCAGGTGATACACGGTAATTAAACAAATCCTTCTACATATGTTGTACCTGTTTATGTGCAGTCATTTCTCCTCTACATCCATTCAAAATCCAGAATTCATAAACCTTGTCTGAGCTGTCAGAAAAAAGGGGGCAGAGAACTGAAATTACACACTGCAGAGCACAGTGAGGAGACCTTTGAGAGATGATTGGAGGGAAGGGACACACCCACTTTTATAGAGCACACAGGAAAAGAGCTGAGGCTGTCAATATTAATTATTATTATACAGGATTTATATAGCGCCAACAGTTTATGCAGCGCTTTACAATATAAAAAGCAGACAATACAGTTATAATACAATAAAATACAAGAGGATTAAGAGGGCCCTGCTCAGAAGAGCTTACAATCTATTAGGGTGGGGCAGGTGATACTAAAGGTTGTAACTGTGGGGAATGAGCTGATGGAAGTGGTAGAATTTTAGTTGGAGATGTGATAGGCTTTCCTGAAGAGATGAGTTTTCAGGGATCGCCTGAAGGTAGGGATCGCCTGAAGCAGATTGGTGGAGACAGAAATGACACTTAGTGCTCTGGATTGAGACAAGTACAAAGTATAGAAGGATGTGCTTTGTTCCTATTTCATGTATCAGGTTTACAACCACTTTAGTTTTTTTTTGGTAGATGATTTGTATCCCCCACCTCAACCTCGATAAATGGGACCTAGCATCTCATACTAGCCTGTTGTGGCCTGAAGGTCCTGATGGCCTATACTTTCTAAGTATACACAACTTTCTAAGGTGATAAGATCGGCCTCCCATAAGGCTCTAGGCATCCCATCTTCAATAGAGCAATTGTCAACTTAGAGGTACGGGGCAGGCCTCTCGCTGAATATTTGATTAAATGTATGCGGTAATTTCACTAAATTAATAAATCAGTTCAGCATTGGAAAAGTGTAAAGAGGCAAGGCATTTCCAGATGTGGATTTTAGCAAAGAAAACGTTTCTGTTCCAGGAGAGAAAACGTGATGACGTTTCTTTGAAGTGTAATCTCATTTGTTTATTTGGCTTCTAATAGCTTCCAGAAGTTTGGCTGCATATTTCATACGTGATGTCGCTTGTGTATTATATACACATTGTGTTGGGTTCAGTGTACCATGAACTTAGTCTCTGTAGAAAATCCCTCACATGCAAGGTATTTCGGTCAGTGTGTCCTATTAGAAGGAAAGGGAGATCGACATTTAAAGAAGAAATATAATATTTTTTGCCAGATTTATTTTCTTTGTTTTTGATGTTTAGAAGTTTACAAAACTTATTTTATATCATGTTTTCAGTGCTTGTATAATATCAATTTATCAATATATATTTAATGCTGGGTATTTTCATGTTTGCAGAAAGACCAGCACTACCCAGGAAAGGATTAGGCCAGAATGGGCAAGGTAGTGGCTTTGCCAGCCCAACACCCCTCCTCATTGATTACCTATATACTCGAGTATAGTCTGACCCGAATATAAGCCGAGGCACCTAATTTTACCACAAAAAAAATGGGAAAACTTATTGACTCGAGTATAAGCCTAGGGTGGGAAATGCAGCAGCTACTGGGTAAACAATGCCCATCTGCAGCCTCACTGTGCCCATTTGCAGCCTCACTGTGCCCACCTGTATCATCAGCGCCCATCTGCAGCCTCACTGTGCCCATCTGCAGCCTCACTGTGCCCATCTGCAACCTCACTGTGCCCATCTGCAACCTCACTGTGCCCATTTGCAGCCTCACTGTGCCCATCTGCAGCCTCACTGTGCCCACCTGTATCATCAGCGCCCATCTGCAGCCTCAGCCCCGGTTCACACAGGAGCGACTTGTCAGGCGACTTAGCCACCTGACAAGTCGCGTCCTGTTCTGTACTACGGAACCGTTCTAATAGGAGCCACTCAAGTCGCTCCGACTTAGAAAAAGGTTCCTGTACTATTTTGGGGCGACTTCAGGCGACTTGCATTGACTTCTATACAGAAGTTGTTTTGCAAGTCTCCGCTGAAGTCGTGTGCAGGTCGCCTCGGTGAGTCGGCCTGCAAGTCATGTTACCCCTGTGTGAACCGGCAGTCACTGTGCCCATCTGCAGCCACACTGTGCCCATTTGCAGCCTCGTTGTGCCCATCTGCAGCCTCACTGTGCCCATTTGCAGCCTCGTTGTGCCCATCTGCAGCCTCACTGTGCCCATTCGCAGCCTCACTGTGCCCATCTGCAGTTGTACCTTTGATTAGCATTGTATCAGTGTTCAGTGTTCCGTCTATCACAGACAAGGAGGAGGCGGGGCTTTGTTACAATGGACAGCCACCGAACAGACTGCATAACACAGCGGGAGACACCCACTGTTTTAGTAATCAAAGGTACAGCTGCAGATGGACACCCTCACTCGAGACCTTCACTCGAGTATAAGCTGAGGGGGGGGGGGTCAGCCTAAAAATTGTGCTGAAAAACTCGGCTTACACTCGAGTATATACGGGTAAATTCATTTTCTCTTGTATTTGTAGGGGTTTTTTTTTTTTGGAGCTTTGCTCTTGGGTTTTTCCCAAGGGCCGTTACACTTATATGCTCCCTGAAGAGAGTGGGGTGGCCCCTATGCTGTGGAGGGGTAAGAGAAATGTTATATTATGTGGTTTTTTTTTTTTTTTTGCTGATGAAGACAGTATTATATGATGTACAGTATATATTTTAATTGTATAAATATTGTGTATTTTTTCTTTTTAGATTTCCTATTTTCTATACTTTAGTTTACATTCATTATACTCTTAAATGGAATAATGTTATGAATTTTATGTATATGGTCCCGAGGAAGTGGACCGTACCCCAAAACACATAGACCAATCCATATCATCTTGATGATCATATTTCAGAATGTTGTAACCTATTTACTTTACTGTGATCATTATACACCTCCAGGGGCGCCCATGAATGGTGTTGTTAGTCTCACGGCAGTTTTATCTACCTAACAGCAGGCTCAAACCTCTTTGCTGATATCATATACCACTCTTATCCCAATCGGGTGATCATCACACCTGGATATGGGTTAAGGTGTCTGGACTGCATAGTTTACCATCACGCCATAGTGATTGATCAACCACTATTTCTATAATTGCCTTTCTGGGTACTATTGATACTTTTTGCCCCCCCCTGCACTTATATTGATTTTAATATTATACAATTGTCTCTGTCAGCCCCCTACAGCCGCAATCGTTGCGGTGCTGGGCTGTTGGTTCCCCTTGGGGGGGGGGGGGTCTCGGTGCTATATCCGCCATCGGGGATGCCTGGAGTCTACATACTTGCACAGGTTAATAACATTATCACCCCTGAAGAAGCCAATGTTTGGTGAAACATGTAGGGACTTATCGCCTGCAATTTATTTTGGCCCTATTTAACATCTTGGCCAGTTCTGTATGTACATTTCTCTGTTTTGCAATTGTCTACGCACCTGTGTATGTATTTTATGTCTCAATTTTTGTACTAGATAAAATATATATATTTTATGCATTTTCTGTAACTTATATATTTCTTGGCACCGTTATAATCCCCCTTCTCTATTCCTCCCTTTTTTGCTAAATTATCCAACCTTTGTTTTTGATTTATATTGTGATATCTACATCTAACTATTTTATGTGGAATGGAATAAAAAGTCTTTTATTACCTATAAATGTCATGTGTGTTCGACTCCCACTGGCATATTTCAAGTCCCATCTAGATATGTTTGGATTTGCTTTATTTGATATTTTCGGGATGATGCCCTACAGAGTCATTTTTAGATATACATTTATTTAAACTCCACTCCTATCTTTGGGTGACTGTTTATATATATTTATTCAATTACATTAATAAGGAATGCAATAACCACAGGGAAGCTGCTCCATTTGCATTGCATTGACTGGAATGGCTCCATCAGACACCAACTACCTATATGTGAATCTTCACTGAATTGACAGCCAGGCAAGTCCACAACTATCTCCCTTGTTTGTTACAGGTACCTTAGGCTTCTGCCTATGTTGTCTTTTGGACGAGGCGACTTAGGTGCTGCCTGCTCACGCTTTGACTTACTCTGAAAATCCCTACAGGGTCATATGAGCAAGCAGAAGGAAGAGGCCGTATCCCTTCTTTGGCTCATTCAGCTGTGTTTGTGTATAGACCTGAATGAAAGGGAGTATTCACTGCATAGCAGTAAAGAACTCAGCAGAAGTAGTGTACCCAAGCTGGTTACAAGTGATACATGCAGAACACTCAAATTTGATATTTAATATTTGCCTGACTTAAAGGGAAATTAAACTTTTGCATAAAAAATAAATAAAAATGAGCCCCCTGGAGCTTTATGCCATAATGTACTAGTATGACGTGTTATGGCAGACTTGCCTGCCAAGAAATCCCTTCTAGCAGTACGGTGTCAGCACTCTCGGCTGTCAAGGGTGCTTCCATTTTCCCCTGGTTCGGTCACCAAACTGGCCAGGTCACAATGACGTCACTCCCACACATCTCACCATGGCACAGACCAGTGCCACAAATGTACACTGAGCTGCGCATGCGCTGCTTAGTGTACATAAGCCTTGACAGGCAAGGAGAAGAGTTTATGACAGAAGAAACCAAAAGGGTCCAGAGTTTTTTGTTTGTTTTTAGTGTTAACTCCAATTTAAAAATGTTTTAAAAATAACTTTACTTTTAGTCCTATACATTAGAAAATGAAAAATATACATAACTCTATTTATTCCCGTAAAAATGTATTTTCTATCCAGTTGTCTTACTTGGAGCAAACAGAGATCTCCCTGATATAGTCCCCACCTCCTTTCCCAGCAATCTTTTAGCTTTGGTTATCTCCACCCACTTTCACAATCCTTTTTGTTGCATTGTCCATACTATCAAGTAAATGCTTGATAGTAAAAAACTTAAATTGTCCCACTGGGAGCCCCTTAAAGCGACAGTAAACGGCAGCATTAAAAAATAAAATAAAAATTCCCTGCAAGCAATGACACATTATGAAATACTTGCCTTAGAACTAATCCCTCCAGCGGCAGGCTCAGTTGACGCGTTTCGCACTCTAGATTGAGTGCTTACTCATAGCTCAAGTTTCAATCTAGAGTGCGAAACACGTCAGCTGAGCCTGTATGATTTGCCTGTTTGTCCTGGATTTTTGATGATCCAATTTTTATAATAAAGACTATTTTTCAACTTTATCCGGTGTGCGGCATCCAGATTCTCCTGTTCAAAGCCTAACCCTCCCTTACGCTAAAAAAAAAAAAAAAATGCATTCAGTTCTGTTTTAATCCTGCATCATGTTGTTTTCAAGCAGTACAAAAGTAACACAAGCAGCATATATACTGTTTCTGCATATATTGAGATATATGATGTACAACAAATCCATGTTATCATCATTATTATTGTTGTCTTGATCCTTGCCTCCTGCCTCTTTGTCCCACGGGACTAGATGATGTAAAGCTAGATAGGTCAATTATGGCCAGCAATACTGATTTCTTGATGATGTGTAAGAGATGACATCATAATCAGTCTTTTTTTTGCGTTAAACTCTTGAGACCAAAGAAAATCTACCTAAGCTGACCAAACAAACACTAAAAGAAAGGCTTCTTCACATGGCATGAAAACCTGACTTCTGGGGGACATGGACCCTTTATCTCTTTATCATCAAAAAGGGATTAGATAAGCTTGTGGTCAAAATGGAACACCCCTTTAATGCCGAACCCATCAAAAGAATGCAAGCACAAATAACATTAAAGGTAGCTGCCAAAAGCCTAAATTGAATTAAGAATAACATTTAGAAAGAAATAAAAAGCCTGTTGCCAAACAATGACCCATTGCACATTTGCTATAAAATTATTTTAAATTATGCTACTTGAAAAGCTTGTTCCAAGTACATATTGCAATTTGCTCAGGTCTTCATGTGTTTTCTATTAAGGATGTCTGTGGTTGCCTTCCTGAATCTGCTGAACTGGAAAAACACAGTTAATATGGTGTGATCTGGAGTAAGCTTTGATGGGGGGGAGCTTTACAAATAAATCTCCAGATGTCATGTGTTTCACATTCGTATCTCAATGCCTTTTCTATAAATGTCTCTCTTGAATATTCCATTGAAGCAACACATATCAAAGTAGCATTGGGAAGCAGGGAAATGGGGTAAGCTTTGCTAAGGTTCCCTAAGAGAATACTAGAGTGTTGATTTTTAAGAAATTTGGCCGCCTCCCCTCCTGAGAGCAAAAATACCCGAGATCTCAAAGACAGCAGTAACATACTACAATAACTGTCATTAAAGTGGACCTAGCATGAGAAAATTACATTCATACAGTCTACAGTATCAATAGTCTATGCTGCCCTTCCATCTTCGTAGAGTAAGTGTAAAAACATTACCTTTGGTATGTTATGGAGCAAAGAACCTGGACCCACCCATTGCATGCTGTTGTCTGCCACTCGGGCATGTCTCATTCTCAGACTTTCAGGCCATTAATAACGTAATGTAGAGATAGTTCACATTTGGCAATGATTTCTTTAAAGCTGAACTCCAGGCACAAATGAATGCAGCTCTGTAATAAGTCACACATAATTACAGTAAATGTATTTGTTTGTTCAATAGTTTTTTTTAAGAAATATAACACAAACATAAAAAGGTTTACAAAATATAACGCTCTCAGACCAAGGATCATCATTATCAATTTAAAAAAAAAACAAATAAAATAAAACACATATAGAAATGTTGCAGTCCAATGCATAAGCTCCCGAAGTACCTTTAGCCATAGCTATAGATACAGTGCCTTGAAAAAGTAACCATACCCCTTTAAATTTCCCACATTTTAATAAAGTGCGTGCGCGCGAAACGCGTAGTCATGGCAACCGTACTGCTTGCGGGTCACGCTGGTTCCCGAGCACACGCAGGTTTCCAAGCCCATTCGGCTCCCTTCAGCGTTGGACGCCACCTGCACAAGCCTACCGGGTCTGACCTCGGCTCCCACCCCGGGATTCCCCATTGTCAGTACACCAGCTGGCTCTGCAAACGACAGGTGGGATATGGCGCTCCACCCCTCTGCTGCCGGCGGCCTCCCCCCGCACCAAACCTATGAGTCCAGGCCGCCCAACGGGTCCTCGGTCTGGCCGAGTGCAGCAGGGAGATTGGCCCCTCCCCCACTGCCAGGCTCACTCCATCTGTGGATGCCGTCAGCTCCCCGTTGCTATGGGAACCCCAGCGATACCGTAAGCTACTTTTAATACATTACATTTTTCCATCATCCACATCATTATTGCATTGCCTCTGAATTTTGGCTTTCCTATGTGCATGTCTTATTAAACTTTTCATGCTGTTTTATGCTGCTTCCCAGAGACCCTTTTTTTCTAAACCCATTGAGTGCTGACACCCTTGGTTTTGTTCTGCTGTCACCCATATCCTCCAGTATGATTATTGTTTAGCTGCCTTAGATTTAGACCCTATTATAATACCTGTGATCCCACTCCACATGACCACAGTTGAGCGCTGATGAAACTGCTATTTTTCCCCTTGAAATTTTCCACATTTTGTCATGTTACAACTAAACATTTAAATGTATTTAATTGGGATTTTATGTGATAGATCAACACAAAGTGACACATAATTGTGAAGTGGATGGAAAATGATAAATGGTTTTCAAAATTGTTTACAAATAATTATGTAAAAAGTGTGGGGTACATTTGTATTCAGCCCCCCTGAGTCAATATTTTGTAGAACCACCTTTTGCTGTAATTACAGCTACAAGACTTTTTGGGGATGTCTCTACCAGCTTTGAACATCTAGAGAGTGACATTTTTGCCCATTCTTCTTGCAAAATTGCTCAAGCTCTGTCAGATTGGATGGAGAGCGTCTGTGAACTGCAATTTTCAAGTCTTTCCACAGATTCTCAATTAGATTTAGGTCTGGACTTTGACTGGGCCATTCTAACACATGAATATGCTTTGATCAAAACTGTAGCTCTGGCTGTATGTTTCGGGTCGTTGTCCTGCTGGAAGGTGAACCTCCGCCCCAGTCTCAAGTCTTTTGCAGACTCTAATGCCGTGTACACACGAGCAGGATGTCCGACAGAAAAAGTCAGACGGGAGCTTTTCATTGTATATTCCGATCAGGTGTATGCCCCATCTGACTTTTTCGTCGAAAATTCTGACGGACCTAGATAGAGAATATGTTCTAAATTTTTCCGACGGAACCAATTCCTATCGGGAAAACCACCCATCTGTATGCTGTTCCGACGTACCAAAAACAAGGCATGCTCTGAAGCAAGTACGAGACGGAAGCTATTGGCTACTGGCTATTGGACTTCCGTTCTCTAGTCCCATCGTACGTGTTGTACGTCACCACGTACTGGACGGTCGGAATTTGGTGTGACCGTGTGTATGCAAGACAGCTTGAGCGGAATTCCGTCGGATCTCCGTCAGAAAAACCTTCAGAGTTCATTCCGACGGGAAAACCGGTCTTGTGTACAGGGCATTACAGGTTTTCTTCTAAGATTGCCCTGTATTTGGATTCATCCATCTTCCCATCAACTCTAACCAGCTTCCCTTTTAGCTTTGTCCTCCTCATAGTGAAACTTCACTATCACATCTCTTGAATTTTCCGATGTGTTTCTGGGGTATCGTGCGACCCTATGGGCTCTGTCAATTTTCAAGGGAGCCGTCGCTTCTTTATCTAGTAATGGATTTAGCAGTTTTTGTAATATCGGCACCAGCTCTTCCTTCCCGATTTTCTCTGGGAGGCCCTTGAGTCGCAGGTTTTTGCGTCGGCTGCGATTCTCCTGATCTTCTAATTTATAAAGGAGGCTTCTATTCGCTCTTTGTAGATCCCTTATTTGCGTGTTCATTCCTTCCAGTCTCTGCTCATGTTCTTCCAGTCTGTCTTCCGTCTCTTCCACTCTTTTCAGCACATGCCCAATATCTACCCTTACAGTCGCGATCTCTTTTTTAAGGGAAGTCTCTAGTTTCGTTAGTAATTCAGTGAGCATTTCTCTGATCTGTGGGGCCTCTTCCTGTATAAGTTGGGGTGACGGTTTGTTCCCCCCGGTGGGATCCTCCTCTTCATGTCTCCTATGAGAGCCTTCCTGTATCTCGCCACCGTGAGTCTGTTGGCTTCCACTGATCCTTGCTCTTGCGCTTTTACTTCTATTTTCTTCTGTTGTCCCTTTCTGTTTATTTATCCCTGGGCGTGAGGGTGCTCCCAATCTGGGGCTCCCCTGGGGTTCTTCCAGCATGCTGGCCTCGGTTGACATATATCTCTGGATCCCTCCTGGGCTGGGAACGGTTATAGTTCCCTTACTGCCTTTGTTTGCCTTCCCCTTCATCTTCCCGGGTCTCCGAATCCTTCGCCCTGCCCCTCGGAATTAGTGCAGTCTCAGATGTAATTAGCTGTGCCTAGGTTACCCCTTTGCGGGTCCCGGAGCCAACTGCCTCAGTTCCCTCTCCCGTCCCTCAAATATGCCTGAGCCACGCACCCACACCCGCTCACACCCTCGCTCCTATACTGAGCCCACAGAAGGTCCCCTCGATCCACTTGGGTCTGTGGGGGGGTCCTCTGGGGAGGTTACCCTTCCCCACCGACCCTATATGTCAGACCTGAGCGGGTGTGTTTACCTCCCAGTGGTCTCGCTGGGCAGCTATCTAGTCCTTTCTAGACTCTGTCCAGCGGGGAGCTAAGTGGATTTAACCCCCAGCCCCCAATTTAGGGTAGGGTATATGTTTTTTTTTTTTTTTTTTTTTTTTTTTTCCACTTATATAGTCCAGGTTGCCCCGGATAACCGGTATTTCTACCCGATACTTTGTCCTCTTAGCCTTTGGCTATCAAAGAGACCGGGGGGTAGGGAGAGTGGTCCCCACGTTTAGGGACAGGAGAGAGGGGCCGAGGCAGTCAGATCTTCTATTTTGGATCATCTACCCTCTACTATATGCGTCCTAGAGGGTTAGCACAGTTAGCGCTGTTATAAAGAATGTCACTTAGAAGTAAAAATCCTTTTTTCTTTCGCACACAATACTCCTCTAGGTATGGGGTCAGCTCAGGTCTTTTTGAGGTTTATAATGTCATAGAGGTGGATGAGTGTGAGGGCGCACAGATGTTCACATTGGACAGTCAGGAAGAACAGGTAGATGTGCAAATCGGGTGATAAGTAATCAAATCATCTGTCCCGGGCACTTGCGTGTAATTAAATACTTCCCAAACAACTCCCGGCTACTTGCTGCTGTTCTGTGGGTATTTCCCTCAACCCTTACTATAAATCCTAGCTCCAGGTGGTTCGAGCAGCAACAAGAGGGGTTAATTTCCGGAGACTATGAATGTATAGTAGCGTCAAGTCATACAAATTAAATGCAAGATAACTTTTTTTGATTTCCTCCCCGGAGAGTGTAGATGCAGAGTGACGCAGGGTAATGCAGAGTGAATGCAGAGAGTGACATTTAATTTCTTACCCTGTTTTCAGCTGCTTCTCTAGAGACTTCACAGGGGGGGGGGCCGGGGAGACACACATGGGGGCATCAGCTTACACAGGGCCTCTCCTCGGCTCACGCTTCCCTCTGCTCCTAATCCCGCGTGTCTCCCTGCAGGCTTCCCCCCTCCAGCTGCGGCGTTACCTTATTGCTTGTTGCACCGCTCCAGCTCCCGGGGTTCTCTCCCCCCTCTGTTGCTACGCAACTCCTGCTCCTAATACCCGTGTTGGTTACGGTGTTGAGGGCTTATCCGAGCAGTAGCAGCAGCAGCGGTGGTGGTTAGCAGCTATCTCACTCCTCTCCTCCTCTGCTCCATGCTGGCGTCATCTCTCGGCGCCGGCGTCTTTGTGGCTTCCCAGCTTCCTCCTCACTGTTTGAGCGGATATGCGGGGAGGGCGGTGGTGCCCGGCTTCCTACGGAGCGCTCCTACGTAGCAACACTCCGCCCCATCCCGGCTGCTGCCATGTTTTAAAGTGGAGGTCCACCCTAAAAAAAAAAAATTGCATAAAAAAACCTAAAAAAATGGAGGAAAAAAAAATGTAACTTACGTGAAATGGCTGTTGCTAGGCAGTCTTCCTAATCTGCCTCTTCCTACACCGCGGTGATCTTCAGTTTTCTGCGCCCCGTGTTGTCTTCTGGGGAATGGGGCGCAGTGTGTTATGGGAACTGTGTGTGTCCCACAACACATTGCGTCCCATTCACAAAAGCGCCACGCCGCTCGCGCGTGTGCAGTAGGAAACTGGCAGTGAAGCCGCAAGGCTCCACTGCCTGTTTCCCTTACTTAGGATGGCGGTGCCGGGACCCGAGAGCCGAGGCACGGGTCGGCCTCGGGCGGCCGACATCGCAGGCACCCAGGACAGGTAAGTCTACTTATTTAAAGTCAGCAACTACAGTGTTTGTAGCTGCTGACTTTTAAAAAAAAATTATCGTGGCCGGAATCCAGCTTTAAGGTGGGGATGGTGTGTTCAGGGTGCAGTGTTAGTTTTTAACCACACATAGCGTTCTGTTTTTAGGTCATAATTTTCTTTCCACTTTTCAATTATGTGCCATTTTGTGTTGATCTATCACAAAAAATATCCCAATAAAATACAATTACGTTTTTGGTTGTAACATGAAAAATGTGCAAAATGTCAATGGGGTATGAATACTTTTTCAAGGCACTGTATATTCCATCCCTTAGAGTAGACAAATCCCACAAGGTTTTGGTTGCAGTCCGAGATTTTGATGTGGCAATAGTTACCTTTTGCCAAAGGGAAATAGGGAAGATACGAACGAAGAAAGGGAAGAAGAAACAAGGAAGTAGAAATAAATCTTTTTTTCAAATGCAAAAAGCATAAATATTTGAATTCGATTTGGTAATTGCATTTGTAATCTCTGTACAAACTGTACAACAAAGCTAAGATAGGGAGAGGCAGAAGCAACACAATTAGCCAACCCGGTGTGTTGCAGTGCATGGGGCCATGCTCTTAGGCCCCTTTCACACTGGGGCGGTAGGGGGCGTCGGCGGTAAAACATTGCTATTTTTAGCGCTGTTTTACCGCGGTATTTGGCCGCTAGCGGTGCAGTTTTAACCCCCCCGCTGGCGGCCGAAAAAGGGTTAAAACCCCTCGTATTACTGCCGTATAGCCGCGCTGTCCCATTGATTTCAATGGGCAGGAGCGGTGAAGGAGCGGTGAATACACCGCTCCTTCACCGCTCCAAAGATGCGGCTTGCAGGAAATTTTTTCTTCTCCTGCCAGCGCACCGCTTCAGTGTGAAAGCCCTCGGGCTTTCACACTGAACAAACAGCGGAGGCTGTTTAGGGGCGGTATTTTTAGCGCAATAACGCCTGCAAACCGCCCCAGTGTGAAAGGGGTCTTAGGCCCCTTTCACACTGAAGCGGTAGGGGGCGTCGGTGGTAAAACAGCGCTATTTTTAGCGCTGTTTTACCGCGGTATTCGGCCGCTAGCGGTGCGGTTTTAACCCCTGCTGGCGGCCGAAAAAGGGTTAAAACCACTCGTACAGCGCGGCTATAGCTGCGGTATTACCGCGGTATAGCCGCGCTGTCCCATTGATTTCAATGGGCAGGAGCGTTGAAGGAGCGGTGAATACACCGCTCCTTCCCCGCTCCAAAGATGCGTCTAGCAGGAGATTTTTTCTTCTCCTGCCAGCGCACCGCTTCAGTGTGAAAGCCCTCGGGCTTTCACACTGAACAAACAGCGGAGGCTGTTTAGGGGCGGTTTGCAGGCGGTATTTTTAGCGCAATAACGCCTGCAAACCGCCCCAGTGTGAAAGGGGTCTTAGGAAAAAAGCGCAGATTGACAATGAGATGACTTCATGAGCTCCTATATATGTATTAATGTAAGTATTTAGCTGTTTGCTTGAAGTTTAGCTTGAAATCCCAACTCCAGGAATTTAAAAAAATCCTCCCCCTCCCGCACCGCAAGGGTTATTTGCATTTTATGTATAGGGGAGTACAGAAAAGTCTGTTTCAGTTACCTTGCACCCAGGGCCGGTACAAGGCAGGGGCGGAAGGGGCAGATGCCCTGGGCAATACACTTTACTGAAGGGAGGGGGGCGCAGGTGAAGTGGGCTTCTAAAAACTGGCTGTGTGTGCGATTGTACATACCAGCCGCTAATAGCTGTAGTTACAACGATGTGCCGAGTGCGCTCCTGCACCCGGCACAAGCTAACATGTCAGCCCTTCATTGCCTTCCCTGTCAGTGGAGATACTCCGACCCCCCCCCGACAGGCGCTTCGTGGTTCCGGCCGGCCCGGCGTGATGTCACTCACTGAGAGGCCGGGTGTCTTGTCCCCCATCGGATAGTACCTGCCCTGTACTGCGCAGGCGCAGCGCTTGCGCAGTACGTAGGACAAAGGAGACGCCGACAGTCTCCGAAGATTAACAGCTGTTCATCAGCTCTACACGGAGACTTTCGGCGTCTCCTTTGTCCTACGTACTGCGCAAGCGCTGCGCCTGCGCAGTACAGGGCAGATACTATCCGATGGGGGGGCCCTTTCTTGTCAGAACCCCGGCGATGATGGGAGGCGGGATTGTAGGACTCACAGGAGCATCATACAGTGCTGCTGAGGCTGTGACCAAGAGGAACCGACGAGGAGGAACTAAACACTGAGTGACTGCAGTGTGTATTGCACAAGTAGGCAAAGCAGATGATTGCAGCTTAATTAACTCTGTAGATTTAGGGGGGGGGGATGGAGGTGGCTGCTGAGGGGAGGCCAATTACCAATCATTTTACATTTCAGTAATGTACAGCATGGAGGGGGGTTAATGTATTGCCATTGGTCACTGATCTATTAGTGAACAGTAGCAGTTAATTAACCCCTTTGTGCTGCATTGGTGGCACCAGTATCAGTGTTATACTGCAGCACAAATGGGGTTAATTAACTGTTACTGGTCACTAATAGATCAGTGACCAATGGCAATACATTAACCCCCCTCCATGCTGTACATTACAAATTGGGTCAAACACAAGTAATAAGAACGAAGTCCCAATTACTCGATTGCATGGACCTCCTATCACATGTAATCACATTAGGATCAAAACAAGCTGGCTGGCTAATCACAGCTACCCGTCCTTCTGGGATTCGAGAAGCGCAGTGACGTCAGGTGATGGAGCGAATCCCGGAAGGACAGGTTGCTGCGATTATCCAGCCGGCTTGTTTTGATCCTTATGCGATTACATGTTTTTGCTGTAAAAGCAAAATGTTATACTTTCAATGAAGTTTTTAAATATTTTTACAGTATGGCTAGCAAGCCTTTTTGTATTTTGGGGACCATCTGTGATATTGTTTCCTGGATGGTGGGTCCACTTGCCATAAGGGGTTCCTTGGATGGTTAAAGGACCTGGCTGGGTTTAGAGCCACAAGTGTCACTGACCTTCCCTGATAGGAGGTTTGTGCAATCTGGTAAGCAAGCACTTTATCTATGGTAGAGGATCACTCAATTGAAGGTGCGGATGTTGCCAAAGAACTTTTTTTATCACATTGGGACTTTGTTTTTATCACTGGTGCTTGACTCAATATTAATTAGCGCAACTCCGTTGATGAATTTATGATTTGGGACTGTGTTATATCTCACAGTAGAGTTTGCGGCTACTTTAGATGTTTGTATTTTAGAATAATTAGCGCCATTTTTTGCTTTATTTGATGCATATTACAAATGCCATTGGTAATTAACCACTTGCCGACCCATCACAGTACATTTACTGCTATTGGGTGGCAGCTACAGGCGTATGATGCTGCCTGTTTCAGGGTGTCGGGCGCATGCTCCCACCCACCTACTCACCTGTGATTTGACACATCAGGACTGTCAGCAGATCCCAGCCAATGATTCATGGCTGGGACATGCTGATCAGCTGTGTCAAATCACAGCCCAGAACTTGACAATCAATACAGGGGCTCTTTACAGAGGGAATGATCACTTTTTTTTTTCTTTTCCCTGCAAAGCACTGACTCTTTGTTTACACGGGGGGGGGGGCGCAGTTTGCCATCTTCGCCCTGGGCACCAAATGACCTTGTCCCGGCACTGCTTGCACCCCATTCCAACCAGCTTCAGACCTCTCCTCCTCTGCCAGAAGATTCGATTTGTGGCCAGAGCCTCTGCACCATCATCATACATCATCATGTACAAGACAGGGACATTTATGCCGTATAGCACGTTTAGGAGACTGGAGTGTGAACAGAGCTGGAGGGACCCTGCTGGATTGAGGAAAAGTAGTAAAGTAGTAGTAAAATATATATTTACTCCTTAAAGTGCTTATAGGTGGGAAATTCAACATTTGGTTGAGTGGTGTACAGAAAATGATTAATACTAAATACTGCAAAAACTAAAGAAATAATAGTGGATTATAGGAGATAAAGAAAGATCAACCATTGCCCGGTTTATATAGGTGGTGAGGAGGTGGAAAGGGTGGACACTATTAACTTTTTGGGAGTGCATATTACAAGGTACTTGTCATGATCTCAAAAAACTTTTTTTCCAGTGGTAAAATCACAGCAGAGACTGTTTTTCCTTCTGAGACTGAAGCAGGCTGAATTACCCTTAGGGCTTCTGGTCAGTTTCTATCATTGTACCATTGACAGTATTTTTCTCCACTGCACTGTAGTGTAGTATGCCGGCTGAAAAGTGCCGGCCTCATTTGGTAAAAACAGCACAGCGGATCATAGGTACGGAGTTACCAAATCTGGACACAGCATATGCCAACCGATTTTCCCTAGGGCTGTATTGAGCATAACCCCACCAGGTACAGTGTTTTAGGAGTTTTATGTGGAATTTTAATTTTTTTAAATAACATTTTATATTTTGTTATATTTAACCAGTAATGTGGGCATGTGCTAGGAGTATGATGTATGTGTGGTTTTGTTGAGAAGTGTTTTATTGCTGTTGTAAAGAGTATCCTGATAAATGTTGTTGTATGTATACAATGACAATAAAGTATCTTATCTTATTGATCTCAAGCCAGGCTGTGTGCATCTACTGACACACACAGCCTGTCTCAGACCCGTACCCCTCACTCCCTACTTAAAGGATGTGATTGACAGCAGCAGGGCAGCATGGAGCCAATGCTGTCTGGCACACGGCTGGATTGCAAGAGGAGCCAGTTATTATTGGGGGGGGGGGGGGGTGCACCAAAACTTGATTGGAGGGAAGCAACAACCCCCCCGCCCCCCGTCCCCTTACACAGCACTCAGGAAGAGAACTGAGGCTGTCAATCAGCTGGAGCTTCCTCACCTGTCACCCTTTTTCCCTTGATGTCAGGAAAACTTGACTCATGCTGATAGCAGAGGAATGAAGCAGCAGACAGAAATGACAGTTGGTGCTCTTCATTGAGACAAGTACACACTATAGAGGGATATGCTTTGTTCATTTTTCATGTTTGAGGTTTACAACCACTGTAGCCTCCCTGGCGGTTTTCCAGAGTGTGGCTCGGGGTTAAAATTCAGCACCATTAGCGGTAACCCCGAGCCACACTCGGGATTGCATCGCAGGATCCTGGTGCCTCCTTACTTACCTTGTCCCCGGGATCCTGCGATGTCCCCCGCAGTGTCCGCGGGCTGTGTCCTGTTCCGAAGCCTCTCTGTGCCAGGCTCCATTCCCTGCGAGCGTCGCGACGCACGGGGGCGGAGCCTGGCGGCAAATTCAAAAAAATGTAAAAAGCATAACACATACAGTACTGTAATCTTACAGATTACAGTACTGTATGAAATCATTTCACATCCCATTTGTCCCCAGTGCTCTGGCCTATGCCCTGCATGCAGTTTTATATTGCATATACTGTTCTTTCTGCCTGGAAACTGGAGATTGTCCATAGCAACCAAAAAGTGTCCCTTTACGTCAAAAATGGCTTTAGACCAGCTAGAAAACAGCGATAGTAAATTAGAACACTTGCAGAATTGAGCTATAGTGAATCGTGTGGAAATTTATTTTATTACTATTTATTTTTATTTTTTTTAATTATTATTTTTTTTTTATTATATTATAATTTATGTTTTTGTGTTTCAAACTTTATCATACCCGAGACTCATATCATATCTACTAGACTCTTGTTTGGACAGATTTAAGTGTGTTATTGTTAATAATTACAGACCTACAATATAAAACGCCAAATTTCCATGCAAAATAATTGTACTGCTTTCAGCACCTAAAATCAGAAAGAATCATACCGCCAGGGAGGTTAAGGAACATGATGGTCTCACTGGGTTGTTGATAAACAAAAGAAATGTGGTTTCAGTGCATTATTTCAGGAAAAGTGGAGCATGTAAGGGCTCTTTCACACAGGACGGATCCATGATGATCCGCCCCGTGAACATCCGCTTACTCAGTGGGGATCGCTCCGCCGATCCCGCTGAGCAGGAAGATGACAGGTCTGTCTCTGCACACTGTGCAGCGACGGACTTGTCAGAGCGCCGCTCTCCCCTATGGGGGATCGGATGATGACGGACCGTAGAGTCCGTCGTCACCCGATCTGATCTGAAAACGGATAGAAAAGTAGGTTTTTCCTCCGCTACACTTTTTCGGATCGGAGCGGGTCGGATGTCAGCGGACATGTCACCGCTGACATCCGACGCTCCATAGAGATCTATGGAGGGTCCGTTCAGGTCCGCCTAAAAAACTGACAGGCGGACCTGAACGGATCGTTCGTCTGAAAGAGGCCTAACTCTCTTCTCTTTCTCTCTAGTAATAGCCGTGGTGCTTGGTGATTAGATGAGTGCTGTCATATTGGGACGGGAAGACAGTCTTCAGCTCAATATAAGCTCTAACTAAACAGGGAGGGAGAAGAGGAAATGTGAGGATGTGCTGCTTGGGGCCTGGGCACTAAAGAAAACCCATTGCTTAGCCCTGCGTGGCAAAGTATGAGTTTGCTTTAAATAATGTATTCATTGCAATTAAAATGAAGTGGTATTTACTGTACTGTCTATAGCAGGGATATGCAATTAGCGGACCTCCAGCTGTTGCAAAACTACAAGTCCCATCATGCCTCTGGGTGTCATGCTTGTGGCTGTCAGAGTCTTGCTATGCCTCATGGGACTTGTAGTTCTGCAACAGCTGGAGGTCCGCTAATTGCATATCCCTGGTCTATAGGATAATGTAGGTGAGAGGACAAAAAATGTCATTTCAGGGCATCAAAGTTTTATATATATTTTTGTATTTTGGACATTTGGGATGTTCATTACATTCAAAAAACTGAGTGGAAATAACTGGAGAAGAAAAGAAAATATTAAAATAAGATCCATTCATGTACATTTAACTGCTTCTCAACATACATCACATTCCGCATTTTATAGATCTTTCCAGACCAAAGGTTTCATTTGGAAATAAAACTGCTTTTCCTCAAAAATTTTCCAACAAGTGATTTACCTTCACCAAGGTTTTGAAATATGCACGTCGACAAATACCATAGCTTATTTTTCTTGGGATGTTTTTTTTTTTTAAGCATTGCATCCAGTCTTTGAATGTATTTTTTTTTATTAAATCTTTCATTGTATCTTTTTAAGTCAAAAATGGCATTTGTTTAACATTGCAAGTATTTAACTTGGTATTTATTTTCAGTTTTATCATCTGAATGGGATGTGAAATACATCTGAAAACAGTATCATTAGTAGTAATCAGCATGGGTTTACGAAAGGTCGTTCTTGTCAAACCAACCTGTTAACATTCTACGAGGAAGTGAGCTGCCATCTGAACAAAGGTAGAATGCTAGATGTGGTGTATCTGGATTTTGCAAAAGCATTTGATACAGTCCCCCACAAACGCTTAGGGTCGGTTCACACTGGGGCAACACGACTTCAGCGCGACTTTGCACGGCGACTTCAATGCGGCTTCGACGCGACTTCGACGCGACTTCAGCGCGACTTTAGCAAATTACAAGGCGACTTGAAGTCGCCTCCATGACAGGCGACTTCGCCTGTGGCCAATCAGCTCTCTGGGATGGAGGGGGGGAGGGAGGGGTTTTCCCTGCAAAGTCGCTTGACTTTACAGAGAGATCCGACTTGGAGGCGACTTCCATTGATTTCTATGGTACAGGTCGCCTACCAAGTCGGATCAAAGTAGTACAGGGAGTACGCTCTGAAGTCGGAGCGACTTCAGTAGCGTCTATTAAGACGCTAGCGTTCACTCCTATTCAAACTATTTCTGGGGCGACTTGGGGCGACGTGAGGGCGTACAAGTCGGATCCCAAGTCGCCCCAGTGTGAACCGAGCCTAAATCTAAAAACTGAGGTCTGTAGGCATGGATCATAGGGTTTGTTCTAGGATAGAAAACTGGCTACAGGGGCACGCCCAAAATAGACATGTGCAGAACTGAAAAATTAGTTTCGTTCTGTTTCGATTCGTTATTTACATAAATTTGTTTAGTTAAATTTGTTTAATTCGTTTTCGGAATTTGTTTTCGGAATTCGTTTTCGAATCGATTCAAATTTTTCAAACCCTAATTTGGATCCATTCGAAAAGTTTTCGAATCAATTTTGAATAGTTTGCGAATTCTAATAGTTTTCTAATTCAAATTTCCGAAAAACAAAAATTTGTCCGAATTTCAATTCAGGCCAAAATTAACTGCACATGTCTAGTCCAAAAGGTGGTGTTAAATAATGTGTACTCAGAGTGATTAGTGGGGTACCCAGAGGCTCTGTCCTGGGACCAATTCTGTTTAATTTATTTATAAATTATATAGAGGATGGGATAAATAGCTCAATCTCAGTGTTTGCTGACGACACAAAAATAAGTAGGGCAATAGCATCACAGCAGGATATAGAAACCTTACAAGAGGACCTGAATAAATGAATCGAGTGGGCAACTATATGGCAAATGAGGTTTAACAAAAAAATGTAAGGTAATGCACTTGGGGGTTAAAAATATAAACGCAGTTGCTCACTAGGGGGAAAACCCCTAGGGAATTCCAGGCTGGAGAAGGATCTGGGGGTCCTAGTTCTGTAGAAGACAGACTGAGCAATAGCATGCCATTCCAAGCTGTAGCAAGCAAAGCCAGCAGAATATTAGCATGCATTAAAAAGGGGATTTACTCCAGAGATAAAACGATAATCCTGCCACTTTATAAAACTCTGGTTCGGCCGCATCTGGGGTATTCCGTCCAGTTCTGGTCACCAAACCTCAGAAAGGATGTGCTGGAGCTAGAAAGAGTCCAGAGAAGGGCAACAAAATTAATAAGGGGGATGGAAGACCTCAATTACGAGGAACAACTACAAGCACTGAATTTATTCTCCCTGGAGAAGAGACGCTTGAGAGGAGATATGATAGTGATATACAAATATCTCAATGGTGATCCCAAAGTAAGTATGAACCTTTTCAGTCCCAAGGAGGAGGACACAGGGCCACACGATGAGCCTGGAAGAGAAGTGGTTTAACCTTAAGCCGCAAAGGTTGTTTTTCACTGTCAGGACGGTAAGGATGTGGAACTCTCTTCCACAATCTGTGATCTGTTGATAGTTTTAAAAGACTCTTGGACGTGCATCTTAGCGAACACAATATACAGGGATATGGGAAATGATTATCTACACAAACACACACACACCAACACAGGTTGAACTGAATGGATTGGTGTCTTTATTCAACCTTGCCAACTATGTAACGATACAACCAAATGTTTGTTGGCAGTTGACTATTATACTTAATTTATGACCAAAGGTGTGCTACACCCCTCCAGCTTATTGAGTTCAGGTCTTTCCAGTGAAGAGTATTGTTAAAGCTACAGTATATAAACATATAGTAGATGGGCAGCACAGTGGCTAATTGAATAGCACCCCCGCCTACCTGCACTAGGGTCGTCGGTTCAAATCCCAACCACAGCACTACCTGCTTGGAGTTTGCATGTTCTCCTTGTGTCTGCGTGGGTTTCCTCCACACTCCAAAGACATGTTGGTATGTAAATTGGCCCTAGCATGTGTATGTATGAATGTGAGTTAGGGACCTTAGATTGTACGCTCCTTGATGGTTACAATATATGTAAAGCACTGAGTAAATTGACGGCACTATATAAGTACCTGTAATAAGATAAATAAATAATATGGCAGACACTTATGCTCTTGTAACAATAGTTTGATGAAGGCACTTTTGTGCTTTAGCATGCCTGTACCCCGTGTACAAAGTCAGCTTCATAAAGACATAGTTGGGTGAGAACTTGAGTATCTTGACCTCAACCCTACTGAACACCTTTGTAATGAATTGAAGTGCCAATTGAGAGCCAAGTCTTCTCATCCACCATCAGTACATGAGCTCACAAATCTTTTATGACTGCATGAGCATACATTCCAACAGGCACACTCCAAAATCTTCTGAAAAGCCTTCCCAGAAGAGTGGAGGCTGTACATACGGCGGACTTTTCGACCGGACTTGTCCGACAGACTTTCCAGCGAACTTTTGACAGACTTTCGACTGACTTTCAATGGACTTTTTAACGAACGGACTTGCTTACACACGATCATACCAAAGTCTGACGGATTCATACATGATGACGTACACCGGACTAAAATAAGGAAGTTGATAGCCAGTAGCCGATAGCTGCCCTAGCGTCGGTTTTTGTCTGTCGGACTAGCACACAGACGAGCGGATTTCTGGGTCAGGCAGAGTTACGACACAAAGATTTGAAGCATGTTCCAAATCTAAAGTCCATCAGATTTGCGACTGGAAAAGTCTGCTGAAGGTCCGGTGAAGCCCACACACGATCGGATTGTCCGCCAGATTTGGTCCGTCGGCGTCCGTCGGACAAGTCCGGTCGAAAAGTCCGACCGTGTGTACGCTGCATTAGAGGAGCAAAGTGTGTGTTTGGGGCAACTCTATATTAATGTCCATAGTTTTGAAATGGGATGTCGTGTAAATATGATGGTTAGGTGTACACAATCCTTTGCTTACATAGTGTACTTCACCTTGGCAACAGGTTTAAATATATTTTCATTCAATGTTATATTTTTAAGACAACATTTTTTCTTTTATTGATTTTAGCTGGTAGGATAAGTATTTTTCAATAATTTTTAATTTTTTTTTTTTTAATTGTTATGAGTTTCAAAAATGTCGGCCATTTTTTCCAGCAAAAAAGATGGGTTAATAGCATTAGCTGAATACGTGTTTATACCCTTGTGGCCAACAATCAATTTCTTCACCTTGATGTGAAAAGAAAAAAAAGCTGCAAAGGGGCTATTTATCTACATAGAAATGATTGCTCACACAGCTTGGCGGATTCCTAATCACATGTAAATTATACAAAATAGAACTAGTTTATGCAGCTATAGAGGACCTCCCCCAGAACAGCAATTATATAAAAAGTCGATCTAAATAACACGCCGGGTAATGAACTTGTTATGATAACCAGTTGACAACGAACCTCATAATGCATCTGTTAAGTGGGAATATCAGGTAAAATCATTGTAAGCAACATCTTCTCAATTTCCTTATAATGGGGCAAATTACACACTAAAAATGGTAACAGACGCGACAGATACACAAACTGTGTGCATGATTAAATATCCAGGATGGCGCAGTGTGTTTCTAGGTAATTAAAAATGACAAATAATTGACTTGTTGTAAAGTAGGGATTATTAAAAAGCTTACTGAAGAAAAGGGAAAAAAAATCAATGTGACATGAGTAAATCCTACAGAACAAATATCACTTTTTATCTCGAAGATACAAGATGTTTGATCGACTGGGAAATGTATCATTTGAAAGTTATTGTTGATTATTTTTCCAATGTGGGGTTTTGCAGTTTCTGTTTGAACTGTTCATAGTTGCTTTAAACAGTATGCCATGAGCGACGGCAAGAATGCCAAGGTAAAGTCATTTTAATTGGGCAGCGGGAGCCCACCATAAAAGTGGCTAGGCATGATCAGAGAACCTGAATGATTTGGGCTTTGATTATTTATTTCCCAAATGGAACTCCAGGCAAACAGAGAAAGGCATGGTTAATTTATACACACTATATTGTCAAAATTATTGGGATGCCTGCCTTTACACACACGTGAACTTTAATGGCATCCCAGTCTTAGTCCGTAGGGTTCAATATTGAGTTGGCCCACCCTTATTCATCCCAAAGGTGTTGAGGTCAGGACTCTGTGCAGGCCAGTCAAGTTTTTCCACCCCAAACTCCAGGGCCGTCTTTAATATTGACTGGACCCTGGGCAAACATTTTCTTGGGCCCCCTATTTAATGCAACTTCGTTATCCACATGCTTTGAGACATACAATAAATAGTAGCTAGACTCAAAATCAGTTTACTGAATCAGATCAGGCAGCAAATGCAATTGGTTGCCAGAGGTTACAGTGTATCATTACCACCCACTGACTGGCTGCTAGAGGTTACAGCACACATTATGACTTCTGCTTGTTGATTGATTGCTAGAGGTTACTGGACATCTATACCATTCACTAATTGGTTGCTATAGGTTACTGCACATTACTACTGCCCACTAATTGGTTTCTAGAGGTTACTGCATATCCTTACCACTCAATGATTGGTTGCAAGAAGTTAGTGCACAGCATTACTGCTTACTGATTGGTTGCTAAAGATTACAGCACATCATCTCCTCACTGTCTGCACACCATGGACTAGGGAAGTGAGGGGACCCATCAATAGACAGAAAACTCCTAGGAATCATAGGATTCCTGGGATCAGTAGAAATGCTGGGGAGGGGGGTGTGATCAGTGGCAATGCTGAGGGTTTGATGGGATCAGTGGTAGTGGTGGGGGGTGGGATTAGTTAGGAGGCAGTACACTGTAACAAATTCTGAGTCATGTAGAGCAGTGGTCATCAACACTGTCCTCAGGGCCCACTAACAGGCCAGGTTTTATGTATTACCTTGGGGAGATGCAGACTAGAATACTGCAATCACTGAGCAGCAAATGATATCACCTGTGATATAGTTCAGTTATCTTGCAAACCTGGCCTGTTAGTGGGCCCTGAGGACAGGATCGATGACCACTGATCTAGAGCAAAGCTGGAAATCTTTGGCAAGTATATAGTAGGGGATTCTACCAATGTAATGGGGAATTTACAATGACCACCAATGTGAGGGGGGATTTACACTGACCATCAATGTGAGGGGGAATTTGCACTGACCACCATGTAATGGGGGATTTTATGCCACCCACTAATAGAAAAGAGGAATTTCTACACTGGTACCAATGTATATACAATGACCTACATGTAAAGGGGAATTTACACTGACAACCATTGTCAAGGAGATTTGTTCTGACCACAATTTAAGGTGACACTTCTACATTGACCACCAATGTAAAGAGGGATTTATACTGACCACCAGTGTAAGGACAATTCTGCACTTACCACCAATGCAAAAAAGGAAATGTACACTGATCACCAATCTTATTAAGAATTTAAACTGACAACCAATGTAATGGGGGATTTTACATCAATGGACAATAAAGGGGGATTTCTACACTGCCCACTAATGTAAAGGGGATTTAAAATCACCACCAATTTAAAGGGGGCGTCTACATGGACCATCAATGTAAGAGAGGATTCGAAACTGACCACAAATGCAAGTTTGAAATTTTTTTTAACGATTACCAATATAAAGAGGAGTTTCTACACTGACCACCAATGTAATGGGGGATTTACACTGACCACTAATGTAATAGAAGCATTCACAGTAACTACCAATGTAAGGAGGGGTTTACACTGACCACCAATGTAAGGGGGACTCACACTGGCCACTAGTGTGAATGAAAGGATTATACACCTCATTGTTACCATTACAATGTAATGAGAAGATTTACACTGACCACTAGGGATGAGCCGAACACCCCCCGGTTCGGTTCGCACCAGAACCCGCGAACGGACCGCAAGTTCGCACGAACGTTAGAACCCCATTGACGTCTATGGGACTCGAACGTTCGAAATCAAAAGTGCTCATTTTAAAGGCTAATTTGCATGGTATTGTCCTAAAAAGGGTTTGGGGACCCGGGTCCTACCCCAGGGGACATGTATCAATGCAAAAAAAACTTTTAAAAACGGCCGTTTTTTCGGGAGCAGTGATTTTAATGATGCTTAAAGTAAAAAAAAAAAAGTGAAATATTCCTTTAAATATCGTACCTGGGGGGTGTCTATAGTATGCCTGTAAAGTGACGCGTGTTTCCCATGTTTAGAACAGTCCCTGCACCAAATGTCATTTTTAAAGGAAAAAATCTCATTTAAAACTGCTTGCGGGTTTAATGTCATGTCGGGTCCTGGCAATATGGATGAAAATCAGTGAGACAAACGGCATGGGTACCCCCCAGTCCATTACCAGGCCCTTTGGGTCTTGTATGGATATTAAGGGGAACCCCGCACCCAAATTAAAATAAGGAAAGGTCCCTATATACTCTGAACAGCAGTATACAGGCGGTGCAAACAAGACAGGGACTGTAGGTTTGTTGTTAAGTAGAATCTCTTTGTAATTTTGAACATTTTTAATGTGTTTAGCTCCAGCCAAAAAATCTTTTCTAAGCTTTTTGGAAAACATAGGGAAGGGTTATCACCCCTGTGACATTTGTTTTGCGTCTTTCCTCCTCTTCAGAAGATTTCACCTCACTTTTTTGTCCCAATGAAAAATGTTTTTTGAAAATTTGGGTTTTTTTGTGGAACAAGGATTGGAAAGCATCAGTGGAAAGGAGAAATTGTTTTCCCATATTAACTCTTACATGAGAGAATTTCCCTTCCTATGGGTAGATTTCATCTCACTTCCTGTTGTCTCCTTCCGTTTGCAAGTAGGAGTCGTTTGTAAGTTAGATGTTTGAAAGTAGGGTCCTGCCCTATATACTCAGCAGAAATTTGGGCCTTAGGTGTTGCTGTGGCCAAAACACTGTAAGCCCTCACAGGGCCCTGCTGTGAAATATTAGATCAAGAATTGTAATTACATGCCCCTGTTGAACAGGAGCTGAAAAATTAGGCCTTAGGCACTGGTGCTGGTGCCACAACACTGCAACCCCTCACAGACACTCTAGTTGGAACGCAGGAACGAGCACTGCTGCAAAGTATTGCATCAAAAATTGTAATTACACGCCCCTGTTAGACAGGGGCAGAAAAATTGGGCCTTAGGCACTGGTGCTGGTGCCACAACACTGCAACCCCTCACAGACACTCTAGTTGGAACGCAGGAACGAGCACTGCTGCAAAGTATTGCATCAAAAATTGTAATTACACGCCCCTGTTAGACAGGGGCAGAAAAATTGGGCCTTAGGCACTGGTGCTGGTGCCACAACACTGCAACCCCTCACAGACACTCTAGTTGGAACGCAGGAACGAGCACTGCTGCAAAGTATTGCATCAAAAATTGTAATTACACGCCCCTGTTAGACAGGGGCAGAAAAATTGGGCCTTAGGCACTGGTGCTGGTGCCACAACACTGCAACCCCTCACAGACACTCTAGTTGGAACGCAGGAACGAGCACTGCTGCAAAGTATTGCATCAAAAATTGTAATTACACGCCCCTGTTAGACAGGGGCAGAAAAATTGGGCCTTAGGCACTGGTGCTGGTGCCACAACACTGCAACCCCTCACAGACACTCTAGTTGGAATGCAGGAACGAGCCGTGCTGCAAAGTATTACATCAAAAATTGTAATTACACGCCCCTGTTATACAGGGGCTGAAAAATTGTGCCTTAGGCACTGGTGGTGGCGCCCAGAACCAAAAATGTTCTTACAAGCTATCAGCGTGATGATTGAGGAGGAAGAGGATAATTACTCAGGGATAATCACTCAGCATCAACATAGGCAGTCTTTGAAGGGATCTGAAAAAAATTATTCAGTTACATCAGCATCAGGTGCTTGGTAGCTGGTGGTGATCCAAGACTGATTCATTTTTATGAAGGTCAGCCGATCGACCGAGTCAGTGGACAGACGCACCCTGTGATCGGTTACCACGCCTCCAGCAGCACTGAATGTACGTTCCGAAAGAACGCTGGATGCAGGACAGGCCAGTAGCTCAATTGCATACTGTGCAAGCTCTGGCCAGTGATCCATCCTCAAGACCCAGTAACCCAGAGGATTTTCGGTGGGAAAGGTGTCCAAGTCTGATCTTGCCCCTAGGTATTCCTGCACCATGTAAAACAGACGCTGGCGATGGTTGCTGGAACCGATCATACCTTGGGGCTGCGGACCAAAAAATTGTCTGAACGCATCGGTCAGACGGCCACCTTCTCCACCGCTCCTTCTTTGACTGACCGAAGCCTCAGCAACACGTTGTCCAGAAACAGGAGTTTGTAACCTCCCAGTCTCTGGGAACGCGTTGCACAGACCTTTCTGCAAGGCCTCCCGAAGATGTTTCATCCTCTGCTCCCTCTGCGATGGCAAGATAAGGTCCGCAACCTTACCCTTGTAACGTGGATCAAGGAGGGTTGCCAGCCAGTATTGGTCCTTCTCCTTGATACCACGAATACGAGGATCCTTACGCAGGCTTTGCAGGATCAGGGAGGCCATGCAGCGTAGGTTTGCTGAGGCATTCGGTCCGGAGTCCTCTGGGTCACTAAGGACAACAACGTCCGCAGCCACCTCCTCCCAGCCACGTACAAGTCCATGTGTTCCTTGGGACTGATCCCTTAAAGACTGCTGATGCTGAGTGCCAGGCTCCACCTCCATACTGACACAATCTTCCTCCTCCTCCTCCTCCTCCTCCTCGTCCTCTTCCTGTGTGATCGGCGGGCACGCAGGAACACTGTCTGGATAAAGGGGGCCTTGAGAGCTAAGGAAGTCCTCCTCTTCCTGCCTCTGTTCTGCCTCAAGTGCCCTGTCCATTATTCCACGCAGCGTGTGCTCCAACAGGTGGACAAGGGGGACAGTGTCACTGATGCATGCACTGTCAGTGCTCACCATCCTCGTGGCCTCCTCGAATGGTGACAGGACAGTGCATGCATCCCTGATCATGGCCCACTGGCGTGGGGAAAAAAAACCAAGGTCCCCTGACCCTGTCCTGGTGCCATAGTCGCACAGGTACTCATTGATGGCCCTCTGCTGCGTGTGCAGCCGCTGCAGCATGGCCAACGTCGAGTTCCACCTGGTGGGCATGTCACAGATTAGGCGGTTCTTGGGCAGGTTAAACTCCTTTTGGAGGTCCGTCAGCCGAGCACTGGCATTATATGACCGGCGGAAATGCACACAGACTTTCCTGGCCTGCCTCAGGACATCCTGTAAGCCCGGGTACCTGCCCAAGAACCGCTGCACCACCAAGTTAAGGACGTGAGCCAAACAGGGCACATGGGTCAGTTGTCCCTGTCGGAGGGCAGAGAGGAGGTTGGTGCCATTGTCGCAAACCACCATTCCTGCCTTAAGTTGGCGTGGCGTCAACCACCTCTGAACCTGCCCCTGCAGAGCTGACAGAACCTCTGCCCCAGTGTGGCTCCTGTCCCCCAAGCACACCAGCTCAAGCACCGCATGGCATCTTTTGGCCTGCGTACTTGCGTAGCCCCTTGAACGCCTACGGAGCACCGCTGGTTCCGAGGAAGAGGCCATGGAGGAAGAAGAAGAGGAGGGGGTGGAGGAGAGAGGTGTGTCACAATCAGCATTTTGGAGGCGTGGTGGCGGAACAACCTCCAACACTACTGCACCTTGTCCTGCATCCTTCCCAGCTGCCAGCAGAGTCACCCAATGCGCCGTGAAACTTAAGTAACGTCCCTGTCCATGCCTGCTGGACCATGAGTCAGCGGTAATATGCACCTTACCGCTGACCGCCCTGTCCAGCGAGGCATGGACATTGCCTTCCACATGCCGGTAGAGAGCCGGAATCGCCTTCCGTGAGAAAAAGTGGCGTTTGGGTACCTGCCACTGAGGAACCGCACATTCCACAAACTCACGGAAGGGGGCAGAGTCTACCAACTGAAAAGGCAGCAGTTGAAGTGCTAGCAATTTTGCCAAGCTAGCATTCAACCGCTGGGCATGTGGATGGCTGGGAGCAAACTTCTTTCGGCGGTGCAGCAGCTGGGGCAGGGAAATTTGCCTGGTACAATCTGACGTCGGTGTACCAAAAGCAGCTTGCCCACAAGTACTTGGCTGTGACACACCTAATTCTACACCTTCATTCCTCTCACTGCAGGTCTCAGAGAGGACTGAAGGTCTAGTGGGTTTGGAAATCTCAGCTGATGAGGAGCAAGGAGAGATCCTCTTTGTTCTTTGGTGTGGGTCTTTCAGATACGCTTGCCAACGAACTGCATGGCAGGTCAACATATGTCTGGTCAAGCATGTGGTACCCAAGCGGGAGATGTTTTGGCCACGCGAGATACGCTTGAGACATATGTTGCAAATAGCAGCGGTGCGATCTGATGCACTCGTCTCAAAAAAGGCCCACACCAAAGAACTTTTTGAATAACGCGCAGAGACTGCAGCGCCCTGCACATGTGGAGCTTTGGGGTGTGATGCAGTCAATGTGCTGCCCTTAGGCTGGCCCCTGGAGGGCATCCTGCCTCGTTGGTGATGTGCCGCCTCCTCCTCCTCCTCCTCCTCCTCTCTCCTATCAGGCACCCACGTTGAGTCAGTGACCTCATCATCCCCTCCCTCCTCATCACTGGAGCAAACCTGGCAGTATGCTGCAGCAGGGGGAGCATGACTGCCAGATTGCTGTCCTTCTTGGGCACCCCCTCTGTCCGTGCTCATGTTACTGCCTTCATCGAGCTCAGTATCATCATCAGAGCCTTCCAAACGCTGGGCATCCTCCTGGAGCATGTACCCAACACTGTGGTCAAACAGTTCGAGGGAATCCTCATGAGGACATGGTGGAGCTAGGGAAGGAGTCACTGATGACATTGAGCTGAGGGAAGAGGCCGCTGCTTTGCCAGACAAAGCACCCTGGGCATGGGTGAGAGAGGATGAGGAGGATGAGGACGGCTTGGTCATCCACTCGACCAAGTCTTCCGCATGTTGCGGCTCAACACGGCCAGCTGCCGAAAAAAAGGCCAAGCGTGTCCCATGGCCACGTGCTGATGAGGATGCACCGTCTCCACGACCAGCACTAGACACAGAGCCTGCTTGCCCTCTCTTATTGGCTTGTGACTGTCTGCCTCTCCTTCTTGGCCTTCCAGACATACTAATGGCCTGTAGCTGCACTAAGCTGGGATAGAACACCTGTAATTTTCTTCAGGTAGCTTTATATACTGTAACCAGACAAGCCTGCCTGTCAGTAGGAAGATAACAGGAACGGATCTAGCTGAACACTGTGAGCAGGACACACTGTACTAAATGTAAATAGTCTAGCTGCCTGACCGTGGTACTAATAGGATCAAAAAGAACACCTGTAATTTTCTTCAGGTAGCTTTATATACTGTAACCAGACAAGCCTGCCTGTCAGTAGGAAGATAACAGGAACGGATCTAGCTGAACACTGTGAGCAGGACGCACTGCACTGAATGTAAATAGCAGGAACGGATCTAGCTGAACACTGTGAGCAGGACGCACTGCACTGAATGTAAATAGCAGGAACGGATCTAGCTGAACACTGTGAGCAGGACGCACTGCACTGAATGTAAATAGCAGGAACGGATCTAGCTGAACACTGTGAGCAGGACGCACTGCACTGAATGTAAATAGCAGGAACGGATCTAGCTGAACACTGTGAGCAGGACGCACTGCACTGAATGTAAATAGCAGGAACGGATCTAGCTGAACACTGTGAGCAGGACGCACTGCACTGAATGTAAATAGCAGGAACGGATCTAGCTGAACACTGTGAGCAGGACGCACTGCACTGAATGTAAATAGCAGGAACGGATCTAGCTGAACACTGTGAGCAGGACGCACTGCACTGAATGTAAATAGCAGGAACGGATCTAGCTGAACACTGTGAGCAGGACGCACTGCACTGAATGTAAATAGCAGGAACGGATCTAGCTGAACACTGTGAGCAGGACGCACTGCACTGAATGTAAATAGCAGGAACGGATCTAGCTGAACACTGTGAGCAGGACGCACTGCACTGAATGTAAATAGCAGGAACGGATCTAGCTGAACACTGTGAGCAGGACGCACTGCACTGAATGTAAATAGCAGGAACGGATCTAGCTGAACACTGTGAGCAGGACGCACTGCACTGAATGTAAATAGCAGGAACGGATCTAGCTGAACACTGTGAGCAGGACGCACTGCACTGAATGTAAATAGCAGGAACGGATCTAGCTGAACACTGTGAGCAGGACGCACTGCACTGAATGTAAATAGCAGGAACGGATCTAGCTGAACACTGTGAGCAGGACGCACTGCACTGAATGTAAATAGCAGGAACGGATCTAGCTGAACACTGTGAGCAGGACGCACTGCACTGAATGTAAATAGCAGGAACGGATCTAGCTGAACACTGTGAGCAGGACGCACTGCACTGAATGTAAATAGCAGGAACGGATCTAGCTGAACACTGTGAGCAGGACGCACTGCACTGAATGTAAATAGCAGGAACGGATCTAGCTGAACACTGTGAGCAGGACGCACTGCACTGAATGTAAATAGCAGGAACGGATCTAGCTGAACACTGTGAGCAGGACGCACTGCACTGAATGTAAATAGCAGGAACGGATCTAGCTGAACACTGTGAGCAGGACGCACTGCACTGAATGTAAATAGCAGGAACGGATCTAGCTGAACACTGTGAGCAGGACACACTGCACTAAATAGTCTAGATAGAAGATAACAGGAACGGATCTAGCTAAACTGAATACAGTGTATATATATATATGCAACACCTGGGATGCATATATATACACAATACACTGTAAGTGCAGCTAACTGACTGACTGTTCTGCCTAATCTATCTAACTCAAATCAAATGACACTGTCTCTCTCTCTCTCTATCTCTCAGCACACCGGAACACACACTACACAGGGCCGCCGTGCAGGCGGCCTTATATAGTGTGGGGTGTGTACTAAATCCCCTGAGCCATAATTGGCCAAAGCCACCCTGGCTTTGGCCAATTACAGCTCTCTCTACTGACGGCGCTGTGATTGGCCAAGCATGCGGGTCATAGTGCATGCTTGGCCAATCATCAGCCAGCAATGCACTGCGATGCCGCAGTGAATTATGGGCCGTGACGCGCCACACGAATTTGGCGCGAACGGCCCATATCGTTCGCAATTCGACGGACGGTCGAACAGCCGATGTTCGAGTCGAACATGGGTTCGACTCGAACACGAAGCTCATCCCTACTGACCACCAATGTAACTGAGACATTTAGCCTGCGTTCATATTTGTGTGTGTCAGGAATACATGCAAAATCGCTTTCCTGACACCACAGAAATGTACTGCCCTTTAGCAGATACACAGCAGTGCCATTAATTGTTAATGACACCCTCATGCATCGGCTGAAATTCAGGGTGCTGTGGCACCATGTTCTTTTGAAGAAGGGTTCCACCTCCAATTTGCTTACCTTTGCAGAACAGGCTAATGTTAGGCTTAACCACTTGAGCCCCGGACCATTATGCTGCCTAAGGACCAGAGGTCTTTTTCCAATTTGGCACTACGTCGCTTTAACTGCTAATTGCGCGGTCATGCAATGCTGTACCCAAACGAAATTTGCGTCCTTTTCTTCCCACAAATAGAGCTTTCTTTTGATGGTATTTGATCACCTCTGCGGTTTTTATTTTTTGCGCTATAAACGGAAAAAGACCGAAAATTTTGAAAAAAAATGATATTTTCTACTTTTTGTTATAAAAAAATCCAATAAACTCAATTTTAGTCATACATTTAAGCCAAAATGTATTCGGCCACATGTCTTTGGTAAAAAAAATGTCAATAAGCGTATATTTATTGGTTTGCGCAAAAGTTATAGCGTCTACAAACTAGGGTACATTTTCTGTAATTTACACAGCTTTTAGTTTATGACTGCCTATGTCATTTCTTGAGGTGCTAAAATGGCAGGGCAGTACAAAACTCCCCCAAATGACCCCATTTTGGAAAGTAGACACCCCAAGGAAATTGCTGAGAGGCATGTTGAACCCATTGAATATTTATTTTTTTTTGTCCCAAGTGATTGAATAATGACAAAAAAAATAAAAAATATTTACAAAAAGTTGTCACTAAATGATATATTGCTCACACAGGCCATGGGCCTATGTGGAATTGCACCCCAAAATACATTCTGCTGCTTCTCCTGAGTATAGAGATACCACATGTGTGGGACTTTTTGGGAGCCTAGCCGCGTACGGGGCCCCGAAAACCAATCACCGCCTTCAGGAGATTTCTAAGGGTGTAAATTTATGATTTCACTCTTCACTGCCTATCACAGTTTCGGAGGCCATGGAATGCCCAGGTGGCACAAACCCCCCCCCCCCTCCAAATGACCCCATTTTGGAAAGTAGACACCCCAAGCTATTTGCTGAGAGGCATATTGAGTCCATGGAATATTTTATATTTTGACACAAGTTGCGGGAAAGTGACACATTTTTTTATTTTTTTTTTGCACAAAGTTGTCACTAAATGATATATTGCTCACATAGGCCATGGGCATATGTGGAATTGCACCCCAAAATACATTTAGCTACTTCTCCTGAGTACGGGGATACCACATGTGTGGGACTTTTTGGGAGCCTAGCCGTGCACGGGACCCCGAAAACCAATCACCGCCTTCAGGATTTCTAAGGGTGAAAATTTTTGATTTCACTCTTCACTGCCTATCACAGTTTCGGAGGCCATGGAATGCCCAGGTGGCACAAAACCACCCCAAATGACCCCATTTTGGAAAGTAGACACCCCAAGCTATTTGCTGAGAGGCATGGTGAGTATTTTGCAGCTCTCATTTGTTTTTGAAAATGAAGAAAGACAAGAAAAAACTTTTTTTTTTTCTTTTTTTCAATTTTCAAAACTTTGTGACAAAAAGTGAGGTCTGCAAAATACTCACTATACCTCTCAGCAAATAGCTTTGGGTGTCTACTTTCCAAAATGGGGTCATTTGGGGGGGTTTTGTGCCACCTGGGCATTCCATGGCCTCCGAAACTGTGATAGGCAGTCAAGAGTGAAATCAAAAATTCATGCCCTTAGAAAGCCTGAAGGCGGTGCTTGGTTTTCAGGGTTCCGTACGCGGCTAGGCTCCCAAAAAGTCTCACACATGTGGTATCCCCGTACTCAGGAGAAGCAGCAGAATGTATTTTGGGGTGTAATTTCACATATTCCCATGGCATGTTTGAGCAATATATCATTTAGTGACAATTTTGTGCAAAAAAAAAAAAAAAATTGTCTCTTTCCCGCAACTTGTGTCGCAATATAAAATATTCCATGGACTCGACATGCCTCTCAGCAAATAGCTTGGGGTGTCTACTTTCCAAAATGGGGTCATTTGGGGGGGGTTTTGAACTGTCCTGGCATTTTATGCACAACATTTAGAAGCTTATGTCACACATCACCCACTCTTCTAAGCACTTGAAGACAAAGCCCTTTCTGACACTTATTGTTTACATGAAAAAGTTTTTTTTTTTTTGCAAGAAAATTACTTTGAACCCCCAAACATTATATATTTTTTTAAAGCAAATGCCCTACAGATTAAAATGGTGGGTGTTTCATTTTTTTTTTTCATACAGTATTTGCGCAGCGATTTTTCAAACGCATTTTTTGGGGAAAAAACACACTTTTTTAAATTTTAATGCACTAAAACACACTATATTGCCCAAATGTTTGATGAAATAAAAAAGATGATCTTAGGCCGAGTACATGGATACCAAACATGACATGCTTTACAATTGCGCACAAACGTGCAGTGGCAACAAAATAAATACATTTTTAAAAGCCTTTAAAAACCTTTACAGGTTACCACTTTAGATTTACAAAGGAGGTCTACTACAAAAATTACTGCCCTCGATCTAACCTTCGCGGTGATACCTCACATGCATGGTGCAATTGCTGTTTACGTTTGACGACAGACCGCCGCTTGCGTTCGCCTTAGTGCGAGAGCAGGGGGCGACAGGGGTGCTTTTTTTTTTTTTTTTTTTTTCTTTATTGTTTTTTTGCTTTTTATCTTATTTTTAAACTGTTCCTTTCATTTTTTTTTTTTTTAATAATTTTTATTGTTATCTCGGGGAATGTAAATATCCCCTATGATAGCAATAGGTAGTGACAGGTACTCTTTTTTGAAAAAATTGGGGTCTATTAGACCCTAGATCTCTCCTCTGCCCTCAAAGCATCTGACCACACCAAGATCGGTGTGATAAAATGCTTCCCCAATTTCCCAATGGCGCTATTTACATCCGGCGAAATCTAAGTCATAAAATGCTCGTAGCTTCCGGTTTCTTAGGCCATAGAGATGTTTGGAGCCACTCTGGTCTCTGATCAGCTCTATGGTCAGCTGGCTGCATCACCGGCTGCATTTTCAGGTTCCCTGTTGAGACAGGAGAGCCAGAGAAAAACACGGAAGACGGTGGAGGGGGGGCATTCCCTCCCACGGCTTGTAAAAGCAGTCTAGAGGCTAATTAGCCGCTAGGATTGCTTTTACATGAAAGCCGACCGCTGGCTGAAAAGAATGATACCAAGATGATACCTAAACCTGCAGGCATCATTCTGGTATAACCACTCAAAGTTGTGAATGGCGTACCTGAAGACAAAAAAATGGTTAACAATAAAGCACAGTAAACGGTAAAGTATAAAAAATTGCATACCTGAAAAGCAAACATGATAAAACATAATAACAATAAAACATTGCAGAATAGAATACAGTAAAAAAGAGCAGAACAATAGAGAGAATAGAGAGAGAGAGAGAACAATAAAACGACAACTATTTTTTTTTATTTTATATATATTTTTTTTTTTTTTTTACACTTTTTTTGTAACTAACTTTTATAACTGTAACCGGTTCCAGGTTCGGGTCTCTCAAAATGCGATGGCATCTTGGGAGACCCTGTGAAAGTGTGCATAGTCTGTGGAATGCTGTATCCTACGCTAATACTCAACTAGTGCATAGTAGCGTTCAAAACATTCACCAATGCAAAGACCAGGATTGTCAGGACAGGAGGGACAATAATAGCAGGTGTCACGCCTATATCCGTGCTTGCTGCAGACACAACATCTTTTTTGGGGGGGTTCGTTGGGTAGGGGTACTTGGGAGGACATAAAGAAAATGCCTCTCATGCAGCCGACTGCATTTGGTTGGGGATGTGAATGGGGGAAGTACGGGCGCTGCAGAAGCGGTGGGTTCCCAATTAGGATTGGCGAATGCAGCAGGAAGGGCACTATGGGCACGACGGGCCTGTGTTTGTCTTCTTGGTGGCAGCGGGACACTACTTGTGCTTGCCACCTCACCAGCTTGAACTGCACTTATGGGACTCGCCACGTCACCAAGTGTTACTGCAGTGCTGGTTTGACTACGACCGGGGTGTACTAGGCCGCTGGTGCTTGCCACTTCACCAAAACGCTACAAAAAAAACTGTTAGCGATCGCAGGGATCAGGCCTGACTCTGCGAACGCTGCAGTTATGCATTTAGTGTTTTGTAAGTGTCAGTGATCGATCGATACTGCACTTGGGTGGGCTGGGCTGGGCCGGGCGGAGGGGCAAAACGCAGGTGCTAGCAGGTATCTGGGCTGATTCCGCTAACACTGCGTTTTTGGGAACCCTAAACTGCTGGGGATGCTAGTATAGATCTGATCGGATCAGATATTGATCCGTACAGATACTATACCACTAAGGGAGGCGTATGCTGCGTGCGTGGGTGTTAGCGCTACTGGCGCTAACCTGACACTGCCTGGGGCTGGTGCTTGCCAGTTCACCAAAATACTACCAAAAAAACTGTTAGCGATCGCAGGGATCAGGCCTGACTCTGCGAACGCTGCAGTTATGCGTTTAGTGTTTTGTAAGTGACAGTGATCGATCGATACTGCACTTGGGTGGGCTGGGCGGAGGGGCAAAACGCAGGTGCTAGCAGGTATCTGGGCTGATCCCGCTAACACTGCGTTTTTGGGAACCCTAAACTGCTGGGGACGCTAGTATAGATCTGACCGTATCAGATATTGATCCGTACAGATACTATACCACTAAGGGAGGTGTATGCTGCGTGCGTGGGTGTTAGCGGTACTGGCGCTAATCTGACGCTGCCTGGGGCGACGCATATCACCGCCGGGCGATCAGGGGGCTAAACCTTTATTCGGTAATAAACGGCGGGTGCCCTGACACTATAAAAAATAAACGAACTAACCAGCGTCACCCGTAACACTTATACGGTGATCAGTGGTGAAAGGGTTAACTAGGGGGCCATCAAGGGGTTAAAACATTTATTAGGTAGTATATGGGGGTCCCTGTCGCTATAAAACGCTGACGGCGAACCTAAATATTTACGTCCCTAACTAGCGTCACCAGCGACACTAATACAGCGATCAGAAAAATGATCTCTTAGCGACAGGGGGTGATCAAGGGGTTAAAACTTTATTAGGGGGGGTTAGGGGGGTATCCTAGACCTAAAGGGGGGTAACAGTAACTGTCCCAACACTGTAACTGTCACAAACTGACACTATGCAGTAATCAGAAAAAAACAAAAAAAAAAAACAAAAAACTGCTTGGTGTCAGTTTGTGACAGGGGGGGGGGGGGGTCAGGGGGTGATGGGGGGGGGGGGGATCGGGGTGTTTTGTGTGCCTGGCATGTTCTACTGTGTGTGTGTAGTGTTGTGCACTCACTCACATGTCTTCTCTCCTCGGGCCGGGACGGAAATTACCGAGCCGAGGAGAGATGACATCATTTCCTTTGCTGCTGTTTAGCATACAGCAGCAAAGGAATGATTCGATTGGCCGGCGGCGATCGGGAGGGGGGGGCCACGAACGGATGGTCTCCCCCTCACCTCTGATCGCCGCTGGACAAAAGACGACCGCCTCGGGCACCGGGGGGGGTCCGATCGGACCCCCCACCCGCGGAAGGCAAATCACGTACATGTACGTGATTTTGCCTGTCCGTGCCACCTTGCCGACGTACATCGGCGTGAGGCGGTCGTCAAGTGGTTAATGACCACAGTTGAAGGCAACATGCCCCTTTACCTCCCCAATGGGCAGCATTCAGCAGAATTGATGGTGGATATGACCTCGGGGGGGGGGGGGCATGATATACATATGAATTGACATATCAATGCCACGGCAATATTTATATATAAATGTTGCTGCTATTTACATATCAATGCAGGTTATTGACATGTAAACACAGGGTCTGCAGGTGAGTCATCTGTACATGGCATAAGGGCAGAGCTGGGCAGCATTAGTAACAGAAATTCACACTGAGATATTGGGACACAGCACAGGACTAAAACGTCAAGGGATAAAGGAATTGCTTCGGAGTGGCAAAGAATGTCTCATAACAACTTCATGTCTACTAAAATAGTACTTTATAGGCCTCCTCCCTCCCCCATGGTGGATTTTTTGTGAGTAAATACTTACCCACAGACCCACAATTGAGATCTTCACTGTTTGGTGCTGTACAGCATGGCTGCCCAACCAGTGCCCTGCAGAGCCTTCTGATGTTGCCCGTGACCTCCAGCTCTGGGATGGTGGGTTGGCAAGCCTAGATCACAGTTTGCCGACCCACCATCCCAAAGCATCTGTGTTGTGAATGTAGCCGGCGGTAGAGGAAGCAAGTTATCTGGCTGCTTCCAAACTGATCCGCAGGTGCAGCGAAGTAGACCTGCAGGTTACCTGCACTGAGCAGTAGACTTCTGTTATTCTAAACTGATGGTTCTGACAAAGCACGCTAGTCATGTGCAACGCGTCACCTTCTTCCCTCTGCCTGTACACCATTGAGTGCTGTTGTTTTTCATTTTCTGGAATAAATCACAATTGCATCATGCATGGGAGTGTGGCCATCCTTCGCTTTACACATATGTTTCTGTTGCAGTGACAGGGCGTGCACCCCTACCTATGGGCCTTTTTACCTTGATTGCAGTCTTGCCTACCTACCTAGAACAGCTGAACTCGTTAACTTCAGTTATTACCCTTGGGTTTGGTGTATTTTCAGAAAATGCACCACACCTGCAGGATTTAAGAGAAGTCTATGGCAAAGTGCAGCTAACCCGCAGGAAAGCCACAGGTGCATTGCGCTGCACCCGCGGTGCAGGTAAACTGCAGTGCATCAGTGTGAAAGCAGCCTTAGGCCCCTTTAACACGATCGGTCCCACCCAATCAGACCATCCATTCACCTCTATGGAGTGGCAGATGTAAACGGACTTGTGTCCATTTACACCCGCCTACCACCAATCCGATCCACTAAAAAAACAGAAGGGGATCCATCGCCTTCTGTCTGGGCGGATCAGAGGGCCTGTAGAGTAGAGTGGTGTGAGTCCGTGTCTTTTCTGCATATGTGGAATGGACACAGACCTGTCATCCACCCGCTTCGCTCATTGTGGCTCGCAACCGGTTCCCAAGTCGCTAAGTGGCCCTCGATTTTCAAAAGGTTGGGCACCCCCGCTGTACAGCCTTTTCCTCAAAACAATACTAGCCAGGTTCTGTGCATGGGTCCTCTGGTTCTTAGTTATTCCTACTTATGGGCCCATACTTGTACTTCACATTGAGTACAAAGCCATCCATGGGACTGTAATTAATAAGTAGCACTTAGCACCTAAAACGGCACATAGAACCTAAAACTACCTGTGGAAAGAAATATAAATATAGATTCCCAATACACATACATATATATAACACATGTGCATTAATACAACATGGATGAAAACCGTGAATTGATCAACTTTTGTCATGTAAAAAACTCTTTATAATGTTTATCAATAAATATTACCATAAATCGGTGAAGAAGACTTTGTTGCACAAAATGAGCAAAAAATACTTTGTTGAAACCCATTCTGTAACTGGAAGTGAAATAAAATAAATAAGTCTGTTGTGTGTATATTAATGCCCTGTACACACGGTCGGACTTTCCGACAGGATATGTGGGATTGGAGCTTGTTGTCGGAAATTCCGACAGTATGTGGGCTCCATCGGACTTTTTCCATCGGAATTTCCGACACACAAAGTTTGAGAGCAGGCTACAAAATCCATTTGCATAAATTCCGACCGTGTGTGGACAATTCGGACGCACAAAGTGCCACGCATGCTCAGAATAAATTAAGAGACGAAAGCTATTGGCTACTGCCCCGTTTATAGTCCCGACGTACGTGTTTTACGTCACCGCGTTTAGAACGCGGTTCTATAGTTGATTTTCCGACAACTTTGTGCGACCATGTGTATGCAAAACAAGTTTGAGCCAACATCCGTCGGAAAAAATCCATGGATTTTGTTGTCGGAATGTCCGATCAATGTCCGATCGTGTGTACAGGGCATAACACTATCCAATCTGGTCTGCAAAAAGAGATTCCCAATATTTGCAGTAACCAATGGTTACCAATACTGAACAAATGTACTTACAAACAAAGAAAAAATTCCACTTCTCTGATAATAGACTACCCCAGAAGAATGGCGGCACATCCGGAAGTAAAATCAAAAGAATTTATTGAAAGTCCATAAAATCAAGTGAACATGACAAACATCAATCCAAAAAAAGGTGCTTAATGGACGTGTTTTACACAGACGTGCTTACTCATCACTGGAGTACCCCGAAATGTGCATGTTTATTTGTAGCAAAAAGTCAATGGAAGAGACCAATCGGGAGCCCAGAATCACAAAACCCCACCTTTGTGCTCCCCTTTCCTTGGATAAACTTATTAGAGATAATACAACCTCTTATCAAAATTTAATAACGCTCATTCCAACATATGAAGCTCCAATCCACAAATCCTCCTTTCAAAAATCTTAGTAAAGAAAAAAAAAATAGAATCCTGGAATACAGTATGCAAAACCCTTCATTGAATGATTTAAACAACTTAAATTTATACATAAAATAGTACTGCACTCAGCACCAGTAGGACAGGACAAACTCCCTCTATTGTCCATAGCATTTCCTCACTTCTGGACGTCTTCAGGAAGAGTCTTCCATGAAAAGGAATGACAGCACATGCGTGCGCAACAGACACAGAGCCGAGATGGGACAGTTTTGAAGAAAAGGTTGTACGGGGCTGGGCAGGACTGCACAGTGAAGATCTTAGGTGGCAGGGCTGCAGATTGTATTTACCCACATAAAATTAAAAAAGATGGAGCTCTAGAAGTACAGCTAGTGTGATATGGAAATAGTTCCAAATTCTAGGTGTGCCAGTAAGCAAAGTTCTGAGACCAGACCAGGGTTTAGGGGTTCTGGTCTGTATCAGTGTTTACAGCCAGCTGGAGAGAGCAGAAGCGACTCTGTGGATATGGGTGAGAGAGAAAGAGAGAGAGCGAGAGGCGGGAGTCGCCGGGAACTGCTGACCACCAGCGCTGCCCAGCTTGACTACAGGAGCCCAAGCTACTTATGCCATGCACATTATATCTCACCAAAATGTGAGTTGATCTTACTTTTTTAAACATTGAATTTTAATTGACATACTGCACTCAGAGTGGCGCCGCTCCTCTCTCTCTCTTTTAGACACATAAAACCAACTATTAGGGTAAGGGCATTTATAAAGGGTAACTTTACTAGTGAAGTTGTCCTTTACTGTTGGGTAATCAAATTTAGAAAAATGTAATCAGTACATCAGCAGAATATTTTGTGCATTATAGAGTGTAATCTTGTGGCAGGGTCTGGTCTTTAGGTAACATTTCAGATCTGATTCATGTTCAGGGGGCAGAGTTGAGACTCTACAAAAACAAAAACAAAGAGCCTCATGCTGCAAAATTTAAAAAAAAATGTATATGGGGCACAATGATAAAAATGATTACTGCGTCCATGAAAATGAAAGCCCTCCATGAGTGGAGCCTTGGCTGCTAGTCTGATGACAACCAGGTCATATGGCTGCATGTGGGCATGGGGTTTATTGGCCTATGTATAATTATATTGTGTCTGAGGTTATCTTACTAACCTGTTGCCACAAACAAAACAATTGCTCTCCCAGGCTTTATGTTTTCTCTTATTGCCTAAATGTTCTTTTCCTGTATTTTTTTTTTTGGGGGGGGGGGGGGGGGGGTATGTTGGCTGTTAAACCTTGGCCAGTGCTAGAATGTATGTGTAAAATTATTAGAACAATTGGAAAGTCTTGCATGCAAAAATTTTAATAATCAAATTGAGTTGTTAGAACTGTGTATGTTTACCTATGAAACATTTAGGTGGCACCACACCTGTACACTTGCAATAATGCTGGTAATACACCATTTAACATTTTTTACTGCAACACATGGTAACTAGGGATGAGCTTCGTGTTCGAGTCGAACCCATGTTCGACTCGAACATCGGCTGTTCGCCCGTTCGCCGAATTGCGAACGATATGGGCCGTTCGCGCCAAATTCGTGTGGCGCGTCACGGCCCATAATTCACTGCGGCATCGCAGTGCATTGCTTGCTGATGATTGGCCAAGCATGCACTATGACCCGCATGCTTGGCCAATCACAGCGCCGCCTGAACAGAGAGCCGTAATTGGCCAAAGCCAAGGAGGCTTTGGCCAATTATGGCTCAGGGGATTTAGTACACGCCCCATACTATATAAGGCCGCCTGCACGGCGGCCCTGTGTAGTGTGTGTTCCGGCGTTCATTGAGAGAGAGAGAGAGACAGACAGTGTCATTTGATTTGAGTTAGATAGATTAGGCAGAACAGTCAGTCAGTTAGCTGCACTTACAGTGTATTGTGTATATATATGCATCCCAGGTGTTGCATATATATATATATACACTGTATTCCGTTTAGCTAGATCCGTTCCTGTTATCTTCTAGACTATTTACATTTAGTGCAGTGCGTCCTGCTCACAGTGTTCAGCTAGATCCGTTCCTGTTATCTTCTAGACTATTTACATTTAGTGCAGTGCGTCCTGCTCACAGTGTTCAGCTAGATCCGTTCCTGTTATCTTCTAGACTATTTACATTTAGTGCAGTGCGTCCTGCTCACAGTGTTCAGCTAGATCCGTTCCTGTTATCTTCCTACTGACAGGCAGGCTTGTCTGGTTACAGTATATAAAGCTACCTGAAGAAAATTACTGGTGTTCTATTTGATCCTATTAGTACCACAGTCAGGCAGCTAGACTATTTACATTTAGTACAGTGCGTCCTGCTCACAGTGTTCAGCTAGATCCGTTCCTGTTATCTTCCTACTGACAGGCAGGCTTGTCTGGTTACAGTATATAAAGCTACCTGAAGAAAATTACTGGTGTTCTATTTGATCCTATTAGTACCACGGTCAGGCAGCTAGACTATTTACATTTAGTACAGTGCGTCCTGCTCACAGTGTTCAGCTAGATCCGTTCCTGTTATCTTCCTACTGACAGGCAGGCTTGTCTGGTTACAGTATATAAAGCTACCTGAAGAAAATTACTGGTGTTCTGTTTGATCCTATTAGTACCACGGTCAGGCAGCTAGACTATTTACATTTAGTACAGTGCGTCCTGCTCACAGTGTTCAGCTAGATCCGTTCCTGTTATCTTCCTACTGACAGGCAGGCTTGTCTGGTTACAGTATATAAAGCTACCTGAAGAAAATTACTGGTGTTCTATTTGATCCTATTAGTAGAACGGTCAGGCAGCTAGACTATTTACATTTAGTACAGTGCGTCCTGCTCACAGTGTTCAGCTAGATCCGTTCCTGTTATCTTCCTACTGACAGGCAGGCTTGTCTGGTTACAGTATATAAAGCTACCTGAAGAAAATTACTGGTGTTCTATCCCAGCTTAGTGCAGCTACAGGCCATTAGTATGTCTGGAAGGCCAATAAGGAGAGGCAGACAGTCACAAGCCAATAAGAGAGGGCAAGCAGGCTCTGTGTCTAGTGCTGGTCGTGGAGACGGTGCATCCTCATCAGCACGTGGCCATGGGACACGCTTGGCCTTTTTTTCGGCAGCTGGCCGTGTTGAGCCGCAACATGGGGAAGACTTGGTCGAGTGGATGACCAAGCCGTCCTCATCCTCCTCATCCTCTCTCACCCATGCCCAGGGTGCTTTGTCTGGCAAAGCAGCAGCCTCTTCCCTCAGCTCAATGTCATCAGTGACTCCTTCCCTAGCTCCACCATGTCCTCCTGAGGATTCCCTCGAACTGTTTGACCACAGTGTTGGGTACATGCTCCAGGAGGATGCCCAGCGTTTGGAAGGCTCTGATGATGATACTGAGCTCGATGAAGGCAGTAACATGAGCACGGACAGAGGGGGTGCCCAAGAAGGACAGCAATCTGGCAGTCATGCTCCCCCTGCTGCAGCATACTGCCAGGTTTGCTCCAGTGATGAGGAGGGAGGGGATGATGAGGTTACTGACTCAACGTGGGTGCCTGATAGGAGAGAGGAGGAGGAGGAGGAGGCGGCACATCACCAACGAGGCAGGATGCCCTCCAGGGGCCAGCCTAAGGGCAGCACATTGACTGCATCACACCCCAAAGCTCCACATGTGCAGGGCGCTGCAGTCTCTGCGCGTTATTCAAAAAGTTCTTTGGTGTGGGCCTTTTTTGAGACGAGTGCATCAGATCGCACCGCTGCTATTTGCAACATATGTCTCAAGCGTATCTCACGTGGCCAAAACATCTCCCGCTTGGGTACCACATGCTTGACCAGACATATGTTGACCTGCCATGCAGTTCGTTGGCAAGCATATCTAAAAGACCCACACCAAAGAACAAAGAGGATCTCTCCTTGCTCCTCATCAGCTGAGATTTCCAACCCCACTAGACCTCCAGTCCTCTCTGAGACCTGCAGTGAGAGGAATGAAGGTGTAGAATTAGGTGTGTCACAGCCAAGTACTTGTGGGCAATCTGCTTTTGGTACACCGACGTCAGATTGTACCAGGCAAATTTCCCTGCCCCAGCTGCTGCACCGCCGAAAGAAGTTTGCTCCCAGCCATCCACATGCCCAGCGGTTGAATGCTAGCTTGGCAAAATTGCTAGCACTTCAACTGCTGCCTTTTCAGTTGGTAGACTCTGCCCCCTTCCGTGAGTTTGTGGAATGTGCGGTTCCTCAGTGGCAGGTACCCAAACGCCACTTTTTCTCATGGAAGGCGATTCCGGCTCTCTACCGGCATGTGGAAGGCAATGTCCATGCCTCGCTGGACAGGGCGGTCAGCGGTAAAGTGCATATTACCGCTGACTCATGGTCCAGCAGGCATGGACAGGGACGTTACCTAAGTTTCACGGCGCATTGGGTGACTCTCCTGGCAGCTGGGAAGGATGCAGGACAAGGTGCAGTAGTGTTGGAGGTTGTTCCGCCACCACGCCTCCAAAATGCTGATTGTGACACACCTCTCTCCTCCACCCCCTCCTCTTCTTCTTCCTCCATGGCCTCTTCCTCGGAACCAGCGGTGCTCCGTAGTCGTTCAAGGGGCTACGCAAGTACGCAGGCCAAAAGATGCCATGCGGTGCTTGAGCTGGTGTGCTTGGGGGACAGGAGCCACACTGGGGCAGAGGTTCTGTCAGCTCTGCAGGGGCAGGTTCAGAGGTGGTTGACGCCACGCCAACTTAAGGCAGGAATGGTGGTTTGCGACAATGGCACCAACCTCCTCTCTGCCCTCCGACAGGGACAAATGACCCATGTGCCCTGTTTGGCTCACGTCCTTAACTTGGTGGTGCAGCGGTTCTTGGGCAGGTACCCGGGCTTACAGGATGTCCTGAGGCAGGCCAGGAAAGTCTGTGTGCATTTCCGCCGGTCATATAATGCCAGTGCTCGGCTGACGGACCTCCAAAAGGAGTTTAACCTGCCCAAGAACCGCCTAATCTGTGACATGCCCACCAGGTGGAACTCAACGTTGGCCATGCTGCAGCGGCTGCACACGCAGCAGAGGGCCATCAATGAGTACCTGTGCGACTATGGCACCAGGACAGGGTCAGGGGAGCTTGGTTTTTTTTCCCCACGCCAGTGGGCCATGATCAGGGATGCATGCACTGTCCTGTCACCATTCGAGGAGGCCACAAGGATGGTGAGCAGTGACAGTGCATGCATCAGTGACACTGTCCCCCTTGTCCACCTGTTGGAGCACACGCTGCGTGGAATAATGGACAGGGCACTTGAGGCAGAACAGAGGCAGGAAGAGGAGGACTTCCTTAGCTCTCAAGGCCCCCTTTATCCAGACAGTGTTCCTGCGTGCCCGCCGATCACACAGGAAGAGGACGAGGAGGAGGAGGAGGAGGAGGAAGATTGTGTCAGTATGGAGGTGGAGCCTGGCACTCAGCATCAGCAGCAGTCTTTAAGGGATCAGTCCCAAGAAACACATGGACTTGTACGTGGCTGGGAGGAGGTGGCTGCGGACGTTGTCGTCCTTAGTGACCCAGAGGACTCCGGACTGAATGCCTCAGCAAACCTACGCTGCATGGCCTCCCTGATCCTGCAAAGCCTGCGTAAGGATCCTCGTATTCGTGGTATCAAGGAGAATGACCAATACTGGCTGGCAACCCTCCTTGATCCACGTTACAAGGGTAAGGTTGCGGACCTTATCTTGCCATCGCAGAGGGAGCAGAGAATGAAACATCTTCGGGAGGCCTTGCAGAAAGGTCTGTGCAATGCGTTCCCAGAGACTGGGAGGTTACAAACTCCTGTTTCTGGACAACGTGTTGCTGAGGCTTCGGTCAGTCAAAGAAGGAGCGGTGGAGAAGGTGGCCGTCTGACCGATGCGTTCAGACAATTTTTTGGTCCGCAGCCCCAAGGTATGATCGGTTCCAGCAACCATCGCCAGCGTCTGTTTTACATGGTGCAGGAATACCTAGGGGCAAGATCAGACTTGGACACCTTTCCCACCGAAAATCCTCTGGGTTACTGGGTCTTGAGGATGGATCACTGGCCAGAGCTTGCACAGTATGCAATTGAGCTACTGGCCTGTCCTGCATCCAGCGTTCTTTCGGAACGCACATTCAGTGCTGCTGGAGGCGTGGTAACCGATCACAGGGTGCGTCTGTCCACCGACTCGGTCGATCGGCTGACCTTCATAAAAATGAATCAGTCTTGGATCACCACCAGCTACCAAGCACCTGATGCTGATGTAACCGAATAATTTTTTTTGAAATCTCAGATCCCTTCAAAGACTGCCTATGCTGATGCTGAGTGACTATCCCTGAGTAATTATCCTCTTCCTCCTCAATCATCACGCTGATAGCTTGTAAGAACATTTTTGGTTCTGGGCGCCACCACCAGTGCCTAAGGCACAATTTTTCAGCCCCTGTTTAACAGGGGCGTGTAATTACAATTTTTGATGCAATACTTTGCAGCAGGGCTCGTTCCTGCATTCCAACTAGAGTGTCTGTGAGGGGTTGCAGTGTTGTGGCACCAGCACCAGTGAATAAGGCCCAATTTTTCTGCCCCTGTCTAACAGGGGCGTGTAATTACAATTTTTGATGCAATACTTTGCAGCAGGGCTCGTTCCTGCATTCCAACTAGAGTGTCTGTGAGGGGTTGCAGTGTTGTGGCACCAGCACCAGTGCCTAAGGCCCAATTTTTCTGCCCCTGTCTAACAGGGGTGTGTAATTACAATTTTTGATGCAATACTTTGCAGCAGGGCTCGTTCCTGCGTTCCAACTAGAGTGTCTGTGAGGGGTTGCAGTGTTGTGGCACCAGCACCAGTGCCTAAGGCCTAATTTTTCAGCTCCTGTTCAACAGGGGCATGTAATTACAATTCTTGATCTAATATTTCACAGCAGGGCCCTGTGAGGGCTTACAGTGTTGTGGCCACAGCAACACCTAAGGCCCACATTTCTGCTGAGTATATAGGGCAGGACCCTACTTTCAAACATCTAACTTACAAACGACTCCTACTTGCAAACGGAAGGAGACAACAGGAAGTGAGATGAAATCTACCCCTAGGAAGGGAAATTCTCTCCTGTAAGAGTTAATATGGGAAAACAATTTCTCCTTTCCACTGATGCTTTCCAATCCTTGTTCCACAAAAAAACCCAAATTTTCAAAAAACATTTTTCATTGGGACAAAAAGTGAGGTGAAATCTTCTGAAGAGGAGGAAAGACAGCAAAACAAATGTCACAGGGGTGATAACCCTTCCCTATGTTTTCCAAAAAGCTTAAAAAAGATTTTTTGGCTGGAGCTAAACACGTTAAAAATGTACCCGGTAATGGACTGGGGGGTACCCATGCCGTTTGTCTCACTGATTTTCATCCATATTGCCATGACCCGACATGACATTAAACCCGCAAGCAGTTTTAAATGAGATTTTTTCCTTTAAAAATGACATTTGGTGCAGGGACTGTTCTAAACACGGGAAACACGCGTCACTTTACAGGCATACTATAGACACCCCCCAGGTACGATATTTAAAGGAATGTTTCACTTTTTTTTTTTTACTTTAAGCATCATTAAAATCACTGCTCCCGAAAAAACGGCCGTTTTTAAAAGTTTTTTTTGCATTGATACATGTCCCCTGGGGTAGGACCCGGGTCCCCAAACCCTTTTTAGGACAATACCATGCAAATTAGCCTTTAAAATGAGCACTTTTGATTTCGAACGTTCGAGTCCCATAGACGTCAATGGGGTTCTAACGTTCGTGCGAACTTTCGGTCCGTTCGCAGGTTCTGGTGCGAACCGAACCGGGGGGGTGTTCGGCTCATCCCTAATGGTAACATATGATATATTTACATTTTGGTGTGTTGTTATTTATTCTGAATGGCACCCTAATGCACAAATACAGTAAAAATAAACACATCTACTCGATGGAGCACCAAAACACAGATGTAAATACTTGTCCAGGTCAGCTTTTTAATGTGTTAAGAGTCTAATAAAACTCAATAGGCTGCCTTAATGCAACATGCCTTGGTCCATTAAATTGTATGTGTTACAGTATGTGTGGTAACTACAACACTAGAATGGTTCTTTTTCAGGCAGGGTGGTAGGCCTTATGAAATTTGGTAATGTGTGGTTATATGTATCCACAGGCTTGCTTATGAGGGGCATTAGCTGGCACATTCAAGGTTAATTTGAGGGTTTGCTGGCTTTGTTAATTTATTCTGTAAATTGTGTTCTTGACCAAATACACTGTATGTATCTGTAGGGACCCCACCCTATGCTCTTGTGTCCCTAACTAAATTAAGTGTGTTATTGCTAGACTGTAACCAGCCTGAGCTGCTGTTTACCTTTTTCTGGGCTCTAAAGGTCTTCTCTAAGCTCAGTGGATCAATTGCTTCTACCTGTTACTGTGAAAGAAGCTCCAGTTCTCAAAGTGGGAAGGACAATCACAGACTTACAATTATGTATCTGACTCAACCAATCCCAGTGTTCCTTAATCAGGGGTATAGTTTGGGGAACGTTTCCAGAGTCTTCTCTTTGGCTCTGCCTGTGCAAGGTGTGTACTTAGACTGTCTTTTTACTTGGACCTTGCCTAAGCTTGTGGCCTGTGCTAGGGGGCCAGGGACTTTTCTACTGAAGTGGATATCTGGAGGAGGCTTTGGCTGGAAAAGGATTTTCTCGTTGAATAATGATGCACAGGATCTGGGCAGAAGCCACCATCTGGACAACGTAAGAAGGATTCCTTGCCCATAGATCATGGTATCTTTGACTACTGTAAACGAGTCAAGAATCAGACGTAGTAGAAAGAGATCCACTGAAACTAAAGAAGGACTTTGACTTTTACTGCTTGGACAGAGTCATTTTGTAGACTGGCATGGGGCTTTAAATATTAAGAGTGTTTACTGGTGTTACTACTACTTTCAAAATATGTATGTTATTCTGTGCTCGTTTTGGGTATCCTATAGCCCTGAACCCTCTTTCCTAGTTTTTGTGTTCAGCTGATAGGTGAAGGTAAAAAAAGACTAAAGTGACTGCCTCTCATTTGGAAGTCATTTTCTGGCCCACCATACACCAAAAACTAGACCTTGAGATTGAAATGTTAGGCTACTTAGGGGGTCATTTAACACCAACCCAAGAGGAAGAGTGCTATGTATTATAGGTTACAAGTTATCTTTATAAAATTATTATTCTTGTTCATTTGTTATGTGTATTGTATGCCTTTTGTGATAGGGTTCATTAAAGCACAGCTCCAGGTTGGTTAATCACCCTTGTATCAGTGCGCTTTTCTACTGACCACCACTGGATTACTTCTCTACTGATCACCACTGGACTCAAAAAAATTGCCCCAGATTACCTTTGTACAAAATCATTTCTCCACTGATCACTACTGTACTAAAAGCTTCCTCTACTGATTACCACTGTCACAGATCACTTCTTCACTGATCACCAATAGAACAGATTGTTTTTTCATTTATCATCTCTCCACTGATTACCTCTATATGGGTTTAAATTCTTCATTGATCTATTCCATGGATTGCTTTTGCATTGATCTCATCCAGAAAGGTCCACTTCTCCGCTGATTACCACTGTGCCCGACCGCCTAATCACTGACCACTGCTGTATCAGATTAACTTTTTTATTGGTCAGCACTGTACTGAATTACTTCTCCACTGATCACCATTGTACCAGCACCTCTCTCCAATAATCACCACTGTAGCAGTTCACCTTTCCATTGAGCACCATTGTACACACTTGTATACACTTCTTCCCTAATCACCACTGTAGCAGCACACGTATCCACTGACTGCCACTGCTCTGATCACCACTGCATCTGCATACTTCTATACTGATAACTGCTATATACTAGATCACCCCTCCAATGACCACTGTTGTAACATATCAATTCTGCATTGACTACCACTGTACACTATTACTTCTTCATTGATCACCAGTGTACCTGATAATTTTTCCATTGATTACCACTGTACCTTATCAATACTTCATTGACTGTCGCCAGTGTATCACACTTCTTTACTGACTGCCATTTTAATATCACACCACATTCCGCATTATGTGCATTGCGTTATACATTACATCACTCCTGATCTCCGTGCATTGTATTGTACATTCATAAAACTAGCACTTGTTTATTCAGGAATTTTTTTTATGAATTTTTTTTCATATTTAGTATTTTTTATTCCTATTAAAAAAAAGGCATTTTACATGATAGCATACATAACAGAAATAATAGTAACAAAACATCAAAACAAAAAACACATATATAAAGGAATAGCGTTTAAATCACGTCTTTCTAATAAAATAGGAGATGTGTGTTATTAGGGTATTCAAAAAGTTACTCCACCTCGGTCATGGACTTAAAAGACAAGACTCCAAACAGGGATCATAACGTACAACAACGCTGGGAAAATCCCTCATGGGTCAAAACGTTGCCAAATATTTTTTTCCCCTTAAAAAAAGAGAAATAATTACATAAATAAATGAAAAAAAAAAGAGAAAGAGAGAAAAAAAAAAGAAACATATAATTATTCCAAGGAGCTTGTAGGGAGGAGAAAGGGGCAGATATTATTAGTGCTAGTCCAGATAAAGGGGCATGATACGCAAGTTCCATCAACTACTTGTAATAGGACTCCCATCAATGAGAGTCCTCCCCTCCCCTGAGTAGATACATTTGTTCCATGAAGACCAAGTTTCTATGTATATCTCACGTTTCTGCCGGGTTGCCCAAACCAAATCTTTCATCCGGTTCAATTCCTCCACCTTTTTGAGCCACATTCCCACTGTGGGAGGCTGAGTCTGTTTCCAGGTAAGGGGAATAGAAGATTTGGTTGCATTCAGGAGATGGCGAAGAATAGACTTCTTATAAGTTTTGGCTGGGATTTTGGACTCTTCAGAGAGAGTTCTTCAGGGATCTCATAATCAATAAACTTTTGAGTAATCTTCCGGACCTCTTTCCAGAAACCCTCTATTTTAGGGCAAGACCAAAAAATATGTAGTAACATCTCATATTCCTCCTGACAGCGCCAATTTCGGTCAGAGGTGTTTGGAAAACATCTCTGAAGAAAGGAAGGGGTCCAATACCACCAAGAGAAAATCTTAAAGTTTTTTTCCTGCACTTTCGTGCAAATTGAAGATTTTAATATAAAATATATTATGTTGGAGCGTTGTCTTTCCAAAAAGGTTCTACTCAGGTCTAGTTTCCATGTCACGTACCAGGCTGGAGGCTGAGGTGACGAAAGGGCTCCCCTTGCGGCTGAGCGCAGAGTACCCCTGGAGTTGGAGACAGGGGGTGCTATGCCCAGAGATGCACGGGTTGCCTGCCAGTGAAGCTGTCTGATGGTTGCAGGAGCGGACACCCAGGAGCAGAGGAGGTGGTCACAGCCAATGAGTCCCTGGAGATACTGGCAGATCTTAACAGGTGGGAAAGCAGAGATGTCGTCAGAATCCAGGCCGGGGGTCAAACACAGGAAGTCAGTCAAAAGCAGAGGCAGGAGGTGTAGTTGTGATCAAGCCGGGGTCAAACACAGGAAGTCAATCTGGAACAGACAAGAGCAGGTCCGTGAAACAAGCAGGGTTCAGAGCCAGGAGAGAAGCCAGAGCAGGTCAGGGTAAGCCGGGTCGGTAACAGGTAATCAAGCAAGAAACACAGGAACACAGGATACAGAGCTGACGATAATCCAGTGATTTATGAGAGAAATTGGAGTCCTTATATAGGCTAGCAAAAGACTGGTAGCACGCTTTTGCGTCACTGTCAGGGAAGAAACTGGAGAAGAACTGGCAGATATGCTAACATCCATTATGGATGGATCCACGCATGCGCATTAGCAATTGGCGCATAACAGGCGTTCGCCGTTACGCACCAATTACTAATGCACATGCGCGGATTCGCGTGGCCATAATGGATATTGGCATATCTACCAGTTCTTCTCCGGTTTCTTTCCTGACATTCCATTTTTGCAAAAAGGGTGACTGATGGTTCTCCGGGGCGTAACCAGCAAAGCGTACATCTTTGAAAGGGTACGGGAGAGTGGACCTCGCTCAGTGCAGTATTCTTCAAATGGAAGCAAGCTTCTAACAAAAATACCAGGGGCGGGTAAAGTATGTAAAAAATTTCTTAATTGTGCAGCTCGCCAAAAATCTAAGTGGTAGGGGCCGGAACTAGAAGTCAAATCCTGCAATGTAGACCATGGTATTTATTTTTAACAAAAAAGCACACTACTAAAATGCTGGTATTATTTAATTGTATGAGTAACCCCAGGCTCTGGGTGACTCGATTACACGGTGTTGCAGCAACAGCAGTCTCCACAATATTGTACTACAGTATTTATTTTAGTAACCTAGTCATAAGGAAAGTATGGAGGTTGCCATGGCTGGCCATCTTTTAAAAATATATATTTATGCCTTCTTTACATGCTTACTTCAAAAACAACAAATGTACTGAGGAATCATGGAAACCGATTTTTACCTGTAAACAGTTATTTTGAATTATATTTTGAAATAATAAATTCATATTCAGCATTAGCACATTTTAGAATATTTCCAGTGAATTTTATTGTATGCACACAACTTTATTAGCCACGTTATTCGTCTATAACATTTGGGGAAGTTTTTGTATTACTTTATTACCTTTTAATACTGAGCTCCAAATAAACACCACCTACACCTACCTTTTACCAGCCAAAGGATTTGTTTTTTTTGTCTATCCAGTTCTGAGATTATAGATCTCTGCCACACAGCACATATGTGCCTGGAGTTCAGCTTTAAGTGAGAATTTGGCACTCCAAAAGACCTTGTAATGTATTTTGCCGTCGTGCCCAGTAATGTCTTGTTGTTCCACCCTTGCCTGCATGGGGTGGGCTAGCGTTCTAAAAATACAAATTAATGTTGCTTCAAGTCTAGTCCTTGCAATGTCTTTTAGATCCTTTAATACCAAGCATCTGATCATAGCTCATTTTCTAACCGGCTTCCATAAAATCGGGTCGCTGCCGAAGGAGAGTGTCTTCCAAGTGCCACTTTGATGACTCCGTTTATTACCGGCAGTCAAGTCTCTTGGATTACGCAGACTAAAAGCATTGTATCAGCAGCCACAAACGCCAAACATGCTAAGCCCACAAATATGTATAGCAATAAAACAAGCATTCAGCAGATAGAAAAAAAAAAAAAACTGCTAAAACGGCCATTAAAATAACTGAGGTAACTGAATGTTTATCTAATGCATCATTTCATTTTGGTTCCACCAGAGGCCGGAGCTCTGTAACTCCCTCATTTTAACATCTTGAACTTTGATGTAGAAAACAGAGACATTATTCAGATACTTAAATAGATGGAAAAAAAAATCCCTTTCCTGTTGACTCTCAACCATAAAAGACATTTTGCACGTATTTTCCAGGTTATGATTACTAAATAGAATGTGCCAGATGCTTTAAAATAGACGAAAAAAAATATATCCTCACTTTTGAAAATCCGATCGGTAAGCAAAAACGTATGGTCATATTCTGCAAACGAGGAATAACCAGACAAACTAAACAGGATTTATTCCACACACACAGCCCATGACGGTGTTTCAAATGATGGTACGGATCATTTAAAGGCTTATTTAATAACATGGTACAAATAATTTCAAGACTCTGTAATCTGCAGAAACCAGTAAGATATTATCTTTGATCTATCTAGTAATAGTTATCCAAAAACATATGCTAAAAATGTTCCATTTCTTTTTCTGTGTAGCTAGTCCTTGATTACCCCTTGTTACATTGCAATTGCTACTGAAGACCGGGACTGACAACCTTTCAGTTAATTTCTTTAGGGGTCTTAAACTTGGTCCCTGACCTATGTCTGAACTCCACCTTGATCCAACACCAGGGCATGCACTACAACCCTATCGGTGCTGAATATAGGAGACATTACAGACATAATTTATAAAAAAGGGAGGAATACCATGCTTGTATCAATTTACAATAAAGTGCATAAGCTGCAAACACATCTTGCTGTTCTACTACGCTCATCTCTGGCTCCCTGACACATTGGCTTACTGACTATCCGTTCCGGTTCCTTAACTCTGGCTAGGTTTTGACTACGTTTGCTCTGTTTACCTTTTTTTATTATTAATAAATACGTGTGATTTAACTGTACTTCTGTCTCAGTCTTATTCATGGTTTCTGACAATCCCATACCAGACACTGTCCTAAAGGGCTAACTGGCACATTGCTTGGTGTTAGAGCAATGTGTGTTAGCTACACATCAACACTGCTAGCTGCCGAGCCCCCGTGCTTCCCAAGCAGATGCTGTTACTGTCCCCTCATGTCCAGCGCCCCTTTGTAACTTATGCAACCTTGGTGTCAGCTATGACCCCTAATGCTCTTGTGTTCCTCAACGCTCCTGTGGTCCCCAGAATTCCTGCTTTCAAGCATCATTTGTGATCCCTATGCACCCTCCATCTATTTGGGGCTCCGATAGAGACATTTCCCTTCACTTTCTATCCAAGTTTTTTATTATAGTTACACTTTATTCACACTAGGCAAATAAAAAATATCACTTGAATATGAAGATTTATGTTAAAGTGGGTGTAAACTCCACTTTTGAACTTGAACCTACAGGTAAGCCTATAATAAGGCTTACCTGCAGGTACAATGAATATCTCCTAAACTTTTAAACATGTTTAGGAGATATTTACAAGCGATGCTGCCGGTGACGTCACAGGCCACTGCCGCAAACCCGGAAGGAAGACCAGGTGAAGATGGACGCATCAGGAATCTGTGACTGCACTGCGTGGAAGGGATCCGCTTTACAGGTAAGTCTGTCATAATGTGCTAATATGCGGTGCATGCTAGTACGTTATGACTTAACCCTGCAGAGGGGCCCTCTTCATTTTTTATTTCAGAGGTGGTTTACTACCGCTTTAAGCACTTAAGTGCCCAGGCTCTTTTCTCCTTAAATCCCCTCGAGTCCAAGAGTGCTTTTTTTGCTTTTGGTGATAAGCCCCACATTACATCTTTTAGGTTTTGTAGTCTACCCTATTGTATTTGAAAATGTATTATTAATCCTTTTTTTGGGACATCTAGGCATTTAATTTGGAAAATTTTGATACATATATTTCATTTCCTTGTTTTTTACTGGGAACAAATAGTAAAAAAAAGTATTCGTTTTTCCCAAAGCAACATTTAGATAATATGTCTGCTTGCATGCTCTGCTCAGTTTCCATCCCGGCACTGATCCCGTGAGCTGATATGACTGAACTCCTGTGACATCCTGCACCAGCCAAATGACAGCATCCTGGCACCTGGAAGAATTTGATGATGGCGAGGAACCTTGGACTGGTGAAGGAGAGGCCAGTATTGCAGATTTGAATTCCTCTTTAAATCAGGCTGATGAGCACATAAATTAGAATAACAGACACTTTAAAAAAAGCGATCACTAAAAATGTAAATGACATTATGTTCACTTATGTGATCAATGGAGATCAGATTCAGACCCCCATGCAGCTGTGCAACAACAGATCACTTTAATTGCCAGCAATAGATTCCTATAGCAGTGATCTGTTGCTATAGGGAGAGGCTGTACAGCGCTAAAACATCTCCACCTGAGCTGATTTTTTTGCTTAGAATAAAGATCACGATTCTCGGCGTAACATCATCTTTCTAATTATACAAAAAAAGTGGGCTAACTTCACTGTTTTTTTGTTTTTTTTTTCATTAACCCTTTCATGACTAAGCCTATTTTTGAAATTTGGTGTTTACAAGTTAAAATCCATATTTTTTGCTAGAAAATTACTTAGAACCCCCAAATATTATATATATTTTTTTAGCAGAGAATCTAGAGAATAAAATGGAGATTGTTGAAATATTTTATATCACACGGTATTTGTGCAGCGGTGTTTTAAACGCAAATTTTTGGAAAAGGGATAATTCCATGAATTTTAAAAAATCCAAACAGTAAAGTTACCCCAATTTTTTTGTATAATGTGAAAGATGATGTTACGCTGAGTAAATAGATACCAAACATGTCACACTTTATAATTGCACGCACTCGTGGAATGGCGACAAACTATGGTAGCTATGAATTTCCATAGGCGACGCTTTAAATTTTTTTTACGGTTACCAGGTTAGAGTTACAGAGGAGGTCTAGGGCTAGAATTATTGCTCTCGCTCTGATGATCGCGGTGATACCTCACATGTGTGATTTGAACACCGTTTACATATGCGTGCGCGACTTCCGTATGCGTTTTCTTCGCTGCGCGAGCTAGCGGGGACGGGGGCGCTTTAAAAAAAAAATTATTTTATTTATTTTTATCCTTTTAAAATGTGTTTAAAAAAAATGTTTTTTTTTTTACTTTTATTGCTGTCACAAGGAATGTAAACATCCCTTGTGACAGTAATAGGTGGTGACAGGTACTCTTTATGGAGGAATGGGGGGTCTAAAAGACCCCCCAACCCTCCTTTACACTTCAAAGTATTCCGATCGCCGAAAACGGCGATTCTGAATACTGTGTATTTTTTTAAATTCGGCACCATTGGCAGCCGAGTAAACGGGAAGTGACGTCATTTACATTGAGAAGGCTGGAACGAAGCCGACGACAGCTTAGTTCCAGCCCGCCCACAGCCGCCGGAGACACCCAATTGGACACCGGGCCTCCCAATCGCACGGGAGGCCCGGTAAGAGCGGCGGGAGGCGGCAGGAGGGGGGGATGTCCCCTCCCGCTCCTCCGGTATAACAGCCGAGAGGCTTTTAGCTGCATCGGTTGTTATACACGGATAGCCCATCGCCCGCTCAAAACAACGGTACCGGGATGAGGCCTGCAGCTGCAGGCCTCATCCCGGTATAACCCCGGAAAGCCGAGTACGCATATCTGCGTACGGTCAGCGGGAAGGGGTTTTTAATAGAAGTGTATTTTTTCCCAAAAGTTTGCGTTTAAAATACCGCTGGGAAAATACAGTTTGACATAAAATATTGCAACCGCCATTTTATTCTCTAGGGTTACTGCTAAAAAATATATTTAATGTTTAGGGTTCTAAGTAGTTTTCTAGCAAAAAAAATCCTGATTTTAACTTGTAAGCAACAAGTGTCAGAAATAGGCTTATGCCCTGTACACACGGTCGGACATTGATCGGACATTCCGACAACAAAATCCATGGATTTTTTCCGACGGATGTTGGCTCAAACTTGTCTTACATACACACGGTCACACAAAGTTGTCAGAAAATCCGATCGTTCTGAACGTGGTGACGTAAAACACGTGCATCGGGTCTATAAACGGGGCAGTAGCCAATAGCTTTCGTCTCTTAATTTATTCTGAGCATGCGTGACACTTTGTGCGTCGGATTTGTGTACACACGATCGGAATTTCCGACAACGGATTTTTGTCGGAAAATTTTATAGCCTGCTCTCAAGTCTTTATGTTGTTCAACTGACCTCATTTACAGACCGAAGTTCATGCATAGTTACATACGTGGTAAGGTTGAATAAAGACAACAGTCCATCCAGTTCAACCTGTGTAGGTGTGTGTGTGTGAGTAGAAAAATCATTTCCCATTTCCCCGTATATTGTTTTCGCTAAGATGCACGTCCAAGAGCCTTTTAAAACTATCCATACTTCCTGCCGACACCAATTGTGGAAGATTTTTATTTATTTATTTATTTCAGGTACTTATATAGCGCCATCAATTTACGCAGCGCTTTACATATACATTGTACATTCACATCAGTCCCTACCCTCAAGGAGCTTACAATCTAAGGTCCCTAACTCACATTCATACATACTAGAGACAATTTAGACAGGATCCATTTAACCTACTAGCATGTCTTTGGAGTGTGGGAGGAAACCGGAGTACCCGGAGGAAACCCACGCAAACACAGGGAGAACATGCAAACTCCAGGCAGGTAGTGTCGTGGTTGGGAAGAGAGTTCTTCCAAGGAGAATAAATTTAGTGCTTGTAGTCGTTGTTCATAATTGAGGTCCTCCAGTCCCCATATTAATTTAGTTGCCCTTCTCTGGACTCTCTTCAGCTCCAGCACATCCCTTCTGAGGATTGGTGACCAGAACTGGACGGAATACACCAGATGCGGCCGAACCAGTGTTTTATAAAGTGGCAGAATAATTGTTTTATCTCTGGAGTAAAATCCTTTTTTAATGCACGCTAATATTCTGCTGGCTTTGGCAGCCGCAGCTTGACACTGCATACTATTTCTCAGTCCGTCTTCTACTAGGACCCCCATATCCTTCTCCATCCTGGAAGCCCCTAGGGGTTCTCCCCCTAAAGAGTAAGTGGAGTTTATATTTTTACCCCCCAAGTGCATTACCTAACATTTTTCAATGTTAAACTTTATTTGCCATGCAGTAGCCTACTCCATTCATTTATTTAGATCCTCTTGTAAAGTTTCTATATCCTGCTGTGTTATTATTGCCCTACATATCTTTGTGTCTTCAACAAACACTGAGATCAAGCTACTTATCTCACCCTCTATATCATTTATAAATAAATTAAACAGAATTGGTGCAGCCCGTCCTTACTAAAGAGTCGTTAACCGACTGAGAAGTCAGCCCAGTTCTCCAGGAACCAGAACCCCTCTGTCCTACACCAGTTCCTTAGTCACTTGTTCCATTTCCTAAGCTCCTGCTGCCTCTCTGGTGTGGCTCGAGGCACAGGTAGTATTTCCGAAAAAACTACCTTGGAGGTCCTTCTCTTCAATCTATTCCCTAAGTCCCTGAATTCATTTTTTAGGACTCTCCACCTTCCTTTTACTTTGTCATTGGTGCCAACGTGTACCATGAGAGCTGGGTCCTCCCCAGCCCCACCCAATAATCTGCCCACCCGATCCAAAATGTGCCAAGCGGGAACTGCTCTGCACTTGTTACACGAATAATGGAAATGCTGAATTAAGATCGTGAGGAGGGTTGAATCAAGATCACGATTTTTTAATTTTTAATGTTTAATGGTTCAGCTGTAATACATATAGATATATAATATAATACGTGGAAGGTAAATAGACTGTAAACTTTGCAAGTGCAGTTGTACGCTGCAAGGGCATTTGCTCCAGAGCTTAGTAAATGAGGGGAAGCACTGCTGCCTTCCATCATACAATCCCATGTAAAAAAAATGCATTTTTTTTTTCTTTGCATGTGATTGGATATTTTTTGCAAAGTGAAGCTTTACCTCATTTACTAATTTCAGAAGTAAATAGCCTTGCTGAGTACTGTATTTTCCGCACTATAAGGCGCACCTAAAAACCTTATATTTTCCTCCAAATCGGCCGTGCGCCTAATAATCCGGTGCGCCTTATGTGTGCACTGAGTTCAAAAATCATTCCAAATTTCAAAATAATTTCACGCTCTGACACAGGGACTTACGCTGACAGCGATAAACCAATCAGAGAACATTGCGTAATAAGTGCAGTTTGTCTAAGGACCCCCGAAAATGGCACCAGTCAAGAGACATGCTTACGAGGCACAATTCAAACTACAGGCTATCAGTTACGCGGTTGTAAATGGGAATAGAGCAGCTGCGAAAGAATTCAACATCAATGAATCTATGGTTCGGAAGTGGAGGAAGCAAGAAAATGAACTGCACCAAGTTAAGAAGACGAAACAGAGTTTCCGTGGGAACAAAGCGAGGTGGCCACAATTAGAAGACCAACTTGAACAATGGATTATTGAACAAAGAACAGCCGGGAGAAGCGTCTCTACAGTCACCATTCGACTGAAGGCAATAACGATAGCACAAGACATGGGGATCGAACACTTTCAAGGAGGTCCGTCTTAGTGCTTTTGTTTTATGAAAAGGCATCATCTCTCCATCCGCGCAAGGACTACCGTGGCGCAGCAACTGCCAGCGGATTACAAAGAAAAGCTGGCCATCTTCCGCACATACTGCAGTAACAAGATTGCCGACAAAAATATCCAGCCCAAGTACATCACCAACATGGACGAGGTCCCCCTCACTTTTGACATCCCCGTAAACCATACTGTGGAGAAAAAGGGGACCAGCACGGTATCGATACGCACCACGGGGCATGAGAAGTCAGCTTTCACTGTTGTTCTTGGTTGCCACAGTAATGGACAGAAACTACCACCTATGGTCATTTTTAAGAGGAAGACGCTGCCAAAAGAAAAGTTTCCAGCCGGAGTCATCGTTAAGGCCAATGAAAAGGGCTGGATGGACGAGGAGAAAATGAGAGAGGTGTATGTAAAGAGACCGGATGTTTTTTTCCACACATCACCGTCCCTGTTGATCTGCGACTCCATGCATGCCCATCTCACCGCTACTGTGAAAAACCAAGTGAAGCAAATGAATTCGGAGCTTGCCATCATTCCTGGAGGATTAACTAAAGAACTCCAACCACTGGACGTTGGTGTAAACAGGGCGTTCAAAGTGAAGTTGCGAGCGGCGTGGGAGCGATGGATGACAGATGGAGAACACACCTTCACTAAGACTGGGAGACAGCGCCGGGCGAGCTATGCCACCATATGTGAATGGATTGTGGATGCCTGGGCTAAGGTATCTGCTTTAACTGTTGTCCGAGCTTTTGTGAAAGCCGGCATCATTGCCGAACAGCCACCTGGCAACGAGACTGACTCCGACAATGATGACAATGATGAGAGGGAACCCGGCATGCTTGATGGCGAAATTGCCCAGCTGTTCAATTCAGACACAGAAGATGAGGACTTTGATGGATTTGTGGGAGAAGATTGATTAAACAATAATGTGAGTGTATTGTTAAATAGTATAATAAAGTACAAGTAAACTCACTGTTTTGCTTCCGTTACCTTTTTTTTTTTAGAGCGTATGTTTTAGCATGCGCCTTATAATGCAGTGCGCCTTATGTATGGGTCAAGTACAGAAATAGTCCCCTTAATTGAGACTGCGCCTTATAATCCGGTGTGCCTTATGGTGCGAAAAATACGGTACACCTGCCCTTGCAAAGTGCACAGTCTATTTGCCTTTAGTAAATCAACCCCACAATGTTTACCATTGCTTTTACACACTGTTCCTATGGAATGATCTGTAAAAGCTTTGAAAGCCCAGAAGCTGATCTTTCTGGATACCAATTGTCAAAGACAGAGGATGGCTCCAGCCCGCGCCCCCTCACCGAAAGCCAAAAGAGCTGCTGAATCCCATCGCTATTTTAAAATGGCACTGGGGCAATTAGCTGCTATCCTGGCATCTTTTGAAAATGGCAACAGGGACTCAAGTGTTTAAAATTTCATTTTCATGACACAGTTATGTCTATACTGACTATACAGCTCATTCATAGAAAGCAACAAAACCTGAACAATTTCCATGGGGCACAGTAGGTAATTCAATAGCCTACACAGGCATAAGAGAATAATATTAACAATTGTAAAAATAAAAATAATAATAATACAAATGCTGATTTTTTTTACTGCGCTGTTTTACAACATCCACCTTTTCTGCGATGTGTAGTTTTTACTTTAAGTTCAACAGGAATACATTGTCAATATGCAGAGCAAGTCAGAAGATATACAGTATCTATGAAATGTAATTAAACATATGAAAAGGAGAAAAATAAAGTTCTGCCTGTCTATATGTTCCTCCCACTACAAATGTGACAAATGCTTCATGCTCATCTATCTCTATCTTCTATATATTTTGTGTGTGGGTGCAGGCTAATAATCATTTCAAAAGATGCCATTGCATTTTATTTTTAATTTGATTAGAATGTAAGCTGCCACTCAGATGTAGACTGCCATGATGTGACTGTCAGTAATTCGGAATAAAAGTCACTCTACTGTACATCATGTAACTTAAAGGACCTCTATACTTTTTTAACTGATACTATGCCTGGAGGCAGAGGCGGCTGTAGACTTTGTGAGGCCTTAGGCAAAACTTAGACATGAGGCCCCACTGTATTATGAACTGTATTAGGAGGGTACAGTATAGGGGAGTGGACAGTACAGGGGGTAGGTAAGTGGGCATAATAAAGATATATTTTCCTCAAGCAGAGCTGCACAGGGAAGCTGCTCTCACAGATCCTACCTATTCTGGTAGGCTGTCACAAAGAGAGATGGGTGGAGAAAGAAAGAAAGAAAGAAAGAAAGAAAGAAAGAAAGAAAGAAAGAAAGAAAGAAAGAAAGAAAGAAAGAAAGAAAGAAAGAAAGAAAGAACGAAAGAAAGAAAGAGAGAAAGAGAGATGGAAGGAAAGATGAATGGAAGGAAAGATGGATGGAAGGAAAGATGGATGGAAGGAAAGAAAGAAAGAGAAAGAAAGATGGAAGGAAAGAAAGAAAGAGAAAGAAAGATGGAAGGAAAGAAAGAAAGAGAAAGAAAGATGGAAGGAAAGAAAGAGAAAGAAAGATGGAAGGAAAGAAAGAGAAAGAAAGAAAGTTGGAAGGAAAGAAAGAGAAAGAAAGTTGGAAGGAAAGAAAGAGAAAGAAAGAAAGTTGGAAGGAAAGAAAAATGGAAAGACAGAAAGATGGAAGGAAAGAAAGAGAGATGGAAGGAAAGAAAGAGAAAGAAAGAAAGAAAGATGGAAGGATGAAAGGAAGGAAGAAAGAAAGAAAGAAAGAAAGAAAGAAAGAAAGAGAAAAGATGGAATGAAAGAAAGAAGGAAAGAAAAAGAAAGAAAGAAAGAAAGAAAGAAAGAAAGAGAGGGGGATGCGGAAAGAATGAAGGAAAGAGAAAGAAAGAGACAAAAAGAATGGAAAGAAAGAGAGGGGGATGGAGGAAGAAGGGAAGGAAGAGCATCCCCTACATCAGTGTACTCACTGGGAGGCAGGAGGGACTGGATGGATGGATGGATCAGACTCCCCTTGTCTTTTTCTGTTTGCTGGGCTTCAGCTTGAATCTTCCCGCCCACACATCCCCTTCTCTGAGGCAGAACAGAGAACACTGCCGAGGAGAGTGGGCGGGGCAGACACAGGAGGAGAGGGCGGGAGGAGGAGGAGCAGAAGCTCTCTCTCCTCTTCTGTCTGGCTGTGCGGGCAGAAGGGGGAGGGGGGAGATCTGTCAGAGCTCTACTGAGCGGCTCTCCCTGTCTGTGATCCGGAGATGTATGTGAGCTCCGATCACACGTCTCACTCGCAGCCTGTTATCTCTCCCTGTAGCAGGGCGAGGGTAACCGGGACAGAGATCTCTGCTGCTGAATGAGGCGGCTCTCTAATTAGGTAAACTAGCCAGCTGTGCGAGGCCCCTATGACTGCGAGGCCTGAGGCCACCGCCTATTTCGCCTAATTAGAGAGCCGCTTCTGCCTGGAGGAAGCCAATATGCTAACAGCCCCCAAACTCCAAAAAAGCTGAAGTCTGGAATTCTGGAGAACCCTTAGATACTGTGTTTTGCATACCTGTTGCCTTTGCTGTTCTGTTCAGTAATTGCCTGCCAGGGGTATTGTGGAAGATGGACAGACTAGGGAGATGGCCTGGCATGATTTTTCTGTGGGAGGGGGTGCTTGTGGAAAGGATGAGTGGAATGATTTTGGCAAAATTGATTTTACCACAAAATTGCCAATTTAATTCTAATGAAATATTTTAATTTTTTTTATAGTAAGGGTCACAAAAAATGGATCAAGCACAAGATTCCTAAATTGCAGTGGTGCAAAAACCTAAACGGAAAAAACCTGTAAGTGAACAAAAAATGTGCATGTGAAACACACACTAAAAAGTGCACTTAAGGGTTTGCTTTCAGTCCACCCCATGAAGGAGAAGGACCTCTACCCCAGATCCTCTGGGGCACAAGGCTCCTGACGGGACTAAGATTCCCAATGGTCTGCCTAGCCAAAAGCCCCTGGCAGAACCCGTTCTTCTAGGTCAGCCGAAGCCGACCATTAAATACTTGGTCGAGGGGCTCTCCCAAAGAGGGACCCCCCCAGGGGCAGGGAGGAAGGAATCCTAAGGACCACACATCCTCCCCCTAGACGTCAGAGCAAGCCAGAGGACTCACACCCTTATTCCATGAGAAAAACACACACAAAAGTGAAAAGTGACAAACGTGAGAGAAAACTAAATATATAGTATTAAAGTGGCCGTGCAATTGTGCACTGGTCGGACCCTGAGATCTGGTAGACAAAAATTGCCAAAAGGCACAGCGCAGAGGGAAAAGCAATTTGGTGACTGTGACCATGGGTCTGTTCACACCGTTTGGTCCCACACCCAAGTGTTACTAAGAGCACCCCTAGGGCAACCACTCCCAGGGGGGACAGATACTGTGGACCTTCTGCCTTCCCAGCCCATGGCCAGACAAGGTAGAACGTTTAGATCAGGAGGTATTGGGCGCTTCCAGCTTTCCTGGGGCCATTACTCCTGTGCCCCAACTGCTTGTGGGCGTGTGGTTTCAGTTCCAGCCAGTACTAACCTTCCAAGCCCCCATCACTCTAGCAGAGATTCATAGCCACCACTCCAACCTTGGTAAGATCAGAATGACAGCACAGAACCTCCACTAGATCACTGATAACAACAGATACTACACTTGATCTTAGCCAAAAGGCTGAGCAATGGTGCATAAATATTTGTCAAGCTGATGATCAGTAGAATATTCAATAGTAAATTGCAATATAAGACTGTGCATGTTGACCTTCTAAATAACCAGAAAGCAGTTAACAGTTATGGGTGAGAAATATTTTTCTTTTTTTTATATTATTTAAAAGGGGTGTTTTTTGGAGGGTGTTTCAGTTTATTTCATCCAGTGTTCTTTGTATTTGATTTTTTGTGCATTTGTGAATTTAATTATTTATGTAACGTCGCTTATAATTTTTGATTCAACTCTTTTTGCTGTCTGTTTTTTTTTTCTGTGAAAAAAACGAATTGTAAAATAATAAGGCTAAAAGAGGGGTCATTTTTTGACGCAAGAAGAGGTCAAAGGAGCTTCTGTAGCCTTAGAGAACCCACTACACCCTCAAAAACCTCTTAAAAATACTTTCATTGTGCCTTCCCTGTTGAGTGCAATGCATGTCGCTAAAAGATCAAAATTTCACTAAAATGTCTTGATTTTCACTGAACATTTGAAAAAATGAAAACTCCATGGGTTGCAGGAAAGAAAATCGCTTAATTCTCCCATTATCAAAGTGTTGATGAGGGAAGCCCTCCCACGGAGTTCTCCCGGCGAGGGGCACAGGGAACTGTCCCTTCTAGGAGAACATAGTGATTATTGCAAGCTATAGCCATTGGCAATAATCCTATGTAATAATGCAACATGCTTCAATAATGCATCAATGGATCGACTTGGGTACAATCAGCCTGCCCATACATGGTTCGATTCTAACATATTAAAGTGGAATTCCACCCACTTTTTCATCTTTTCATGAATCGCTTCAATCCTGCAAGTTAGAACAACATTGGGAGATTTGGGGGTTTTTTTTCCTTGTTGCCATGGTGTATTCTTCTTTCTTCCTTTTTCGACGCCGTGGAGAGGTACATCAGATACTGCGGTGCCTTGGTTCCATGTGTGTCATCATTCCCAGAAATCAGTGGGCATCGCCGCCTGTTAGCATTGTGTTGGCTAAGCGGCATTTTTTGAAAAGGGAAACCAGGTGTTTGTTGCCATTATACAGAAGAGGCAGCGGCAGTGGCGGAGGCAGCTAGAGCAGCGTTCTGTGTGCCAGGCTACATTACTTCTGTCTATTGTCTAGTTTACATTTGGTTGCCATAACAATGGGGCGGGACCATCATGAGCTGCGCCTTGTGTCTTATGCGCATGCGTGAAAACCAGGGGGGGTGCATGCTGGGTAACCAGCAGCACCTATTCCCCGGTAGAAAACACTAGTGGGCTTCACATGCCTACAATTAAGATGGGAGCGCTCTGCCGGACAAATATAAAGGTTAGTTTTATAAAAAAAATTTGCAATACTAACGGGGACCTTTCATATATTTAGCTTTTGTAACATTGAGTTATGCAGCGTACACACGGTCGGACTTTTCGACCGGACTGGTCCGACGGACTTTCAACAGACTTTTGAAGGACTTCCAACGGACTTTTTAACGAACGGACTTGCCTACACACAATCACACCAAAGTCCGACGGATTTGTACGTGATGACGTACACCGGACTAAAATAAGGAGGTTGATAGCCAGTAGCCAATAGCTGCCCTAGCGTCGGTTTTTGTCCGTCGGACTAGCATACAGAAGAGCGGATTTCTGGGTCTGGCGGAGTTACGACGTAAAGATTTGAAGCATGCTCTAAATCTAAAGTCCGTCAGATTTTCGACTGGAAAAGTCCGCTGAAGGTCCGATGAAGCCCACACACGATCGGATTGTCCGCCGGACTCGGTCCGTCGGACCAGTCCAGTCGAAAAGTCCGCTCCGTGTGTACGCGGCTTTAGATGAATATCTCGGGTTTCTTTAAAAAAAATAAAATTACGGCTGGAAATTCACTTTAAGGTCGGCTTTAGATTAACATACACTATGCTATATGATTGTACAATCTCACATAGGTCTACCAGCATCTATATAGTGCAAGGGATTATCTGATCGGATGCAAATTGAAAAAACCTTTTAAGTTTGTCCACGTATCACATTGTTTCGCTGTATCTACCAGAGATTATACACCTATTGGATAATCAGCTTGTGTGCCCAGCTTTATTGTATTCACTCCTGCCCTAGCAGAGTGAATGACATGCTTTGCACATTATACACCACAATAAATCAGGAAACATAGCTTACATATCTCAGGTTGAAATGCTTACGTTTGATCAAGAGCTATCCCCCGCAGTACCTCTTTTTTGTCACAAGATGTTCTTAGTTTCTAAGTTCCAGGTCACTTAAGACTGAACACATCCTGTGTGTATAGAGCATCATGGCCCCACCCCTGAGGGGGCATCTCCCTTCATTCACTGTGTGCTAGTACAGAAAGAGGTGCTAATGGTATCACATCAGCACTGCTCTCTGCATCAGTATGGATCACCCATCAGCATCACATGCCTGGACAGAAGGCTTCGATAAAGGTAATGCATTAAAATCAGAAAGGAAAAAATATAGCCATTAGGGGCCACTTAAGGGATTCATTTGGGGATTAGACCCCGGAGCCTAGAGTTAAGCTTTAATGTTGACTAACTTAAATAAGATAATTGACATTGATCACATTCACATTTATACTTGAAACTTTTAAAAAAAGTGCAGACTTGCTGTAAAAGCAAACTTTATAAGCGTACTACATAAAATGTTTATTTCAGGGCGGTTGAAACCTAGGAATAAATTGTGACTGTTTTGTCTCACTTGTCCTCTTCCTATCTCCTGGGGTTGCTGTCTCTTGTCTAGGGAGCAGTCAGTAGCCAGCGGTCTGTTTTACATCTGTCAGTAGAGTAAGCTATGTGAGCTATGCAGAGCATTGTGTTATAGGTTTATCCCCAGAGCTCACACTTAGGGTGGCAGACGGCATAGCTCACTTAAAAACAATTCAGATAAATTCATGGCTCAGCTTGGTTCTTTACTGTGGGGAACTTGCAGCCGTCTCTGCACAGTGTTCTGAATTCTGAAGATCACCGCTGGGGCTCAGCAGTGACAGCCTCAGTCTGTTGAGCTGCATTGAACTGACTTACATTGTAGTGATTTGCAGCTGCATGCCAAGGCAAACTATAGCCTTAAAAAAAAAAAAAAAAAAACAGTTCCAAAGTATTCTCAGTGAACCGCTTAGCCTATCTGGGAAACACCACAGAAAATTCACACGATTCAACATAATCTGGGTTTTAGAGATTGGATTGGATTTTGCAATCCTTCATATGTGCTCAAGTCTGCAGCCTCTTGTCATATGATCCAGTGTTGCTGCTGCATATCTGAAGTGTCATGTACGTAGTAGAGTACTGTGTGTACTGTGTCATAGTTGGAGGTACGGATCACTAGCTAGCCTTCTTTGTAAAAACAAACAGTTTTTAATTCTTCAAAAATAAATAAATGATTTATAATATATATATAATAATAATTATTTAATATATAATAAATAAGTAGCTTATCTTTAGTGTTAAATAAACAATACCGTCAATAACTCTGGTAAACAAAAACAAAACTTCCGCTCACTGCCAGCATCAGCTTGTCCCACAACAGGGTTTAAAGTCCCCGCCTGCTCCAGGCTTCCAGAAACGTCACAAAAGCCCAGCAGCGTCTTAGCAGATAAACAGTCCACATCCCTTTCACAGCTTTGTCCTTTCCCACATGTCATCGACCCCTCCTGGCTGCTTCCTGCCCTTTTCAGCCCTCTCTCACAGGTGTATTAACCCTTTCATGTTCCAAGTACCCATAATTGGGGTTGGAGGCTCTTCCCAACAAAGACCTCTCCAAGCTTCTGAATTCCCAGGACCCATATGAGGACTTAATACTCCTCGGAAGATTGTGAATCAGTTTTCCTTCTTATAATAGATCCCCCCGGAATCCTGTTGTCATGGACAGATTCACTCTGGTTTTTTGCTTGTAACAAGTTTACATTTTCTATTTGTGTATTTGTGTTAGAGCTTATTTGCTTTGTTTGCATTTTAGAACAAGTTTACCATCTTTGGTCATGTCTACATAAAGCGTTCAAGGTCCTGATGAAGCAGGAATATCTGTGAAATGCGTAGACCATACACATTACTGATATTTTCTATAGTAAGTTGCGCTATGCTCTCATGTGAGTGAATACTAGCAATAAACCTTAATAATGCTAAATTATATATATAAAGTGACTCCGTACATAAATAAAAATTGATTGATTAATTGATTAGATCATGTTTTAAATAGTCCACTGTTTTAAGGTGATTTTCAAACGTGAAATTAACACACGGTACACCCAAGAGTCGTGGTTAAAGGAGATAAAGACTTCCACCTCTGCACACACTGCCGCTTACCGACTCCAAATGATCTCCTATCACAGGAGATCACACTCGCTTGTAGCTTAATACCCAGTCTGGGCCTTTTGAGAGATGGAATGGTGATCCCATCGTCTTCACAGAATGTAATCTTTCAGGGGCACGTGTTGCCCATTGATCCGCAAAAAGACATATAAGCTTCCATAGTGTAAAATCCTAGGTTACTTTATTTAAATAAGAAAGTATTGCACTTACAGTTAAAACAATAAGAGATTGCAGTATAAACGTCACTCCGGGACTAGGGATGAGCCGAACACCCCCCGGTTCGGTTCGCACCAGAACCCGCGAACAGACCGCAAGTTCGCACGAACGTTAGAACCCCATTGACGTCTATGGGACTCGAACGTTCGAAATCAAAAGTGCTCATTTTAAAGGCTAATTTGCATGGTATTGTCCTAAAAAGGGTGTGGGGACCCGGGTCCTACCCCAGGGGACATGTATCAATGCAAAAAAAACTTTTAAAAACGGCCGTTTTTTCGGGAGCAGTGATTTTAATGATGCTTAAAGTAAAAAAAAAAAAGTGAAATATTCCTTTAAATATCGTACCTGGGGGGTGTCTATAGTATGCCTGTAAAGTGACGCGTGTTTCCCATGTTTAGAACAGTCCCTGCACCAAATGTCATTTTTAAAGGAAAAAATCTCATTTAAAACTGCTTGCGGGTTTAATGTCATGTCGGGTCCTGGCAATATGGATGAAAATCAGTGAGACAAACGGCATGGGTACCCCCCAGTCCATTACCAGGCCCTTTGGGTCTTGTATGGATATTAAGGGGAACCCCGCACCCAAATTAAAATAAGGAAAAGTCCCTATATACTCTGAACAGCAGTATACAGGCGGTGCAAACAAGACAGGGACTGTAGGCAGGGCTGTCTTTAATTTTGATTGGGCCCTGGGCAAACATTTTCTTGGGCCCCCCCCTCCATTCTGAGACATACAAAAAATAGCAGGTAGACTCAAAATCAGTTTATTGCAGCAGATCACGCAGCGATTGCAATTGTTTGCCAGAGGTTACAGCCTATCCTTACTGCTCACTGGCTGGTTTCTAGAGGTTACAACACATAATTTCTGCTTGCCGATTGGTTGCTAGAGGTTAATGTACATTATTAGCGCTCACTAATTGGTTGCTAGGGGTTACAGCACATCATTAGCACTTACTGATTGGTTGCTAGAGATTAAAGCAGATCACTACTGTTTGCTGATTGGTTGCTAGAGGTTCATGCACATCATTACCTCTCACTGAGCAGTGGAGCAATCCCAAATAATTGAGCAAGTAAAGGGGCACATTAATACACATACTACAGGAGAGGTTCAGAAACTGCGGAAATACTGCAGGAGACAATCAGAGACTGCGGACATACTGCAGGAGATTACCAGAGACTGCGGACATACTGCAGGAGACAATCAGAGACTGTGGACATACTGCAGGAGACAATCGGAGACTGCGGAAATACTGCAGGAGACACTCAGAGACTGCGGACATACTGCAGGAGATTAACAGAGACTGCGGACATACTGCAGGAGACAATCAGAGACTGCTGACATACTGCAGGAGACAATCAGAGGCTGCGGACATACTGCAGGAGACAGTCAGAGACTGTGGACATACTGCAGGAGATTACCAGAGACTGCGGACATATGGCAGGAGACAATCAGAGACTGCGGACATACTGAAGGAGACACTCAGAGGCTGCGGACATACTGCAGGAGACACTCAGAGACTGCGGACATACTGCAGGAGACACTCAGAGACTGCGGACATACTGCAGGAGACACTCAGAGGCTGCGGACATACTGCAGGAGACACTCAGAGACTGTGGAAATACTGCAGGAGATTAACAGAGACTGCAGACATACTGCAGGAGACACTCAGAAACTGCGGACATACTGCAGGAGATTAACAGAGACTGCAGACATACTGCAGGAGACACTCAGAGACTGTGGAAATACTGCAGGAGACACTCAGAGACTGCGGACATACTGCAGGAGACAATCAGAGAGTGCGGACATACTGCAGGAGATTACCAGAGACTGCGGACATACGGCAGGAGACAATCAGAGACTGCGGACATACTGCAGGAGACACTCAGAGGCTGCGGACATACTGCAGGAGACACTCAGAGACTGCGGACATACTGCAGGAGACACTCAGAGGCTGCGGACATACTGCAGGAGACACTCAGAGGCTGCGGACATACTGCAGGAGACACTCAGAGACTGTGGAAATACTGCAGGAGATTAACAGAGACTGCAGACATACTGCAGGAGACACTCAGAGACTGCAGACATACTGCAGGAGATTAACAGAGACTGCAGACATACTGCAGGAGACACTCAGAGACTGTGGAAATACTGCAGGAGACACTCAGAGACTGCGGACATACTGCAGGAGACAATCAGAGACTGCGGACATACTTCAGGAGATTACCAGAGACTGCGGACATACGGCAGGAGACAATCAGAGACTGCGGACATACTGCAGGAGACACTCAGAGGCTGCGGACATACTGCAGGAGACACTCAGAGACTGCGGACATACTGCAGGAGACACTCAGAGGCTGCGGACATACTGCAGGAGACACTCAGAGACTGTGGAAATACTGCAGGAGATTAACAGAGACTGCAGACATACTGCAGGAGACACTCAGAGACTGCGGACATACTGCAGGAGATTAACAGAGACTGCAGACATACTGCAGGAGACACTCAGAGACTGTGGAAATACTGCAGGAGACACTCAGAGACTGCGGACATACTGCAGGAGACAATCAGAGACTGCGGACATACTTCAGGAGATTACCAGAGACTGCGGACATACGGCAGGAGACAATCAGACTGCGGACATACTGCAGGAGACACTCAGAGGCTGCGGACATACTGCAGGAGACACTCAGAGGCTGCGGACATACTGCAGGAGACACTCAGAGACTGTGGAAATACTGCAGGAGACACTCAGAGACTGCGGACATACTGCAGGAGATTACCAGAGACTGCGGACATACTGCAGGAGACACTCAGAGACTGCGGACATACTGCAGCAGACAATCAGAGACTGCGGACATTATACAGGGGATGGTCAGAGAACTTTCAGCAATGCACAGCTTTACAGTTAAATAACACAGCTCAGGGTTTAAACATTCAGGCATTCTATGGTTGTAAGGACATACCTGGCCAGCCAAACTTACTACATACATTCAGGACTGTGGGCGGGGCTTCCACTCTCTGCTCTCACTAAAGCAGCTGGGAGCTCCACTGATGCTTTGTTGGGTGGGCCCTGGGCCCACATCACCTGTGAATGGTCGCCCCGATGACAGCTTTGCAGAGCGCACAGAGGACATGGGAGGATGTATTCCGCGCTAGCCAGCTGAGAGGGGCGGGGCCGGGAGCTCCACTGACGCTTTGACCCCGCCCACGTGCAGCCTGTGTACTGGGTATAGAGCGCCCGTAGTGAGAGCCAGTGATCGGAGTGGGAGTGTCATTGGAGCTCCCGGCCCCGCCCCCAGACCTCTGTATTCACCAGCCAGTATAGAGGGGGCGGGGCCGGAAGCTCCACTGACATTCCCACTCCGATCACTGGCTCTCACTACAGAAGCTCTTTTCCCAGTACACAGGCTGCACGTGGGCAGGGTCAGAGCGTCAGTGGAGCTCCCGGCCCCGCCCCCTCAGTTGGCTAGCGAGGAATACATCCTCCCGTGTCCTCTGTGCGCTCTGCAAAGCTGTGATCGGGGCCCCAATTCACGGCTAGCGCGGGCCCCCCAACAATGATTGGGCCCAGGGCAAGTGCCCCGTTTGCCCTGCGCTAAAGACGGTCCTGACTGTAGGTTTGTTGTTAAGTAGAATCTGTTTGTAATTTTGAACATTTTTAACGTGTTTAGCTCCAGCCAAAAAATCTTTTCTAAGCTTTTTGGAAAACATAGGGAAGGGTTATCACCCCTGTGACATTTGTTTTGCGTCTTTCCTCCTCTTCAGAAGATTTCACCTCACTTTTTTGTCCCAATGAAAAATGTTTTTTGAAAATTTGGGTTTTTTTGTGGAACAAGGATTGGAAAGCATCAGTGGAAAGGAGAAATTGTTTTCCCATATTAACTCTTACATGAGAGAATTTCCCTTCCTAGGGGTAGATTTCATCTCACTTCCTGTTGTCTCCTTCCGTTTGCAAGTAGGAGTCGTTTGTAAGTTAGATGTTTGAAAGTAGGGTCCTGCCCTATATACTCAGCAGAAATTTGGGCCTTAGGTGTTGCTGTGGCCAAAACACTGTAAGCCCTCACAGGGCCCTGCTGTGAAATATTAGATCAAGAATTGTAATTACATGCCCCTGTTGAACAGGAGCTGAAAAATTAGGCCTTAGGCACTGGTGCTGGTGCCACAACACTGCAACCCCTCACAGACACTCTAGTTGGAACGCAGGAACGAGCCCTGCTGCAAAGTATTGCATCAAAAATTGTAATTACACGCCCCTGTTAGACAGGGGCAGAAAAATTGGGCCTTAGGCACTGGTGCTGGTGCCACAACACTGCAACCCCTCACAGACACTCTAGTTGGAACGCAGGAACGAGCCCTGCTGCAAAGTATTGCATCAAAAATTGTAATTACACGCCCCTGTTAGACAGGGGCAGAAAAATTGGGCCTTAGGCACTGGTGCTGGTGCCACAACACTGCAACCCCTCACAGACACTCTAGTTGGAACGCAGGAACGAGCCCTGCTGCAAAGTATTGCATCAAAAATTGTAATTACACGCCCCTGTTAGACAGGGGCAGAAAAATTGGGCCTTAGGCACTGGTGCTGGTGCCACAACACTGCAACCCCTCACAGACACTCTAGTTGGAACGCAGGAACGAGCCCTGCTGCAAAGTATTGCATCAAAAATTGTAATTACACGCCCCTGTTAGACAGGGGCAGAAAAATTGGGCCTTAGGCACTGGTGCTGGTGCCACAACACTGCAACCCCTCACAGACACTCTAGTTGGAACGCAGGAACGAGCCCTGCTGCAAAGTATTGCATCAAAAATTGTAATTACACGCCCCTGTTATACAGGGGCTGAAAAATTGTGCCTTAGGCACTGGTGGTGGCGCCCAGAACCAAAAATGTTCTTACAAGCTATCAGCGTGATGATTGAGGAGGAAGAGGATAATTACTCAGGGATAGTCACTCAGCATCAGCATAGGCAGTCTTTGAAGGGATCTGAAAAAAATTATTCAGTTACATCAGCATCAGGTGCTTGGTAGCTGGTGGTGATCCAAGACTGATTCATTTTTATGAAGGTCAGCCGATCGACCGAGTCAGTGGACAGACGCACCCTGTGATCGGTTACCACGCCTCCAGCAGCACTGAATGTGCGTTCCGAAAGAACGCTGGATGCAGGACAGGCCAGTAGCTCAATTGCATACTGTGCAAGCTCTGGCCAGTGATCCATCCTCAAGACCCAGTAACCCAGAGGATTTTCGGTGGGAAAGGTGTCCAAGTCTGATCTTGCCCCTAGGTATTCCTGCACCATGTAAAACAGACGCTGGCGATGGTTGCTGGAACCGATCATACCTTGGGGCTGCGGACCAAAAAATTGTCTGAACGCATCGGTCAGACGGCCACCTTCTCCACCGCTCCTTCTTTGACTGACCGAAGCCTCAGCAACACGTTGTCCAGAAACAGGAGTTTGTAACCTCCCAGTCTCTGGGAACGCGTTGCACAGACCTTTCTGCAAGGCCTCCCGAAGATGTTTCATCCTCTGCTCCCTCTGCGATGGCAAGATAAGGTCCGCAACCTTACCCTTGTAACGTGGATCAAGGAGGGTTGCCAGCCAGTATTGGTCCTTCTCCTTGATACCACGAATACGAGGATCCTTACGCAGGCTTTGCAGGATCAGGGAGGCCATGCAGCGTAGGTTTGCTGAGGCATTCGGTCCGGAGTCCTCTGGGTCACTAAGGACAACAACGTCCGCAGCCACCTCCTCCCAGCCACGTACAAGTCCATGTGTTCCTTGGGACTGATCCCTTAAAGACTGCTGATGCTGAGTGCCAGGCTCCACCTCCATACTGACACAATCTTCCTCCTCCTCCTCCTCCTCCTCCTCGTCCTCTTCCTGTGTGATCGGCGGGCACGCAGGAACACTGTCTGGATAAAGGGGGCCTTGAGAGCTAAGGAAGTCCTCCTCTTCCTGCCTCTGTTCTGCCTCAAGTGCCCTGTCCATTATTCCACGCAGCGTGTGCTCCAACAGGTGGACAAGGGGGACAGTGTTACTGATGCATGCACTGTCAGTGCTCACCATCCTCGTGGCCTCCTCGAATGGTGACAGGACAGTGCATGCATCCCTGATCATGGCCCACTGGCGTGGGGAAAAAAAACCAAGGTCCCCTGACCCTGTCCTGGTGCCATAGTCGCACAGGTACTCATTTATGGCCCTCTGCTGCGTGTGCAGCCGCTGCAGCATGGCCAATGTCGAGTTCCACCTGGTGGGCATGTCACAGATTAGGCGGTTCTTGGGCAGGTTAAACTCCTTTTGGAGGTCCGTCAGCCGAGCACTGGCATTATATGACCGGCGGAAATGCACACAGACTTTCCTGGCCTGCCTCAGGACATCCTGTAAGCCCGGGTACCTGCCCAAGAACCGCTGCACCACCAAGTTAAGGACGTGAGCCAAACAGGGCACATGGGTCAGTTGTCCCTGTCGGAGGGCAGAGAGGAGGTTGGTGCCATTGTCGCAAACCACCATTCCTGCCTTAAGTTGGCGTGGCATCAACCACCTCTGAACCTGCCCCTGCAGAGCTGACAGAACCTCGGCCCCAGTGTGGCTCCTGTCCCCCAAGCACACCAGCTCAAGCACCGCATGGCATCTTTTGGCCTGCGTACTTGCGTAGCCCCTTGAACGCCTACGGAGCACCGCTGGTTCCGAGGAAGAGGCCATGGAGGAAGAAGAAGAGGAGGGGGTGGAGGAGAGAGGTGTGTCACAATCAGCATTTTGGAGGCGTGGTGGCGGAACAACCTCCAACACTACTGCACCTTGTCCTGCATCCTTCCCAGCTGCCAGCAGAGTCACCCAATGCGCCGTGAAACTTAAGTAACGTCCCTGTCCATGCCTGCTGGACCATGAGTCAGCGGTAATATGCACCTTACCGCTGACCGCCCTGTCCAGCGAGGCATGGACATTGCCTTCCACATGCCGGTAGAGAGCTGGAATCGCCTTCTGTGAGAAAAAGTGGCGTTTGGGTACCTGCCACTGAGGAACCGCACATTCCACAAACTCACGGAAGGGGGCAGAGTCTACCAACTGAAAAGGCAGCAGTTGAAGTGCTAGCAATTTTGCCAAGCTAGCATTCAACCGCTGGGCATGTGGATGGCTGGGAGCAAACTTCTTTCGGCGGTGCAGCAGCTGGGGCAGGGAAATTTGCCTGGTACAATCTGGCGTCGGTGTACCAAAAGCAGATTGCCCACAAGTACTTGGCTGTGACACACCTAATTCTACACCTTCATTCCTCTCACTGCAGGTCTCAGAGAGGACTGAAGGTCTAGTGGGGTTGGAAATCTCAGCTGATGAGGAGCAAGGAGAGATCCTCTTTGTTCTTTGGTGTGGGTCTTTTAGATATGCTTGCCAACGAACTGCATGGCAGGTCAACATATGTCTGGTCAAGCATGTGGTACCCAAGCGGGAGATGTTTTGGCCACGCGAGATACGCTTGAGACATATGTTGCAAATAGCAGCGGTGCGATCTGATGCACTCGTCTCAAAAAAGGCCCACACCAAAGAACTTTTTGAATAACGCGCAGAGACTGCAGCGCCCTGCACATGTGGAGCTTTGGGGTGTGATGCAGTCAATGTGCTGCCCTTAGGCTGGCCCCTGGAGGGCATCCTGCCTCGTTGGTGATGTGCCGCCTCCTCCTCCTCCTCCTCCTCCTCTCTCCTATCAGGCACCCACGTTGAGTCAGTGACCTCATCATCCCCTCCCTCCTCATCACTGGAGCAAACCTGGCAGTATGCTGCAGCAGGGGGAGCATGACTGCCAGATTGCTGTCCTTCTTGGGCACCCCCTCTGTCCGTGCTCATGTTACTGCCTTCATCGAGCTCAGTATCATCATCAGAGCCTTCCAAACGCTGGGCATCCTCCTGGAGCATGTACCCAACACTGTGGTCAAACAGTTCGAGGGAATCCTCATGAGGACATGGTGGAGCTAGGGAAGGAGTCACTGATGACATTGAGCTGAGGGAAGAGGCCGCTGCTTTGCCAGACAAAGCACCCTGGGCATGGGTGAGAGAGGATGAGGAGGATGAGGACGGCTTGGTCATCCACTCGACCAAGTTTTCTGCATGTTGCGGCTCAACACGGCCAGCTGCCGAAAAAAAGGCCAAGCGTGTCCCATGGCCACGGGCTGATGAGGATGCACCGTCTCCACGACCAGCACTAGACACAGAGCCTGCTTGCCCTCTCTTATTGGCTTGTGACTGTCTGCCTCTCCTTCTTGGCCTTCCAGACATACTAATGGCCTGTAGCTGCACTAAGCTGGGATAGAACACCTGTAATTTTCTTCAGGTAGCTTTATATACTGTAACCAGACAAGCCTGCCTGTCAGTAGGAAGATAACAGGAACGGATCTAGCTGAACACTGTGAGCAGGACGCACTGCACTAAATGTAAATAGCAGGAACGGATCTAGCTGAACACTGTGAGCAGGACGCACTGACTGCACTAAATGTAAATAGCAGGAACGGATCTAGCTGAACACTGTGAGCAGGACGCACTGCACTAAATGTAAATAGCAGGAACAGATCTAGCTGAACACTGTGAGCAGGACGCACTGCACTAAATGTAAATAGCAGGAACGGATCTAGCTGAACACTGTGAGCAGGACGCACTGACTGCACTAAATGTAAATAGCAGGAACAGATCTAGCTGAACACTGTGAGCAGGACGCACTGCACTAAATGTAAATAGCAGGAACAGATCTAGCTGAACACTGTGAGCAGGACGCACTGCACTAAATGTAAATAGCAGGAACGGATCTAGCTGAACACTGTGAGCAGGACGCACTGACTGCACTAAATGTAAATAGCAGGAACAGATCTAGCTGAACACTGTGAGCAGGACGCACTGCACTAAATGTAAATAGCAGGAACAGATCTAGCTGAACACTGTGAGCAGGACGCACTGCACTAAATGTAAATAGCAGGAACGGATCTAGCTGAACACTGTGAGCAGGACGCACTGCACTAAATGTAAATAGCAGGAACGGATCTAGCTGAACACTGTGAGCAGGACGCACTGCACTAAATGTAAATAGCAGGAACGGATCTAGCTGAACACTGTGAGCAGGACGCACTGCACTAAATGTAAATAGCAGGAACGGATCTAGCTGAACACTGTGAGCAGGACGCACTGCACTAAATGTAAATAGCAGGAACGGATCTAGCTGAACACTGTGAGCAGGACGCACTGACTGCACTAAATGTAAATAGCAGGAACGGATCTAGCTGAACACTGTGAGCAGGACGCACTGCACTAAATGTAAATAGCAGGAACGGATCTAGCTGAACACTGTGAGCAGGACGCACTGACTGCACTAAATGTAAATAGCAGGAACGGATCTAGCTGAACACTGTGAGCAGGACGCACTGCACTAAATGTAAATAGCAGGAACGGATCTAGCTGAACACTGTGAGCAGGACGCACTGCACTAAATGTAAATAGCAGGAACGGATCTAGCTGAACACTGTGAGCTGGACGCACTGACTGCACTAAATGTAAATAGCAGGAACGGATCTAGCTGAACACTGTGAGCAGGACGCACTGACTGCACTAAATGTAAATAGCAGGAACGGATCTAGCTGAACACTGTGAGCAGGACGCACTGACTGCACTAAATGTAAATAGCAGGAACGGATCTAGCTGAACACTGTGAGCAGGACGCACTGCACTAAATGTAAATAGCAGGAACGGATCTAGCTGAACACTGTGAGCAGGACGCACTGCACTAAATGTAAATAGCAGGAACGGATCTAGCTGAACACTGTGAGCAGGACGCACTGCACTAAATGTAAATAGCAGGAACGGATCTAGCTGAACACTGTGAGCAGGACGCACTGCACTAAATGTAAATAGCAGGAACGGATCTAGCTGAACACTGTGAGCAGGACGCACTGCACTAAATGTAAATAGCAGGAACGGATCTAGCTGAACACTGTGAGCAGGACGCACTGACTGCACTAAATGTAAATAGCAGGAACGGATCTAGCTGAACACTGTGAGCAGGACGCACTGCACTAAATGTAAATAGCAGGAACAGATCTAGCTGAACACTGTGAGCAGGACGCACTGCACTAAATGTAAATAGCAGGAACAGATCTAGCTGAACACTGTGAGCAGGACGCACTGCACTAAATGTAAATAGCAGGAACGGATCTAGCTGAACACTGTGAGCAGGACGCACTGACTGCACTAAATGTAAATAGCAGGAACAGATCTAGCTGAACACTGTGAGCAGGACGCACTGCACTAAATGTAAATAGCAGGAACGGATCTAGCTGAACACTGTGAGCAGGACGCACTGACTGCACTAAATGTAAATAGCAGGAACGGATCTAGCTGAACACTGTGAGCAGGACGCACTGACTGCACTAAATGTAAATAGCAGGAACAGATCTAGCTGAACACTGTGAGCAGGACGCACTGCACTAAATGTAAATAGCAGGAACAGATCTAGCTGAACACTGTGAGCAGGACGCACTGCACTAAATGTAAATAGCAGGAACAGATGTAGCTGAACACTGTGAGCAGGACGCACTGACTGCACTAAATGTAAATAGCAGGAACGGATCTAGCTGAACACTGTGAGCAGGACGCACTGCACTAAATGTAAATAGCAGGAACGGATCTAGCTGAACACTGTGAGCAGGACGCACTGCACTAAATGTAAAGAGCAGGAACAGATCTAGCCTAATCTAGCTCTCAAATCAAATGACACTGTCTGTCTCTCTCTCTATCAGCACACCGGAACACACTACACAGGGCCGCCGTGCAGGCGGCCTTATATAGTGTGGGGCGTGTACTAAATCCCCTGAGCCATAATTGGCCAAAGCCACCCTGGCTTTGGCCAATTACAGCTCTCTCTACTGACGGCGCTGTGATTGGCCAAGCATGCGGGTCATAGTGCATGCTTGGCCAATCATCAGCCAGCAATGCACTGCGATGCCGCAGTGAATTATGGGCCGTGACGCGCCACACGAATTTGGCGCGAACGGCCCATAACGTTCGCAATTCGACGGACGGTCGAACAGCCGATGTTCGAGTCGAACATGGGTTCGACTCGAACACGAAGCTCATCCCTATCCGGGACCTGCGTGAATGCGGTGACGTCAGCACGTCGCTCCACCCTACGCATTTCGTCACACCTGACGTCGTCCTGGGGCCTGTTGAATGCCACTATGTGTCCCACTATGGCTGTATTCAGAGCTCACTCACCGTCAGTCTTATTCACACAAGAAAGGAAGCACATTACTGATATTGCTTAATGTTACACCTGCACAAACATACATATAAGATTTTATAATGTTTTGTATTTGTATGTCTAATCTTTAATGGACATTATTTTTACTGTATTTTATTTTCTCTATCAAACTACCGGTATTTGTTTCCGGGCAACATAATTAAAGTCCTGTTTTTGTGCCTGAAGTATGTTGGTATATTACCCTGGAGTCTTTCACCATGCACAAGTGAAAATCCCTGAGTACTCCACGCTGTGTCTTTTGTTGTCCCCCTAAAGGGACCACAGCCCAAACAATGGAGAAACATATCTCCCATCCAGGACCCAAACTTGCAGCTGTGAAGGTCCGAGCCCATGGGAGCAGAACCTGGCATCACAGACAATTCCTAAAATCTAAAATGATGATAGGGAACCTTTCTGTACGCAATGCAAAAAAAAGAAAAGCCTGCCTGCATCTCTGCAAACCATTCAAGCATCTCTTGGTGGCCTACAGAATTCCATACACTTGCCTTCAGATGAAATCCCACAGTTGGCATTCCTATCAAAAGCAGAATCCAAGGCAGAGCTCTGGAAATGACTTAGATCATTAAAAAGGGAGGAGGCATTTGTGTTTGTAGCCATTCAAGCCAGAGCCAGATTCATATTGTAGAATATCAGCTCCTCACTGTGAGCAAACAGCAGAGCAGAAACACAAAAAAAAACAGACTCTTTATTATTGTTAAATGTTCATTCTCAATTTAAAGGGCTGGCAAAAGAGGCGAGTATGCGGCCAAGTAAAGCTTTACTTCAGCCTATTGGCTCAGGTTCAGCAGATTTAATAACAAATAAAGCAGTTAATGCTGAGGGTGTACACACACTGCTAAAAAGACATGGTTTTAAAGGAGAACTTTAAGAACACGTATATCTAGTCCCAAGATCAAAATTACAATGTATTGCATCTTACCAGTTCTTATATATGGTGGCTGCATTAGTTTTCTTTCTTCATGTTTTTCTATTTATTTTCAGGTTGTGATCCTGCCAGTAACATGCTTCCTGTTCTAAGGGAAAAAATGCACAATCAATATCCTTTGTCTACAGAGGAGCAGGATTGTCACCCTAGGACAGGACTTCATAACACCTCTTCCTCTTCTCATCGCGTTAACTTGGGGGGGCTAATTCTGTAGATTTTTTTTTTTTTTTATTTTTTATTTAAAATTGGATGTTTCCAGAGAAATTTTGCCATTTCAACAAAATGTCAGGGAGAGTGAAATTAAGGGAACATCTGTACTTTCGTACAATTGTCCTCAGATCTTTTTTTTTATTTGTTTTGACATTTAAAGCATTTGTTACCCCAAAACTTCATATGGTGGTTAGTTCTCTATCTATGCTGGGAACTCAGTGTGCTCTCCTCCAATGATCAGACTTGTCCTGACATGCCCCCCGCTGCACAGCCATCACCGGGAAGCTCCGTGTGCTGCTGCTTCTCCTCCCCCAGCTCTTATGCAGCTGAGAACAGAGGCAATGTGATCTTATAAAAAAGGGAAAAAAAAGGTATTTATAATTTTTTTTTATACCTATATAAAAATGTTTTGCCTTTTATTCCTATTTTAAACAGAATGGATTGTTTTACAAGGTGATCGTTTACAATTACTTTAAAGCGGAGTTCCACCCGTATTTTCATCTTTCCACCATCTGATTCTATGCAGCAAGTGAAAACATCATTGGCTGTTTAAAAAAAAAATTCTAGCTTGATTTACCTTGTTTCAATGGGGTAATCTATTTTCCTCCTGTTTAATCCGCCGCGGCGAGGTACGACATTTCCACGATTTGATCGCCCCTGACCAAGCTGCCTTCTGGGACCTGCGTGTGTTCCAGAAGATGTCAGGACCATTCAGAAAGCGCCGCATGACTCGCGCCTGCACAGTAGGAAAATGGCTGTGAAGCCTGAAGGCTTTACTGCCTGTTTCCCTTACTAGCAATGCTGGCGCCTGCACCCGAAGCCAATGAACGGATCGGCTTGGACATTAGCATTTATGTGCGTGTGTGATAGCACAGCACAAGAACAGCAAAGTGTAAATGCGCCAGAAATAAAATGAACAAAACTACATAATAAACAGCCTGTTAAAAAAAAAAAAACCTTATAAATAAAGATGGAGAATAGGATAATCCCCAAGAAGGATTGGGACTTTTAAGGCTCAAGGAATGTACAAAAGTAGAGTATAAGCAAATATTTATTGGTCTAAAAAATTGTACAAAAAGATATGGTTAAAAAATGCATACAATACAATGAAAATGTGTGTAAAATGTGTGGTCTGTAGACACAAGGAAGAAAAAACTGAATGTCAGGTACAAGGATTGTGCATAAACCAATCGCCATTGCGTTTCAGAGTCCTAAAATCTTCTTCAGTGAAAGTTTTAGCAATCATAGTGCATATGGTCTATAAAACAAAACATATTTTAATTAGAACATATGTCGCTATCTGTATATGCATGACATGGGCCAAGGGAAGGAGCGGTGGAATACTTACAATTCCTTGGTAGGAAATAGCGACACACAGCAAGCAGTAAAGTAGGAAGTCATTATTCCTTTTTTTGCTGCAACCATTTTCTTGCTCACTGACTGGTTCACTTCTCAGCATTTCTATTGCTTTACTGCTGGCTGTGTGTCGCTATTTCCTACCAAGGCATTGTAAGTATTCCACCTCTCCTTCCCTTGGCCCATGTCATGCATATACGACAAGCGACATATGTTCTAATATATGTTTTGTTTTATAGACCATATGTACTACGATTGCTAAAACTTTCCCTGAAGAAGGGAATAACACGCACTTTTTTCCCCTAAAAATCAGGGGGAAAATCGTGGGTGCATGTAACATGCGTATAACAAGCACTTTTTTAACCTTAAAATCAGGGGAAAATCGTGGGTGCATGTTATACTCCGAACCGCTGCCTCGGAGGGGAAGGAGGGAACGAGCGCCGCCGAAATAGACAGAGCCGAGTGTACTGTGTACTCGGCTATGCTCAGCTCCGCTCGCAGTCACGCCCAGTCCCGTCTCCTAGCATTTACGTCCCGCCATTGGACCAGTGTTGTGTCTATCATAGGAGCCGGGCCAAGGGGCGGGACTGCGAGACGAGCCGAGAGGAGCCGAGTACACAAGACATCCGGCTCTGTCTATCTCGCCAGTGCTCGTTCCAGTAACAGTAAATTAAATTACAATAATTTAAAACCAACCATGCTGCAATTTTGGGCATGGACACTGTGTTGCAAGGCTGCAAATGGACACTGTGTTGCAAGGCTGCAGATGGACACTGTTGGGCAAGGCTGCAGATGGACACTGTTGGGCAAGGCTGCAGATGGACACTGATCATTCTGCGATGATGGGCAAAGCTGCAGATGGACACTGATCATTCTGCGAAGATGGATAAGGCTGCAGATGGACACTGATAAGGCTGCATTGATGGGCATTTAAAATGTAAGTTTTTTTCCTTAAACTTCCCTCCTAAAAGTTTTTTTCCTTAAACTTGCCTCCTAAACTTGGGGTGCATGTTATACGCTGGCGCGTGTTATACGCCAATAAATATGGCATTTACTTATTCTCTACTTTTGTACATTCCTTGAGTCTTAAAAGTCCCCATCCTCTTTGGGGATTTCCTATTTTCTATCCATTAGGGATGTGGCCTTTCTAAGCAGAATTGCATAACCTAGTTTTCCTTATAAATAATGATAAAACAAAATCATTGCCAATATCACTCCACTCTCGACCTGGCTGGAGATAAAATTAGCTGTGGAGACTGCGGACGTATTGCAAGAGAATGTCATAGACTATGAACATGCTATAGGAGTTATTGGAGATCGGGAACATGCTTCAGGAGACTGTGAGAGACTGGAGACATATTACATGAGACTTTTAGAAATCACTGCTATAACAGGGAAATAGGGAAACACAGATTAGTGTCTGCAGGGGCCTGAGGGCTGCACAAAAAGTGCCAAAGAGATGCAGGCTGGGCCCCAAGGGGTTATGCCACACTGAGAAAACAGGGAGGGGGAAGCACAACGAAACATAGCTAAACATAAATTTAAAATCTGTAATGGTAGCTGATTGGGAATACAAAAAATATTCATAGGAAGGGTTATAGTATTCTTTTATATTTAAGGACACATTATATAGACAATTCATAAAAAGTAGGGGTCAGTAGAGTTCTTTAATTTTACATACAAATTATACATTTCATAAACAGGTATTTACACTTTTCTCCTTTTACAGAAGACTGATGAAAACAATATGTCGCTGAAAAATGCATTTTGCCGGAGAGAAAAAAGGAGTATTGAACAGTCTGTTTCACCATTTACCTGTCACCCCCCAGCTTTGAAACAGTGAGCGAGCGAAAAATGTGTTTTTGTTCTTGTCCTTTGTCTGAGAGAACATTAAAGTCTAGGGGTCAAGACCAATGTCAAATAAACAGTTTTACTGTTTTGCATTTTTTGAAGGTGGAAACTGTAGATGAGACGAATGTCTTTCTTGCACAATACGCCCTCTGGTTTCCCCCGGCATGATTGATGACCCGTCAAAACAATCTTTGTTTACACAGCTTTCCCCTGGCCGTTTAGTTTGAAGGTATCTGTGATTAGACAAATAGAGTGTAGGTAGAGATTTACATTATACAGTGCAATCTAGGAGGCTTACAAGGAAAGCAACGATGAGTCCAGTAAGTATGGACATAGATGGACAGATATCTCACGGGGAACGACAAGCAAGGAAGATATCTAACGCGCCCTTAAGTTTAGCTCTCAACTGTCCATCTTTGGGAGTCAAATCCTTCTGTTCCTATTACCTCCTCAGGTGTATCTTCTTTTGGTCTAATGTATAGACCTATATTAACCACATCAGTACCAGCCTGTAATACACCTTCACTACCGGGCCATTTTTTAGTTTTCAGTGCTGTGATAGTTTGTCAATTACTTCATCATGCATCACTCTGCCTCAGCCATTCTCGACCAGGGTTCCATGGAACCCTAGGGTTCCTCCAGGGACAGCTGAGGGTTCCTTGAGCTGTGGCTAACTGACCTCCCATCTGATGGTTCCTGCATAGTTCCAGATCCAGATCCAACGCTACCTGGTAGAGAGGGTAACGTGACCACAATGGTGCTATTCTGGCCACCCCTGTAGGAAGGCATGCTTCCCACTTACCACCACCTATCTTAGGGGCATTTCCCCAATTACTTTTGATAGACGTATCTTACCAGGGGTTACCTGAGACCTGAAAACTATTTCAAGGATTCCTCTAGGGCAGAGGTCTCCAAACCTTCTGAATAAAGGGCCAGTTTATTGTCCTTCAGACTTTAGGGGGCCAGACTGTGGCCAGCAGGAGTAGAATTTTTCCTGGCATCAGTGGGAGTAAACATCACTACATTTGATATTAGGAGGAGGAATAGTCCCCATCATTGGTATCATTGGGAGAAATGGTTCCCTATTGTTGGTGTCAATTGGCAGAATGGTGTCTCATATCAGTGGGAGGACTAGTACCCCAAGGGCCGGATAAGGGCGAGCAAGCAGCCCTCGGGCCACAGTTTGGAGACCAACTCTCTAGGGTAAAAAGATTGAGAAGGGCTGCTCTACCTAAATTAATTCTATATAATATTTTTGATAGATGTGTTTTTTTGGTGAAATTTAATAACCAGGTTTTTCTATACAAAGGAAAAAGACAAAAATAAAAATGGTTCCCCTTAACTGCTGTTAAGAAACATACCAAATAAAGATGCCGGAACAATACGAAAGCCCACAAAATTAAGGTATTGAGGAAAAATAAAATAAGGAACTTAGTAATAGTGCACTACATTAAATGTACAGAGAGGAAGGCGGTGGTGAAGGGGCTAACATACAGGTCACTACAGAGAGGATGGAGCTAAGATATACAGTAGAGGTGCTGAAAATGGAGTCTGCTGATCTGGAACTAATTTATTCATTAATTCTCACTTCCTCCCCTTCGAGGAAGGGGTGGGCTCTTTGATGTAAACATTACACTGTTTACATTTGTGATCAGTGGGATTGGTTACTTTGCCTGTGCACCCATCTCTCCAATAATGACTTGGTTAACAGACATTAAAGTAGGAGTAAACGCCCATGCATAATTATTACCTATAGGTAAGCCTATAATAAGGCTTACCTATAGGTACTGTAAATATCACATGCACCGTTTAGGAGATACTGTACATGATCACTGGCACATGAGCTCTCAAGGAATGGCTACCGGGGCCATTCCTTCAGAGTCCTGTGTCGTTAACAGCGGCTTCCAGGAGTGATGTCATCACGGCTCCAGCCACTCACACAGCCGGAGTCCACGAACCCAGAAGGAAGACCGGGTGAAGATGGAAGCACCTTCAGCGGTGACAATACATCGTTGGAGGGCTTTGTTCTAAGGTAAGTTTCACATAATGTGCTAGTATGCGATGCATACCAGCACATTATGACATTGCCTTGCAGGTTGCAAAAAAATACACAGTGGTTTACTACCACTTTAACAAGCATGCTCAGTATCCAAAGGTGATTATTGCAGTGCGTTTATAAATGGAACTGCAGAATAGGCATCCACGTTGGTGTTTAAAAGCATAGGACACTACATAAGTGGTTAAAAATGTCCTATTCAACTAACAGATGTAGAGTACTACATTCATTTTTAATTCAACTTCTACCTATAAAGGAGAGGTAATAGTAAAAAAAAAAAAAAAAAACAGATGATGACTTCCCTATTGGCCTTGAAAATGGCCAATATTTACTATGCAGATTCGCCCCCAATGACTTCAATACAATTCACTAGTGAGTTTAGGTTTTGTGAATTCTAAACATGATTCTATGAGCCCCCTTTGAGTTGAACACATGAACCTGTGCAGATTCGTCCATAACTATTGCTTTTACCTCACTTGATACTTCAGTGCTCTGCATTTTAAGGATGAAATGTTCCATGGTGCCTGCAGCTATAGAGGTAATTGAATTAGCAGTATAGTCAGTGTTTACCTGGCGCTCCAAATGGAGTAATCCTTAGGGGTATAGTCTGTGGCTGTAATAGCTGGATGGTGATGTATTCATAGGTTGGGTGGTTGGAAAAGAAAGGGTATTAAGGGTTAAAAAGGAAGGCAGCCATCCTTTAGAGTGGGTCCAGAATTCTGCAAGACATGTAAGGAAAAAACAGGGAGGGGGAGGCCCCGACCTGAGTGTAGTATTAAAATGATAATAAAAGAAATTGCGTTGCGCTTGATTAAATGTCATACAGAGAAATATCCTAAAAACTTTTTTCAAAGAAATATCTCACTATTCACATCCATTATGCATAACTGTGCTAAAAAAATATTATTTTAAATATAACTAAAAAAATATCAAAATACTCCTGTGAAAAAGTAAATGGTATCACTACTATGCAATGTGCATATGTATAAACCTGTGGACAATCAATATAAAGTGCATATAGTGCCAAAGTATATATATATGCAATTGTGCATAAAAACATTATTAAAGTGACTGAAACCATAAAAGAGCATGCATTGCTTCATATATCGTGCAACATGCAAACATCAAAGAAACGCAAGCTGCGTTTAAATGGCCGTGATTCAAAGTTCTTATATAAGTGTCCCAAAAATGAAACTAAAAAGTGCTTCCGTGTCCATAAATATCCATAGATGTCCAAATCATCCAATGTGCCGAATTCCAGTGCTTTAAACAATAATAGTGTGCCACAGTGCCCCCCAGGCCCGGACTGGGACAAAAAATAGGCCCGGGCATTTTGGATTGAGCAGCCCATGACATGTTAACCGGCCCCTTCCCCACTCTCCACCCTGACAGATCCCCTGAGAGAGGGGAGGGGGGAACCCAGCAGAGGTGTGGAGGGGGGGTGCGACCAGGAAAGAGCATGGGGGTTGGAGAGCACAGGGAAGAACCTTGAGAACATGGGGTGCGGCGACAGCACAGGGGAGAGGCAGAGAACACAGGGAGGAAGAGGAGAGCACAGGGGGGCAGCGGAGAGCATGGGGGGAGGTGGAGAGCCCAGGGAGGACAACGGAGAGCATGGGGGATGTGGACAGCACAGGAGGGCTGGCGGAGAGCATGGGGTGATGGGAAGACCGGACGAGCACAGGGGGGAGTGGCGGAGAGCATAGGGGGAGGTGGAGAGCATGGGGGGAGGTGGAGAGCATGGGGGGGGCAACGGAGAGCATGGGGAATGTGAAGAGCACAGGGGGAAGCGGAGAGCGTGGGGGTAATGTGGAGAGCACGGGGGGGGGGGTGGCAGAGAGCACGGGGGGTGGCAGAGAGCATTAGGGAGGTGGAGAGCATGGGGGGAGGTGGAAAGCATGGGGGGGAGTGGAGAGCATGGGGGTGAGTGGAGAGCATGTGGGGGGAGGTGGAGCGTATGGGGGGGAGGTGGAGCGTATGGGGGGAGGTGGAGAGTATGGGGGGAGGTGGAGAGTTTGAGGGGGTGGCGGAGAGCATGGGGGGGAGGTGGAGCGTATGGGGGGAAGGTGGAGAGTATGGGGGGGTGGCAGAGAGCATGGAGGGGTGGCAGAGAGCATGGAGGTAGGTGGAGAGCATCGGGGGGGTGGAGAGCATGGGGGGGTGGCGGAGAGCATGGGGGGAGGTGGAGAGCATGGGGGGAGGTGGAGAGCATGGGGGGTGGTAGAGAGCATGGGGGGTGGCAGAGAGCATGGGGGGTGGCAGAGAGCATGGGGGGAGGTGGAGAGTATGAGGGGGTAGCAGAGAGCATGGGGGGAGGTGGAGAGCATGGGGGGAGGTGGAGAGTATGGGGGGGAGGTGGAGAGTATGGGGGGTGGCAGAGAGCATGGGGGGGAGGTGGAGCGTATGGGGGGAGGTGGAGAGTATGGGGGTGACAGAGAGCATGGGGAAGGTGGAGAGTATGGGGGGTGGCAGAGAGCATGGGGGGGTGGCAGAGAGCATGGGGGGGTGGCAGAGAGCATAGGGGGTGGCAGAGAGCATGAGGGGGTGGCAGAGAGCATGAGGGGGGGTGGCAGAGAGCATGAGGGGGGGTGGCAGAGAGCATGAGGGGGGGTGGCAGAGAGCATGGGGGGGTGGCAGAGAGCATGGGGGGGGTGGCAGAGAGCATGGGGGGGTGGCAGAGAGCATGGGGGGTGGCAGAGAGCATGGGGGGAGGTGGAGACTATGAGGGGGTGGCAGAGAGCATGGGGGGTAGGTGGAGCGTATGGGGGGAGGTGGAGAGTATGGGGGGTGGCAGAGAGCATGAGGGGGAGGTGGAGCGTATGGGGGGTGGAGCGTATGGGGGGAGGTGGAGAGTATGGGGGGTGGCAGAGAGCATGGGGGAAGGTGGAGAGCATGGGGGAAGGTGGAGAGCATGGGGGGTGGCAGAGAGCATGGGGGGGAGGTGGAGAGCATGTGGGGTGGCAGAGAGCATGGGGGGAGGTGGAGAGTATGAGAGGGGGGGAGGTGGAGAGTATGAGAGGGTGGCAGAGAGCATGGGGGGAGGTGGAGAGTATGAGGGGGTGGCAGAGAGCATGGGGGGTGGCAGAGAGCATGGGGGTGGCAGAGAGCATGGGGGTGGCAGAGAGCATGGGGGGAGGTGGAGACTATGAGGGGGTGGCAGAGAGCATGGGGGGGAGGTGGAGCGTATGGGGGGAGGTGGAGAGTATGGGGGGTGGCAGAGAGCATGGGGGGGAGGTGGAGCGTATGGGGGGTGGCAGAGAGCATGGGGGGAAGGTGGAGAGCATGGGGGAAGGTGGAGAGCATGGGGGTGGCAGAGAGCATGGGGGTGGCAGAGAGCATGGAGGGTGGCAGAGAGCATGGGGGGTGGCAGAGAGCATGGGGGGTGGCAGAGAGCATGGGGGGTGGCAGAGAGCATGGGGGGTGGCAGAGAGCATGGGGGGGAGGTGGAGAGCATGTGGGGTGGCAGAGAGCATGGGGGGAGGTGGAGAGTATGAGGGGGTGGCAGAGAGCATGGGGGGAGGCGGAGAGTATGGGGGTGGCAGAGAGCATGGGGGGTGGCGGAGAGCATGGGGGGTGGCAGAGAGCATGGGGGTGGCAGAGAGCATGGGGGGTGGCAGAGAGCATGGGGGGAGGTGGAGAGTATGGGTGGCAGAGAGCATGGGGGTGGCAGAGAGCATGGGGGGAGGAGGAGAGTATGGGGGTGGCGGAGAGTATGGGGGAGGCGGAGAGTATGGCGGAGGCAGAGAGTATGGGGGTGGCAGACAGCATGGGGGGTGGCAGACAGCATGGGGGGTGGCGGACAGCATGGGGGGTGGCGGACAGCATGGGGGGTGGCGGACAGCATGGGGGGTGGCGGACAGCATGGGGGGTGGCGGACAGCATGGGGGGTGGCGGACAGCATGGGGGGTGGCGGAGAGCATGGGGGGAGGCGGAGAGCATGGGGGGAGGCGGAGAGCATGGGGGGTGGCGGAGAGCATGGGGGGTGGCGGAGAGCATGGGGGGTGGCGGAGAGTATGGGGGGAGGCGGAGAGCATGGGGGGTGGCAGAGAGCATGGGGGGTGGCAGAGAGCATGGGGGGTGGCAGAGAGCATGGGGGGTGGCAGAGAGCATGGGGGGTGGCAGACAGCATGGGGGGTGGCAGACAGCATGGGGGGAGGCAGACAGCATGGGGGGGGTGGAGAGTATGGGGGGGTGGAGAGTATGGGGGGTGGCAGAGAGCATGGGGGGAGGCAGAGAGTATGGGGGGGAGGTGGAGAGTATGGGGGGGTGGAGAGTATGGGGGGTGGAGAGTATGGGGGGTGGCAGAGAGCATGGGGGGCAGCGGAGAGCATGGGGGTGATGTGGAGAGCACGGGGTTGGCAGAGAGTATGGGTGCGGTGGAGAGCCCTGCGGGAGCAGCAGAGAGAAGCAGGATAGGAGGATCGGTGGGGGCGGCTGCATATAGAAGAATCATTTTCTCCATCTTCCTCCTGCAGTCTCGGAATGCCTGCTTCTCCTCTACCTCTCACAGGCATTCCGATACTGCAGGAGGAAGATGGAGAAAATAATTGTTCTATATGCAGCCGCCCCCACCGATCCTCCTATCTAGTTCACAGGGGAGGCTGAACTTACGTTTTCTGTTCCGGCACCTCTCGACATAATACCGGCTCCAAGGTGTCTGCTCTGGCTCCTCCCCCCGGCACTGACGGCTGACCTATACGTGCGGCCGTGCAGCCGTGGTGAGGCCGAAGGCGTCTCATTTAGCTCCTCCCCCCGGCGCCGATGGCTGAGCTCCGGGCGGCCGCGGAGAGGCTTAATGAGCGGCACAAGCTCAAGCCTTGGGCCATGCAAGGACTTGCAGCCTGGCGGCCCCAGCGGCCGCGGCCCACCGGGCAAATGCCCGGTTTGCCCTATGGCCAATCCGGGCCTGGTGCCCCCCCACAGTGGTTGCGCTCACCTCAGAGCGTGTGACACAGCTTTTACCTTGTGTCAAAACACGCTATGTAGCCACCCCCTGGGCTATGTGCGATAAGCTAGATCGATCTCCACTCTGGGTCAGTTAGGCTCCATAGACATTAATCATAAAAACAAGGAGAGACTATATAGTGTAATTCCACTTTAAAAACGTTTATTCCAACAAGACAACTTTCTCACAAAGGGGTACTCACATTTCATGGGTGCTGTTGTGCACCAAACAATAAAGGCTCCAAAGGGTATACTGTGTGGTCTGCCGCGGGGTATGTGCTTCTCCCGGCTCAGCTGTTCGCTATTCCGCTGTACGCTGCTCGCTCCGTCCTGGCCCCTCCCCTACGCGTGTTCGACACAGGGAGTCACGTGTCTTCATCAGGGGGATATGGCCTTGAAAATGGCCAATATTTACTATGCAGATTCGCCCCCAATGACTTCAATACAATTCACTAGTGAGTTTAGGTTTTGTGAATTCTAAACATGATTCTATGAGCCCCCTTTGAGTTGAACACATGAACCTGTGCAGATTCGTCCATAACTATTGCTTTTACCTCACTTGATACTTCAGTGCTCTGCATTTTAAGGATGAAATGTTCCACGGTGCCTGCAGCTATAGAGGTAATTGAATTAGCAGTATAGTCAGTGTTTACCTGGCGCTCCAAATGGAGTAATCCTTAGGGGTATAGTCTGTGGCTGTAATAGCTGGATGGTGATGTATTCATAGGTTGGGTGGTTGGAAAAGAAAGGGTATTAAGGGTTAAAAAGGAAGGCAGCCATCCTTTAGAGTGGGTCCAGAATTCTGCAAGACATGTAAGGAAAAAACAGGGAGGGGGAGGCCCCGACCTGAGTGTAGTATTAAAATGATGACTTTAATAGGATAAGATTAAAAACACTTACAAGATGATAAAAGATGCATGCTCGCCAAAGTAAAGCGCAGTCCTGGCAGTCCTGGTTCCTTGCTCCTGGAGAAACACAGCGATCAATTCCAGCCAGCTGCATAATCCTTTCCAGCTATCCGACACAGCGGTGGGACCCGGAGAGCCATGTGGAATGCCAGGACTGCACTTTACTTTGACGAGCATGCATCTTCTATCATCTTGTAAGTGTTTTTAATCTTATCCTATTAAAGTCCTCATTTTAATACTACACTCAGGTCGGCGCCTCCCCCTCCCTGTTTTTCCCTTACAGAGGTAACTGAGGGCTTCTTTTAAAGCTTATTTAATATGACTGAGTCAATATACGAATGCCCATTACCTGGCCACAGTCCTATTTTAAATATGAAGATTAATTTGCTTAAATTTTGCCATGGTTTTTCCTGGTAGAAGGGCCCTTCAATTGGTTCTAAAGTCTGTTTTTTACCCTAATGCAGGGAAAATTTTAGCTACCTTTTCTCCCCCCTGGCCCTATACGCTTATCTGGCTCCTCGGATCAATTCAGAGCTGTGCCTGGCAGTTCTTCTCTCCCCTCCCTGATAGTAGCACAAGCCATTGACTCCTGCTGCTGTCAGTCAAATCCTGTGAGGAGGGAGCGGGAGGGTGTGGCCGAGCTGTGCTGCGTGTGTCTATGAATGCACACAGCCCGGCTCAGGACTGTGCCTGCACAAGTGCCCCCCACAGCAAGCAGCTTGCTATGGGGGCACTCGCAGGGAGAAGATGCGGGCAGCACCATTGGGGGGACTGCTAATGAAAAGGTAAGGGGACGCTCTGTGCAAACTCATTGCACAGAGCAGGTAAGTATAATAATAAAAAAATAACCTTTAGGATCACTCAAGTTGTACCCAGTTCCATAATAAATATAAAAGGAATGTTAAAACACATTTATGCTGCTGGTGGTATTAACATTGGAGGCATTATTGATGGTGGTGTTAACTTTGGTATTAGCAGTTCATTTACATATTGTTAACTTATATTCTAGATGTACTGGTAATGTACAATACCATACTAATGCGTTCATTAATAAGAGCATCTCTCCAAGTTCATCATGATATCGTTCTGCATTATTTTCCTTCTTCTGAAGGCCTTATTCGAACCAATGACTTTGAGTGGCATAGGCTGCCCCCCCCCCTCCCGATGCTATGTGCCCCCAGCTACCATGCAGCCTGCCCCTATTGTAATCTGCCACTATACAAACAGGCCATTGTCTGCCAATCCTTTCAAAGCCTTCAAAGAAGGAATGATGGCCACTTTGAAAAAAAAAAATCCTTTTCTTACTTATTTCAAACCATAATTATTACTTCCCGTATTCAAATTAGGGTCACGATGCAAACCTTGAAGAAGGTCAAATATTTCCGAGGCTCATGCATGCCGTTTTATCTGAACTTTGTACTGACAGCAATATGTAATTATTCCCACTGAAACAGCTAAAAAGGGCTATTTTGAATACAAAGACAGTGTGGTAATATGTTTCTTTCTTTTGTGTGTGTTTTATGAAGATTCGTATTGTTTTTTGGACAGGAAGCAGAGCATTAGTATATCAGGAGCTGTGGGTATTGTCTGTCTTAAAGAGGACCTGTTACTTATATATATATTAGGCAATGGAAATGTGAGCAGACACAGGCGGGGGTATGGTATATCACAAAAGTGAGTACACCCCTCACATTTTTGTAAATATTTTATTATATGACAACACTGAAGAAATTACACTTTGCTACAATGTAAAGCCGTGAGTGTACAGCATGTACAACAGTGTAAATTTGCTGTCCCCTCAAAATAACTCAACAAACACCCATTAATGTCTAAACCGCTGGCAACAAAAGTGAGTACATCCCTAAGTGAAAATGTCCAAATTGGGCCCAATTAGCCATTTTCTCTCCCCGGTGTCATGTGACTCGTTAGTGTTACAAGGTCTCAGGTGTGAATGGGGAGCAGGTGTGTTAAATTTGGTGTTATCGCTTTCACGCTCTCATATTGGTCATTAGAAGTTCAACATGGCACCTCATGACAAAGAACTCTCTGAGGATCTGAAAAAAAAAAGAATTGTTGTTCTTCATAAAGATGGCCTAGGCCAGTGATGGCGAACCTTGGCACCCCAGATGTTTTGGAACTACATTTCCCATGATGTTCCACTACACTGCAGAGTGCATGAGCATGATGAAATGTATATGTACATGAAATGTAGTTCCAAAACATCTGGGGTGCCAAGGTTCGCCATCACTGGCCTAGGCTGACATTGAGTGCACGTGTTCAGCGTCATACATAGAGGTTGTCTTTGGGAAAGAGACATATGAGTGCTGCCAGCATTGCTGCAGTGGTTGAAGGGGCGGGGGGTCAGCCTGCCAGTGCTCAGACCATACGCCTCTTCTAAAGTTTATGCACAAGAAAGCACACAAACAGTTTGCTGAAGACAAGCAGACTAAAGATATGGATTACTGAACTCATGTCCTGCAGTCTGATGATACCAAGATAAATTTATTTGGTTCAGATGGTGTCAAGCGTGTGTGGCGGCAACCAGGTGAGGAGTACAAAGACAAGTGTGTTTTGCCTACAGTCAGGCATGGTGGAGGGAGTCTCATGGTCTGGGGCTGCATGAGTGCTGCCGGCACTGGGGAGCTACAGTTCATTGAGGGAACCATGAATGCCAACATGTACTGTGACATACTGAAGCAGAGCATGATCCCCTCCCTTCGGAGACTGGGCCACAGGGCAGTATTCCAACATGATAATGACCCCAAACACACCTCCAAGACGACCACTGCCCTGCTAAAGAAGCTGAGGGTAAAGGTAATGGACTGGCCAAGCATGTCTCCAGACCTAAACCCTATTGAGCATCTGTGGGGTAACCTCAAACGCAGGGCTGGTGCAAAGATTTTTGACACCCTAGGAGAAACCTAATTTTTCCGCCCCCCCCCATTGGCTCCACCCCTGAGTCCACCCACTTTGCCCTGCCCATGTATACCCCACCTTTTTAATGAAGCACCCATCAAATGCAGCCCACCAGCGCCTATCAAATGCAGCCTCACCAGCGCCCATCAAATGCAGCCTCACCAGCACCCATCAAATGCAGCCTCACCAGCGCCCATCAAATGCAGCCTCACCAGTGCCCATCAAATGCAGCCTCACCAGCACCCATCAATGAATGTTTGCTTGCTTCCATTAATTCGGGAGTCGGGACACAGACACAGTCCTTTGCCACCGCTGCGCCTCTGACACTATGTGCGAATGGAGCAGCGGTTGCCTGCTGATGCTGAGACTTAGTTGCTTGCTGCAGAGAGAAGAGAGTAGGAACACCAGTGACTGGGCACGCTAGGCAGAAGTGCTCCCTAGGCGGCTGCTTAGTTTGCCTAGTGGTAGCACTGGCCCTGTTCAAACGGAAGATGGAGCAAGGTCTCTAGCATCCACCAGCTCCGTGATGTCATCATGGAGGAGTGGAAGAGGACTCCAGTGGCATCATGTGAAGCTCTGGTGAACTCCATGCCCAAGAGGGTTAAGGCAGTGCTGGAAAATAATGGTGGCCACACAAAATATTGACACTTTGGGCCCAATTTGGACATTTTCACTTAGGGGGTGTACTCACTTTTGTTGCCAGCGGTTTAGACATTAATAGCTGTGTGCTGAGTTATTTTGAGGGGACAGCAAATTTACACTTTTATGCAAGCTGAACACTCACTACTTTACATTATAGCAAAGTGTCATTTCTTCAGTTTGCCACATGAAAAGATATAATAAAATATTTACAAAATGTGAGGGGTGTACTCTCTTTTGTGAGATACTGTATACTCCTAAGGCCATGGACTAAGAACTGCTCATATCATCACTGGTGATTATAATACGCTGCACCCCAAAATATAAAGAGGGAACCTTTGCATGATATTTCTCAAACTGGGAGTCTTAGCAGAAGGAAGAATAATTTGCAGTAGAAGGTGGTGGTGTGGGTTTCTTTTGCAAGATCATGACTTTGGCACCCCTGTATGATGATTATAAAAAATTGTGTAATGCACCATAATCATAGTTTGCTTCCTGGAAAGCTTCCATATTAATCAGGTGTCCAGTCAAGAAAGCTCTACATTGTTAAGTTTTATCAGGGCACATTTGCCCATCTTATTTCTGTTTCCTCAAAACAATACTGAGTGTCCCATTTTTTGCCAGATATGTATTTGTTAAGGTCAGACCTGCTGGCTCTCTTATTTTTGCATGATGCCACCAGGGCTAAGAGACACATCAAACTCAAATGAGGGTGACTGACAAATTGCACAATCCATAGAAAAAGGAGTGCTAAATCAAAACTGGATTAACGTGTGCAAGATAATGTTAATTGTTAATAAAAAGTTATATAAAAACAGCAAACGTGTTTCAAGGGCAACAGCACTTCCCCTTCATCAGGGCTCAACACAGGGTAGACTCTAAAACAATGACTTCACATGTAAGGAGGTGCTAGGTTATGTTTCATTTTTCTACCACTAGCCCAGATAGCAATCAATTGTGCTGCAAAATTGAAAATGACTTTATAAGCAATTGCTAGACTTGCCAAGTTTCAATAGTTTGTTGCACAATTGCAGCAAGTCCGCGTTGCATGACTCCAGATCAACTTTCTTTGTAAATATTTGGCAAGTTTGCTGGAAGTTCTGGTTCAGTTATGTTGTGCAATAGTCATCCCACCACAGGGGGCACTGTGGCTGAATTTTCATGCTGTAGACTTGCAGAGCTCTTGCTGTAGACTCACCACTGCAACTTTGCTCTTGCTAGAAACTTGCCACGCAAATGTGCCACAAATTGGAAAAGTGTCAACTAGAACTTGTGCTTCAAGTGCTCTACAAGTGTACAACTTTCCAGTGAAGATGTGCAGCAAGTTAACAGACTTACAATTCAACACTGTCAAAAATTTGTGCCAAGTTTTCCTTGCTATCTGGGAGGTGGAGTATATACTGTATACAGGGCTGATTTTCTGGAGGAAAGGTAAAGAAGAGAAGAAAGATACTTTAAGTTTGCCCCCTACAGGAAGAGATGGGGCCTTCCAGGAAGCTATGTAGCCCTTAAAGTGAGTGGTGTTTCCTTGCTGGGGGAAAGCCTAGGCTGGAGGCCTGAACACAACCCATAGCCAATGTTTCTTGGCCCCATCTAAGATCTATTATAGAACTGGTCTTAAACGGTTCTTATGGAGCAACAACTTAACAGCAGTTGCTGAGTACAATGGAGCAGACAAATTGTACATGCCAACTTCATCAGAAGCCCCAGTGGTTTTGTTAAAGGTTGCACTTAATTGCTACAAATACACCCTGAATTTAGGAATTAACATACTTATAAATCTAAAAAGAAAGAGTCATTTATTTTACATATATTATTACCTTATCTTGAAGATGTCTATCCCTGATAGAGGTGTAAAAACACATTTCCTGGAGAACTGAACTGCTAAATTATGTACAAATGTGCAGTCATAATGAGCTATAGGGCAGCCTGGGCCTCAGTCAATAAAAGGGAGCGTGTAGGGGTCAGGAATAAAAAATAAAATGAAAGAAAGTTTTTGTTTTTACTATGATAAATACTAAGACTGAACTTCAGACAGAATTAAAAGACACAAATGCAAATTATTGTTATTTTTTTGTTATTTTTATATTTACAGTAGAACTAAAGGTAAAACGAACCAATGGTAGGGTATAACTCTTGTCTTTTTTTTCCCACAAAATTCCAGAAGCAGAAAATTACATGTAGCACCCTGCTAGGTAGGTGCTAGAAGAAAGTATAGTTTTTGGGTCTTTCTGCTTACCAGGAAGATCGACAGGTAAATTTAGATGCTCTCTACCTACCAAGGAGCAGCGATCCATTGGTAGGGTCTGCTGATGGTGCTCAGATGCTGCTCATGTTGTCTGAATGTTTTACACTGGTCCAATAGGGGGGGGGGGGGCATATTGGACAGTGGGAGGAAACCTGGAAAATGAGGGCACAGGCATAGTTACAGCCCTGGTGATTGGCCAAGGAAAGTACCTCAGTGCATGCTGGGTGACTGTATATATGCCAAGGGCACATTAGCTTAGGGTCTTTGGCTGGAGAGCGGGGTCCCAAAGGCAGAGGGGGCTGCCCCTTCTCTGTAGAAGCTTCCATGGGGCCTCAGGGGGTTAAAGGGCCTGAATTGGAGTATAGCTGCAACCCAGATGTCCTGCAGAGCTGACTGGAAGGGAGACACACCAGGAAGGATCTGTTTTGGCCTACAGTGAGCACAGATCTGTGGCCATCCCTTCAGCTAGTAGAGTCAGTGGATGTGTGTCAGTCAAAAGGGATGCTAGACAGTGTCCTGAAGATAACCAGTTTCACCAAGTCTGCTGCCAGAACAAGCAAAGGACTTTTTTGGCTGGAGCTACACTTAAAAAACTTACCTGTTCCGACTTACAAACAGATTCAACTTATGAACAAACCTACAGACCCTAAATTGTTTGTAACCCGGGGACCGCCTGTATTGGAAACAAGGGGATGAGAGTGTGGGCAGTTGTGTGAAAACCCCTGGTAACTGGCTGCAATATCAGAAGGGAAAGCCCAGAGGAGTCTACACACAGCAATCCCTACAGGGGTAGTGCTACATACATCTCTGGGAGTATTCTGTACACCAGTGGTTCTCAACCCCAGTCCTCAAGTACCCCCAACAGGCCATGTTTGCAGGTTTTCCTTTATCTTGCACAGGTGCTTTAAATCAGAGTCAGTGGCTTGGTATTTTGGACAGCTACTTTATCTAAAAGAAATTCCCAAAACATGGCCTGTTGGGGGTACTTGAGGACTGAGGTTGAGAACCACTGCTGTACACTAACTGTGTGCAGAATGCCTCTAGGCTGCCATATTGCAATGATTTTTTTCAGAATGCTACAGCAGCTGCAGATTGAAAAGTAAAATTATTTTTAATAATATTAAATTATATTGTAGCTTCTATAGCAATTGTATATGCTATATATTTTTTTCTATATTTTTTCCATGATAGAGGAGTAAACACCCTGAAAAAATGTAAGTCCCCTCCCGCCTCCACATTTACGAACATATGAACTCAAATGCATTCGTTGTGTGCACACGCAAATAAAAATGACAATTGTGCCATACATAGTAGGTATCGCCTAGTACGCTAGAGTTAAATTCCTCAGCTGTAAAGGCTTGTAAAGCATCATCTATGGCACCCTTTTTAAACCAGGGTGCCCAGGCACCCTGGGGTGTCTTGAGTTTTCTTCAGGGGTGCCTTGGCAAAATGCCTAAAAATTGCCCAAAAATTGTATAGAAGCCAGAGTGTGGCTGAAGGTTGCCTTTTTAGTTACACTAAAGCCGCGTACACACGAGCGGAATGTCCGACAGAAAAAGTCCGACGGAAGCTTTTCATCATATATACCGATCGTGTGTAGGCCTCATTAGACTTTTATTTTTCGAAAATTCTAACGGACCTAGAAATAGAACATGTTCTAAATATTTCCGACGGAACCAATTCCTATCGGGAAAACCGATCGTCTGTATGCTGTTCTGACGGACCAAAAACGACGCATGCTCTGAAGCAAGTACGAGACAGAAGTTATTGGCTACTGAACTTCCTTTTTCTAGTCCCGTCGTACGTGTTGTACGTCACCGCGTTCTTGACGGTCGGACTTTGGTCGGACTTTGGGTTGACCGTGTGTAGGTAAGACCGAGTTTTTTCCGATGGCAAAACCAGTCGTGTGTACGCGGCATAAGTCACAGATTTTCATTGTGCACCTTTACAACCTTCTAGCTCCTTGTTTGACCCTCCCCTGCCCCTCTCCATCAGCATTGGAGTCACATTAGCTGACTGATGGAGCAAAAATGAGGGAGAAGAGAAACACTGGAATACTAGTCAATACCAGTTTGCAAAAGTTTATTTGCCTTGGAAGAATAAATCACCTCTAAGGTTGGGTGTCCTACTTTGTGTGGATGTTGCTGCATTATGTAAAACTATTACAATAGGTTTTACATTTTAGAATGGGGTGCCTTGAGATTGTCCAAAAATTTTAAAGGGTGCCTTGACTGAAAAACACTGATCTATAGACAATATTGGGTGCTGTCATTTTTCGGCATTCAACCGGCATGCGCAATTTTGAGGCTTGATATATTTGGTATCTATTTACTCAACCCAATCTCATCTTTTATATTTTTCACAAATATTGGATATATTTGATAAACAGTATCACAATTACTGTGCAACATAAAAAATTGCAACTGCCACCATGTAACTCTACAAGGCTTCTGTATATGAAGATATGTGGCGCTGACTCAAAGAAATGAATAAATAATAATAAAAACAAAAACACACTAAACAGATAGCACTTCCAAAACCGTGCTGAAGCTGTATGCTGGATGATCAAGTGAAAACAATTTTCAACATAATAAGTAATAATAATAGTTCATATTGCAGAAAAAATAATAAAGTGCAAACATAGAAATGAAGTGCAAAAAATATATTCCAAAAGTGCTGATGCAATAAAAAGTCCAGTACAAAAGGAAGCAAAAACTCCAAGTGACAGTATATAAAGAAAAAAGTGTATGTGCAGAGCAACCGAACACTCATTTGCCCCAGCCTCTAACCTCATAAAAAGACCCCTATAGGTCAAATCAAGCCTTGGTATGGATATACGCAATCGATCGACTCCCACCGATATCCACAGCAATGCTGGCACCAGGGTGAATTTCAGGCTCATCAGATGCAGTATAGTCATTCAATAAAGAAGGGGGTCTTCATAGTGTAGTAATTCAATCCAATTTATTATAAAAAAGTAGTAACTTACAATTCAAAATCGTAGGTACAGCTATGTAAGGTACTTCCGGTCTCGGCCGCGGCCGGAAGTGATGACACCTGGCTCTTCCATGACGCGTTGCGTCACTGAACACATGACTTCATCAAAGGTCTACAAGGCTTCTGCTTTCAGACAATATATAAAGTTTTGTGGCTTTTATACAATTTTCAGGCCTACAATGTACATTTTTACATGTGTGCAAAAAATGAAAAAAAAAAATTGCACCAGCAGTGAATGTGTCAATGTAACTGATCCCTTCTTGTAGCGGATAAGACAAATCCTGTGTTTATGAACTTTGTATTTAGCATCTTGGATGGAGTAGCCTTTTAGTAGCGGAAAGCAAAAATAAAAGATTTAAAGCATTTTTGAATTTTCATTTTAAATCAGCTAAATACATTCCAGGTATCACTGTTTGTTTTACTTTGAAAGTAGCCAAGGCCTGAATAGAAAAGCCTGTTCCCTGCTTGCATTCTGCAGAAAAGGACCCTTTCTCTCTGTGTGGAAGCAGGGGTCTCTCTGAAGAGGTCTGACTAATCCCGTGCTGAATCGGAGTTAGAGATCTCCAATCGGCAGGAGGTATTAGCTTTACTGATTGCAGATCTCTAGCTTTTTTACTCAGCAGGGGGAGTGTGAGACTTCTGCAGAGAGAATACTGCTTCCACTCAAAGTTCTTCTCTACAACATGCTGGCAGGGGACAGGCTTTCCTACTCTGTGGCTGTGGCTGCTTTCTAAAGAAAATTAACTGTAAGACTTCAAACACCTTTGGTCCTAAATGCACCTGAAATGTGCCTAAAAGACTATTTGCCATTGATGCAACAATAGTAGAGGAATCTCTGCATTACCAAAGCTTGCATCCCACTCCTGGCAGCCATAAGCCAAATCTTGAGAAGAAGAGCCTGTCCCCTGCCTAAATGCTGCAGAAAAGGACCCTTGCTCTCTGTGCGGACGCAGGGGTCTATCTGCAGAGGTCTGACTAATTCCCATGCAAAATCGGAGCTAGAGATCTCCAATCGGCAGGAAGTATTAGCTTTACTGATTGCAGATCTGTAGCCATGACTCAGCAACTGTGAGACTTCTGTAGAGAGACCACTGCTTCCACACAGAGTTCTTCTTTACAACACGCTGGCAGGTGACAGGATTCTCTACTCTGTGGCTGCTTTCTAAAGGAAATTAACTGTAATGCCGCGTACACACGATTGGAATTTTGGCCCTCAAAAGACCGATGAGAGCTTTTCGTCAGAAAATGCGACCGTGTGTACGCTCCATCGGACTTTTGCTGGCCGAATTCCAGCCAGCAAAAGATTAAGAGCATGTTCTTAATTTTTCGGTCGGAAAAAGTTCCTATCCGAAAATGCGATCGTCTGTAGCAAAATTCCTATGCATGCTCAGAAACAATTTGATGCATGCTCGGAAGCATTGAACTTCATTTTCTCGACTCGTCGTAGTGTTGTACATCACCGCGTTCTTGACGGTCGTAAGTTCAGCGAACTTTTGCGTGACCGTGTGTATGCAAGGCAAACTTGAGCGGAATCCCGTCGGAAAAGCCGTCATATCTTTTTCCGACAAGAAGTCCCATCGTGTGTACGCGGCATAAGACTTTAAACACCTTTGGTTCCAAAATGCACCCAGAGGGTGCTTGAAAGACCATTTGCCATTGATGCAGTAAGGACAGAGGCATCTCTGCTTTTCCAAAGCTTGCATTGCATTCCTGGCAGCCATAAAAAGCTATCCATTTCATAATACTTTTGCCTTTTTTTGGGGGGGACTTAGATACACTATATTGTCAAAATTATTGGGACGCCTGCCTTTACACGCATATAAACTTTATTAGCATCCCAGTTTTATTCCGTAGGGTTCAATATTGAGTTGGTCCACCCTTTGCAGCTATTACAGCTTCAACTCTTCTGGGAAGGCTGTCCACAAGGTTTAGGAGTGTGTCTATGTAATTGTTTGACTATTCTTCCAGAAGTGCATTTGTGAGGTCAGGCACTGAGGCACTGATGTTGGATGAGAAGGCCTGGTTCAAAGTCTCCAATCTAATTGATCCCAAAGGTGTTCTATCGGGTTGAGGTCAGGACTCTGTTCAGGTCAGTCAAGGTCCTCCACCCCAAACTCGCTCATCCATGTCTTTAAGGACCTTGCTTTGTGCACTGATCCAAATCATTTGGTGGAGGGGGGATTATGGTGTGGGGTTGTTTTTAAGGGGTTGGGCTTGGCCCCTTAGTTCCAGCGAAGGGAACTCTTAAGGCATCATAGAAGACATTTTGGACAATTTTATGCTCCCAACTTTGTGGGAACAGTTTGGGGATGTCCCTTCCCGCTCCAACTTGACTGCGCACCAGTGCACAAATCAAGGTCCATAAAGACATGGATGAGCGAGTTTGGGGTGGAGGAACTTGACTGGACTGCAGAGTCCTGACCTCAACCCCATAGAACACCTTGGGATGAATTAGAGTGGAGACTGCGAGCCGGGCCACATCAGTGCCTGACCTTACAAATGCACTTCTGGAAAGAATGGTCAAACCTTCCCATAGACACACTCCTAAACCTTGTGGACAGCCTTCCCAGAAGACTTGAAGCTGTTATATCTGCAAAGGGTGGGCCAACTCAATATTGAACCCTACGGACTAAGACTGGGATGCCATTAAAATTCATGTGCGTGTAAAGGCAGGCGTCCCAATACTTTTGACAATATAGGGTATATTTAACATTTCTGTTCCTGCTATCATTGTATGATATTTTAAAAACTACAAAGCAACACCCTGAAAACTCCCCAACAACAAGAGTTCTTCCTTTGTTCCCCCCGCAAGGAGAATAATAGGTTAAACAATTAAAAAAATATGTATTTGTGATTAATTCAAAGCCATTAGGCTTATTGCCGTCGTACAATTACCTATAGAATCTCGCTTGCATGGTGTTTGAAAGATCAAAGTTAGCGAAGAGTCAGCATGTAATTAGTTTCCTGCTTTGGAGCATTAGGTAGAATTACTGCAAAGAGGCAAAACTACCATTTCATGGGGACCCTTAGGGGATTTATAATGATCATAGACAAATATATGCATACAATATCAGTTGGTGTGCTAAAATTAAATTTTAGTGAGGAAACTCGGTTGAGGATGATCACAATACATGGGGATGTTCTTATTTTAATATTTGAGGATGTTATTATTGGAGAATGGTATCAGAGGATATGTCACCAGGGAGAAAATATCATTTATAAATCACTAATGAGTTGAAAACTGTTTCGCTTGAAGGTAGAAAGACATTATCTGTCCTCAATACGCATTGGTTATCAAACCACAAAGAAATGATTATTAAAAAAAAAAAAAAAAAAAACACACACATTCATATCGCGTTTAGTGTCCTTGATAAACAACATTTCTAATGGAATAAAATGGGAGCATGAAAAACTAAAAGGGTACAGAGAAAGCTGATGCTTGTTGTGATTTTGAAGAATTAAGTTATGGAGATTTAACGAATAACACAGTGATATTGGCTTTCTTGTTCCACTTGAAATGATAATGTTCATAAAGATCCTGAAGGGGGCAGTGTTGGAGGCAGCTGCATAAGGCAATAGAAGAATGGTTTCACATAGGTTGGACTTGATGGACTTGTGTCTTTTTTCAACCTCATCTACTATGTACTATGTACTAATGGGGCATTAGTGGGGGTGTTATTATTTACAGGTATTTACAGTATATAGCAATGACAATTTACGCAGCCCTTATGTTCTGTACATTTATATCAGTCGCTTCTCTCAAGGATCTAACAATCTAAGGTCCCAATCATCAATGCATACATACACATACTAGGGCAAAGTTCCTGATGAGGAGGGTAAGCGTAGAGACTCATCTTTGCTGGACATTCTCCGATTTGCAACCAGATAGCCAGGCCGTATTCGGTCCCCTCTCAACAGACACTGTCATTCTGGCTGGAATCTACTCCTGGCTGTCACGCTACCGAACCGTTTCGTATTTCTTCAATATAAGTTTTATTGCACCAGCCTGTGTGAATTATTGACTCCACACCACGCTGCACCCCACCTACAAGTGCGATTTGATTAAACAACCCCAGTGGATCTACTGTGAAAAGACAGGCTTCATCCATCCGCTGGCTTGTATACATTTTTGGGCAATTTTTAGGCATTTTGCCAAGGCACCCCTGAGGAAACTTCAAGGTACCCAGGGTGCTATGGCACCCTGGCTGAAAAAGGCTGCTCTTATCTGGATTCCAAGTCGTGGTTTTTAATTTATAAAAATCTTCCCCCTTTCCCCAAAATTTTGCTGTGAGAAATATGCAAGAAAATTACTCTTTAGTAAAGTGGGTGAAAACATACAGTATCTCACAAAAGTGAGTACACCCCTTACATTTTTGTAAATGTTTTATTCTATCTTTTCATGTGACAACACTGAAGAAATGACACTTTGCTACAATGTAAAGTAGTGAGTGTAACGTTTTTCCTGCAAATTTAATAAAAATCTTGTTGGATAAAAAAAAAAAAAAGTAGTGAGTGTACAGCTTATATAACAGTGTAAATTTGCTGTCCCCTCAAAAAAACTCAACACACAGCCAATTAATGTCTAAGCCGCTGGCAACAAAGTGAGTACACCCCTAAGTGAAAATGTCCAAATTGGGCCCAATTAGCCATTTTCCCTCCCCGGTGTCATGTGACTCATTAGTGTTACAAGGTCTCAGGTGTGAATGGGGAGCAGGTGTGTTAAATTTGGTGTTATTGCTCTCACTCTCTCATACTGGTCACTGGAAGTTGAACATGGCCTGGAGTTTCGGGGACTTCAAAGTAGCCTGGAGTTTCGGGGACTCCGACCCCTATAACTGGAGCATATGGAAGAGTGTCCTGGAACACATGATTGTAGGCTGAGATCAAAGAGACCCAGGTTCCAGTCCAAAGAGTCCCAGCATCACTTGTGAGCGCAATCGTAGGTGCTGCTGAAGAAACCGGGGTTTTCGGTAGACATCCAAGGCATGGACAATGCCGTTATGGACGTTCACCTCATGGAGCTTTGCCTGGGCACCTATAATGTTCGGGACCTTGTTGTTGGAAATTCCGACCGCGTGTAGGCTTCATCGGACATTTGTTGTCGGAATTTCCGACAACCAAAAAAATTGAGAGCATGATCTCAAATTTTCCGACAACAAAATCCGTTGTCGGAAATTCCGAGCGTGTGTAGACAATTTCGCACAAAATTCCACGCATGCTCAGAATCAAGCAGAAGAGCCGCACTGGCTATTATACTTCATATACTTCATTATACTTCATTTTTCTTGGCTCGTCGTATGTCTTGACGTTTGGAATTTCCCACAACATTTGTGCGACCGTGTGTATGCAAGACAAGTTTAGCTAACATCCGTCGGAAAAAAATCCAGGATTTTGTTGTCGGAATGTCCGAGCGTGTGTACGCGGCAATACTGTTGCAGGGGATTAAAACCTAAGAGCCAACATGTTTTTTATTTTTATATTGTCATGCATTGTGTTAAGGTCACCCATTCATTTGCAAAGGGCTGTCAACACACATTAGCACACAATAGCAATGTACCACAATGCAGCATTTACATCTGCTCTTTATGGGGTTAGCACAGAGGTTTTTAAACTTCAGTGTGTTCAGGTGCAATTTGAAACGAATGGCACCATGGCACAGGGCACATATACCCATGCATTACATGTGTTGCAGTACCATTTGTGTTAAAGCGGAACTAAACCTTTTCAGCTATGGAAGCTGCCATCTAGCCTCTGTTAAGGCCCAGTTCACACTGATGCGAAAATCGCTCGGACTATGGAGCACTTGTTGCATCAGAAGTCGGATCCTAGTTGGACCCCATTCTGTGCAATAAAAGCCCTCTATTCGGTGCAACTTGAGTTGCTCCAACATAGAAAAAGGTTCCTGCGCTACTTTTGGTCCAACTTTGGTACGACTTGTATTGACTTAAGGTAAAGAAGTTGCATGCAAGTGGTGCTGAAGTTGCACTAGGATCCGACTTCCAAGTTGCGCGGAAGTCGGAGGCAGTGTGAACCTGGGCTTAATCTGCAACTGCCATGGGGCTGCACATGTGATCAGTTATGACACCAGCCATTTGATGGTTTGACAGTTTCATTGAGGACACAAGCAAATGTGACAGTTAAATTCCTGGAGCGTAACGGTTTTTTGAAACTGATAAATCACTGGGTTTAGTTCCACTTAACATGCATCACTGTAACACAGTAATTGATTGAAGTTAAAAAAAAAAAAAAAAGTACCTTGACTTGCACTTTAGAGGGCAGAGGTTTTAGGGGCAATGGACAGTTATTACAACAGACATGTTTTGGACTTTTTAACAGAACTGTCTTCTCCCAACTTTTCCCAGGCTTTCCAAACGTAGCCAGTTTTTGTTATCCTTCATCGAATATAATTCCCTTTATTTCTTCCTTACTTGGAAACAGGCTTTTACCGTGTTCTGTAAACACAGATGCAACATACTGTACAGCTATTTATGTTCCCTGTAAAGCTATTTTAACAACACATACTCACATACGGACAGTGATCTACGCTTTGTCAGCTGACAGCCCTGTGGGAACGTTTGGTGCTTTGGGAGGGGGTGCAGCTATTGTTAAGGAATAAAAGGGCTAATGTAACTCTGGCTTAAAGAGATCCTCCAGACTACAAATAAATAAAAGTATCAGCCAGCCATAGAAACTACGTCCTGCCTGCAAAACTTTTCTTCATCACCTACCTATATAGCGCCAACAACTTACCCAGCGCTTTACATATTGTACATTCCCATCAGTGCCTGCCCACAAGCATCTTATAATATAAGGACTTACTATCATCTGCTAAGGCCAATTTAGAACCAATTGACAAGGATTTGGACAATAAGCGGTTTAACCTTAAACAGCAACAGGGGTTCTTTACTGTTAGAGCGATAAGGATGTGGAACTCCCTTCCACAATCTGTGGTTTCAACAGGAAGTGTCGTCAATTTAAAAAAACTTTTGGATGGTCATCTTATTGAAAAAAAATACAGGGATATGGGAAATGGTAGAGGCATAGATACAAACACACACACACGCACCTACACAGGTTGAGCTAGATGGACTATGAAACTATGGAATTAAGACCTACCTGCACATCTTTGAAATGTGTGAGGAAACTCACACAAGCACAAGGAGAACATGCAAACTCCATGCAGCTGTCTTGAATGAAATTCAAACAGAGGACCCCAGGGTTGCAAGGCAGAAGTGCCGACCATTGTGGTGCCCACAAAGATGTTGCCAATACTTTATGTCCCTTATGCTACTTCACAGTAGATCACAGCATCTGTCTCCTGAAATATGCCTTTATCCTGTGTACAGCCAACCTCTCTTCTCAATTCATAAAAATCCTGGGGTTGATTACAGCCCAACTCCGGGAAAATGAAAAGCCCTCGCTAGCAATGGAACTGCAAGGGTTAACTTCTCATTTAGTCTAGAGGTAAGTAAAAGCAATTTTATTAACTCAATCCTCTGATCCTCTAGCAAACAGTGTTCCCCAAAGCTCTGGCAGTGGACTGTTCCTCGGTGTGCTCAAGACCAGTGAAGAGCTATGGTCCCGGCAATAATCTTGACTACGTCAGAAGCATCTGACAGCCAGAGTGCAGAGAAGAAGAGGCTGCGGGTACCAGTCTAGCAGAGCAGAGGAACCAGTAAAACTGCTTTATTCAGTCCCCTTGGACCTAAACGACTAAAGCCCAACTCCAGGCATTTTTTTGCCCAGTGCAGTGGGGCTGTGCCCGCACTGCTTGGGTTAACTGCTTGTCTTGTCTAGGGGTGAACACAGCGCCTATACTCATCCATGCCTTTGATTCCCGGGAAATCAGTGCTCCCCCACATCCAGCGGTGGACTGTTTCTGATGTCTTCATGTCCAGGGACGGCCTATAGGCGTGATGACGTCAGGAACAGTCCACCGCACAAGACCGCTGGACTGCGGGGGGGCGTCAGGTGGTAAAGGAACCAGACTTGTGCCGGAAGGATCAGAGGATTAGGTAAGTATACTCAATACTTCCTCCAACCCTTACATTGCTGGGTCCTGTAGCAACGCTGGGGTCATTGAACGTAAGGCTCATGGCAGGGAACACAGACAACTGACACTCCTGGAAATGTCCAACCCAGAGCGGTTTCCTGCTATCGCGTTTGTTTGCACAGTCCCTGGATATTTTTAGGTGGCCGCTTATATTGTACACAACGTTGGTTTTACCTGTACTAATGTAAGTGCATTACTTTGTATTAAACAAACCTTTTGGGATTTTACACTATCTGGTGTCTCTCTCATTTTATGATCAGTCTGATCATGGAGTGGATGGAGTTTGGTTGGAATATCCTGCTTATGCCTGTTTGATCTGAGGACACATCTCCAGCTGATGACCCCTACAAAGATTGTTACATCAAGCCTGTTTGACCCTTCATAATAAAGGGTCCATGCTCTCTGGTAAGAGTCTATATTGCCTGTGGTGACATGCACACACGAGGTGGAGTTTTTTTTTTGTTCAACTACTTATCACAGATTTGTGTTTTTTACAGTTGGACTTTAATAACCCAATATGAGAAGTTTGTTTAGCGCATTATTTTTTTCTACATGCTGTTTATTGTGTAAATGGTATAAATACCGCGCTCTAATTAGCAAACTAAAAAATAAAATATAAACAAAAAAAGTGAAGCAGCAGCTAACATATGAAATACAGCCATATGCACCATAAAATACTAAACAATAGCTGCGCTAAAAAGTGAACATGGTGTATGAGAACACGTCACATAAATAACAATATGGCGTGCACAAAAAAATATATAGATAATAAATAAGTGATAACTAGGAAGAAAAAGGTTGCATAAAAAGTCCAAACAGCCTGCCGTTAGCTGGGTTCAGAATAAGAGAGTGCAATCTTACATCACCAGTGAATGTGAATCACCAAATCAAATGTACACTTACCAGAGGCAAGTAAGAATGGGCTTGCGGCTATAAACCCAGCCAGGGCCTTTCCTTGGGACATCAGGAATCACACTCTCAGAGAAGAAACTGATCCAGGGATGGCCCACCGTTCGGTAGATGGAAGGGGCCCTCAGGTGCGGTATCAACAAGGCATGAAAGAAAAAGGACTTCCCATAGTGTGATACCGTAGATAAAGTTTATTTAGTAAAAAAGAGTAACACTTACAAGCATGGATTAAAATCAAACACGAATAGCCGGCCGGCTTGCGAGCGCCCGTGACACTCCGGGAACCACACGCGGTATGTCAGTGCGTCCTATCTGCCCTTCCTTATTATCACTTATTTATTATCTATATATTTTTTTGTGCACGCCATATTGTTATTTATGTGACGTTTTCTCATATACCATGTTCATTTTTTAGCGCAGCTATTGTTTAGTATGTTGTTTATTGTGATTATATCTCACTTTTGTGGTGCTGCTGGACAATTTACACTGTAATGGTGGTGATTGACAATATCTAGTTTTATGTTTTTACAAATGCGCAGTATTCTTCTTTTATTTAAGAGAGTTAAGTGTGACAGACCCAACTGGGACAGGGGCTTGTGGAGGGGACTGCAAGCTAGCCTCTTGCCTACTGCCTATGGGCCCTGGCTTTTGAGGGGGCTCTATTCTTTGGGAGGGGTGTGCCTGGGGGATTTTTGGAGTGGTTTTGCTTTGGATTCGGGTCCATGTCTCCCTGAAACACACAGACTCTAGAAACCTAGGACCTGGTAACAGATTTGGGGCCTCTATGCCCAAACCAACATTGACTACCTTCAACCCCATACCTTCTTACCGAACCATTGTGAGATGTTTAATGTGTTTATGTTTACAGTATGTTAGCTGTTCATTAGGTGTATTGATATTACTGTTTACAGTTTGCATTGATTACCTGATCTGATCGTGTGTGGTATAAATTCTGTGTGAATTTACAATAAAGTCAGTTCCAGTTTGGACCTAAGCTAGTGTCATCTACTTCTTGGGTGCAATATTCAGCTATCATACCTGGTTCCTGGTTCCAGACTGGAGGAAGCTGTATCTTGGCAGAAGCACCCAGGCTTGGTGCCAAGCGGTCCCTCACAGTAAGCAAATTACCTATTTGTAAAGTTGTAAGGACTCTCTTTTTGGAATTCTTTGTGTGACAAAGTGACAAAGTGACAAGGTTGTTCTAAGCGCTAACCCTAAATTGAACCTGATATTACCCTTAAACTAAACCCTTTACGCTGAACAAACACCTTCATATACTCACCTTTTCCTGCCCACAGAACAACTGCTCCATATTCTCCTAGCCACCTCCTGTCTACATGCACTCCAGCCATGGCTACATGGTATTCCTAATTATGACAGTGGTGGATCATGCTTGCATAACGTGTTGAAACAGCCACCTGTCATCTCCAGGTAGAAGCCTGTGTGACAGGATGACAACACAGTTCATGGAAATATTCCCAACGTACACATTCCTGGAAATGGCTATATGGTAAGTAGGTGCTACAGCAACCACGGGCTGGGAACCGGTATCAATATTGATTTAAGGGATATATCGGCGGCACTCCAAGGATCTTTGATATAGCATCCAGAAGTAATATGAAGCAATCACATCAGAACATACAGTAGCAAAGTTTCAGGACCACACAGGACCCCTTCTTAAAGCATATGACAACCACATACCTGAAGAGGAGGTCCTTCAAGACCCCAGAACATCACTACTCTATGCTGTGATGTGATTGCTTCAATATATTTCAAGGCAACAACATAGGAACACAACTGAAAAACAGGGAGAGGGTGTTGGCAGCCAGGAACAGCCTTGAAAAGATACTGCATGGCAGGATCATCAGATAAAATTGAATGAATGCTATAGATCTAAAAAGATTGAAAATGACTTTTGAAATTACATTAATAGAGCCTATATGAGATTTTAATGATTGTGTTTCCATATTCTTTAAGGAATTAGCTCAGCCCCTCCCCAAAGAGTCTAACTTTTCTTGATGCATTTTCATAATATAAGATAAATGACTAATCTTACAGGATACAATAAGCCCCTGTGGTGCACGATGACCTAAGAACTCCGAAACAGACACCACACTCCTGGAGTCCTGACAGATATAAGGAGCTGGAATGTGATTCTTTCCTCCAGGCTTCCACCCAAAACAAAAATGCCACTTTTCAATGGATTGGCTTACTAAGAGTGATCATTCCAGCTTATTCCTATGTAGATCTGCATCGGTATGGAAGTTTCAGAACACAGCCCCCCCGTACCAGCCCCCAGAAGAGATACAATCTCCCCTCATGTGCTGCATTTTGAGCAGCAAGACTAAAAAGTAGTTTTAATTTTAATTAAATGGCTTCACAGACAATATTACCTCCTGTGTCACTCAACTTTCCTATTATGCTCCAAGCTTGGACGTCTATATTTAAATCTAAATGATATAATTTAAGGAATAATATGAAGCGGGTGCAGAAAATAAATGGTTCAAAGCACCTGACTTCTGCTTTAATTTTATCAAACATGAATATTTTCACTGATAGCGATCAGCGGAGAAGAATAACAAATACCATTTATGGTTGCGGCATAAGGAAGTTTGTTCTTTAATGAGAAAAAGACAATTAATTCATTTTTGTGGTTGAATATGTAAGCAAAAAAATATGTTGCACGTTATTACTATATTATGCGGAGAGACAAAAAAAATATATAATTTAGTCTTTAAGGATGTCTAGTTTTAATCGAGATTCAAACTTTATTAGCTTTCACAGGCACATCTTTACCAGCAGTTAAAAAAAAAAAGAGTAATATTCTCGTACTCAAAGGACAGGACAGACTAACGATGATTCAAGTCTGAGTGTCAATCTTTCAAAGAATGATCATGTTTTAAATGATGTGAGGGTAAAAGCACATTTCAACTGTAAAAGTTGACTTTAGGGAACAGGGTACAACCTTCTAGAACTTAAATGCTTTCAAATCAAGATATTTTGGTGTCCAAGATGAAGCGAAGGATGGAAGATACTGAACATCAGCTGAAGATAAATAATATCACTTGGTTTGAGAATCCATCATGACCACTAGATTACAAAATGGGCTTCATATTTTCTTAGATCTAAACTAGGGGTTTCTAACCTATTTACAGTTATAGACTTGAACTAATATGTCTCCATGCCCACTTCAGCATCACCAGTCCTATGGCATGTATATACACTACCGGTCACTTTATTAGGTACACCTTGCTAGTAACATGTTGTACCCTCTTTTGCCATCAGAAGTGCCTTAATTCTTCATGGCATAGATTCAACAAGGTGTTGGAAACATTCTTCAGAGATTTTGGTCCATAGTAACATGATAACATCACGTAGTTGCTGCAGATTTGTCAGCTACACATCCCAAAGGTGCTTTATTGGATTGAGATCTGGTGACTGTGGAGGCCATTGGAGTACAGTGACCTCATTGTCATGTTCAAGAAACCAGTGGTGAGATGATTGGAGCTTTGTTACATGGTGCATTATCCTGCTGGAAGGAGCCATCAGAAGATGGGTACATTGTAGTCATAAAGGGATGGACACGGTCAGCAACAATATTCAGGTAGGCCGTGGCATTTAAACAATGCTCAATTGGTGCTAAGAGGCCCAAAGGGTGGCAAGAAAATATTCCCCACCTTTGATAACCCCTTATCTTCAACTCGCTCTCCACCACGGAGTCTATACAGCTCCCCTATTTTGTGACCTAAGTAACACGGGACACAAGTTTCCCTCTTTCTCCTCATATTTGTACTTCTTTTTCGAAGCCAGTGGGATGGATGAAGTGATATATCCACACACCAACCTTCTCCCCATGGTATAATTTGAAAATAACCTGGGGACAAGGCCACACTTCACCCTACTCTATACAGAGAGGCCCTTCTGAACAACTTATTGTGAATGTTCTTAGGACCAGTTTACTTACTGTTACTGAAGAGTTAACCCCTCCTGTGGTCCTTCACTTACCTTCTACAATAGAGGCCTGCCTTTTATATGATACAGGCCCCCTACGCCCTACAGCTCCCTTTACTTCAAAGTCATGTCTTCTCCTGTTGTTTTATACAGACTGTTGCATGTTCATGACTTGCCTTTTTATAATTGTACAACTCTTCCGATGTATTTTACTGTATTGTACCAATAAAATACTTGAACAATAAGAAAATATTCCCCACACCATTACACCACCACCAGCCTGAATCGTTGATACAAAGTAGGATGGATCCATGCTTTCATGTTGTGTATGCCAAATTCTGACCCTACAATCGGAATGTCGCAGCTGTAATTGAGACTCGTCAGACCAGGCAACATTTTTCCAATCTTCTTATGTAGAATTTTGGGGAGCCTGTGCGAATTGTAACCTCAGTTTCCTGTACTTAGCTGAAAGGAGTGGCACCTGGTGTGGTCTTCTTCTGCTGCTGTAGCTCATCTGTTTCAAGGTTTGATGTGTTGTGCATTCACAGATGGTATTCTGCATACCCTGGTTGTAACGAGTGGTTATTTCAGTTACTGTTGCCTTTCTATCATCTCAAACAAGTCTGCCCATTCTCCTCTGACCTCTGACATCAACCAGGCATTTTCCTCCACACAATTTCCGCTCACTGGATATTTTATCTTTTTCTGACCATTCTCTGTAAACGAGAGATGGTTGTGCGTGAAAATCCCAGTAGATCAGCAGTTTTTGAAATACTCAGACCAGCCCGTCTGGCACCAACAAACATGCCACGTTGAAAGTTACTTAAATCCCCTTTCTTCCCCATTCTGATGCTCGGGTTTGAACTTGAGCAAGTCGTCTTCACAGCGTCTAGATGCCTAAATGCATTGAGTTGCTGCCATGTGATTAGCAATTTGTTTTACCAAGCCATTGAACAGGTGTGCCTAATAAAGTAGCCGGTGAGTGTATATCCATTTAGTTGTATCCAACTCTTGACGGTTGTATGGGCCAACTATCTGAGCACCATGTCTAATATGTTTAAAACCTTTTTTCCACAGCATTACCTTAGAATATATTTTATGTTATAGGTTGCCTCCCCCCCTCCGGTGTCACATTTGGCACCTTTCGGGGGGAGGGGGGCAGGATACCTGTCTTTCACAGGTATCCTGTTCACACTTCCGGGAGCCTCAGCCGCGGGTATTGACGTCACCGCCCGGGCTCCCTCCTCCTCCCTCCTCCCTCCCTGGCCACCGGGCCAGTAGGAGAGAGGAGCGGAGCCTCGCGCATGCGCAGTAGGGTTCCCTATTCGCAACTGAGGCGGCATGCTGCGGTGCCGACATCGCTGGACTCCAGGACAGGTAAGTGTCCAATTATTAAAAGTCAGCAGCTGCTGTATGTTCAGCTGCTGGCTTTTAATTTTTGCAGTGGTGGGCGGACCTCCACTTTAAAGTGATTGTAAAGGCTCTTTTTTTGTTTTTTTTTCAAATAAGAAACATATCATACTTACCTCCACTGTGCAGTTCGGTTTGCAGAGTGGCCCTGATCATCCTCTTATGGGGTCCCCCGGCAGGGCTATCAGCCCCCCCCCCCGTCCATAGACGCAGAATGCAGGACTCGGCCCTGCCCCTGGCGCCCACGTCATTGGATTTCATTGACAGCAGCGGGAGCCAATGGCTGCGCTGCTATCAATCTATCCAATCAAGAGCCGAGAACCCCGGGCAGAGAGGTACAGCGTGTCTCCGCCGAAGGAACAAACGGGCTCAGGTGAGTAAAACGGAGGGGGGGCTGGCGGACCAGTCACTGTCAGAATTTTTTTCACCATAATGCATAGGATGCACAAAGGTTTACAACCCCTTTAAACTCATGCCTTCTGTATTTTATAAGTTCAAATCTCCCTTAATATGGCATACACATATACTTAAACAGAAACAGGGGTGCACATGCGCCAAAGCCAAGGGGAGGGCAAACGTCCTAACATTTATTAGGATTTGAATAAATGGTAGGACTACTGTGTGTATTATTTAATACTCTTATGCCGCGTACACACGGTCCTACTTTTCGTCTACAAAAGTCCAACGGACGCTGATGGACTAAAGCTGGCTGGTAATCCGATCGTGTGTGGGCTTCTCCGGACTTTCAACTGACTTTTTTAGCCTCAAATCCGACGTACTTTAGATTTGAAACATGTTTTAAAACTTTACTTCGTAACTACGACGGACCCCGAAATCCGCTCGTCTGTGTGCTAGTCCGACGGACAAAAAGCCACGCTAGGGCACCTATTGGCTACTGGCTATGAACTTCCTTATTTTAGTCCGGTGTACGTCATCACGTACGAATCCGTTAGACTTTTGTGTGGTCGTGTGTAGGCAAGTCCGTTCGTTAGAAAGTAGGCCGCAAGTCCGCCGCAAGTCCACCGAAAGTCTGCCGGAAGTCTGTCGGACAGGCTGTCCGACTTTTGTAGACGAAAAGTACGACCGTGTGTACGCGGCATTATGCCGCGTACACACGGTCCTACTTTTCGTCTACAAAAGTCCAACAGACGCTGATGGACTAAAGCTGGCTGGTAATCCGATCGTGTGTGGGCTTCTCCGGACTTTCAACTGACTTTTTTAGCCTCAAATCCGACGTACTTTAGATTTGAAACATGTTTTAAAACTTTACTTCGTAACTACGACGGACCCCGAAATCCGCTCGTCTGTGTGCTAGTCCGACGGACAAAAAGCCACGCTAGGGCACCTATTGGCTACTGGCTATGAACTTCCTTATTTTAGTCCGGTGTACGTCATCACGTACGAATCCGTTAGACTTTTGTGTGGTCGTGTGTAGGCAAGTCCGTTCGTTAGAAAGTAGGCCGCAAGTCCGCCGCAAGTCCACCGAAAGTCTGCCGGAAGTCTGTCGGACAGGCTGTCCGACTTTTGTAGACGAAAAGTACGACCGTGTGTACGCGGCATTAGGACGGGGACCCTTAAATCTCCATGAACCTCCAGACAAATTGGGAGATCAAAGTATACCAGTCTCTCCCACTCAGAAATTGTGGCACCATAGAAAGGAAGGCTCAGCAAAATCAACATCAAAGTAAAAAAAAGTGGTGTCTCTATAATATGACAGATTAAAATATCTCCCACATCACAGAAATAAGATGCCACATAAAAATACCACTTGGCTGTATACTTTAAACGTGGGCTCACTGTGATCAGGAAATGTCCAAGTTATGTAGGCTGCAGACGGGTTGCTATATTTAAAGTAGATAAATGTGGATGTATACATTTTAATTTTATAACATCAGTATTGTAACAACAATACAATCAATAGTTATTTTTTACAATTCGCTATAAGCTTACTTGAAAAATCTCCTTTCATGTTGTGAGCTCTGCCGGTCTGCTGACCATCCCTTTCCACAACTTCCTGGATTCCCTGTATGCTGTGACGCTTCTACTCTACTGTTTACTTTCAATTTCTAAGGACTACATATCCCATGGTATCTTGCAGCCTGCAAGCTGTGATTTCTGTACTACTGACTCCTCCTCCTGAAACTCCTCCTCTGTAGATCACAAGGCAGGCTCTGTGAAATGTGGGACACAGCAGTGCCTACTCACAGGGCATAGTGACTACACCTCACAGAATTCAAGGAAGTAAATGTGTGGGATCTTCATAAAGTAATTTTACAAACTTCAAGATCATTCAGAGTAAAAGGAGTAGGCTATAAATAATTGAAATACAATGTGGAAATGAATATCACAATATGATTTTACATTGTAACCATAGATACGCTTTAACTAAATCGTTTTTTTCCCCTAGACATATACTTTAACCTCTTCCCACCCGTGCTATAGCCAAAAGACGGCTACAGTGCGGGCTTACATTAGCGGAAGGGCATCCATAGATGTCCTCCTGTGATAACACTGCCTGCGTAGCCCCTGCGGCGCGCACCCGGCGTGCTCTGTGATCACTGCGCCCTTAGGACACAGCTGATCACAGATTAGGGTAAAGAGCCAATCACAGTGGCCCTTTACCACGTGATCCGCTATGTCCAATGACAGTTGATCACAATGTAAACACAAGCCAGTTATCGGCATTCCTTTGCTCATGCTGTTAGCGTGAGGGGAGGAGAGCCCATAACTGGCTTGTGTGAAAGGGACATCTACACTGATAATCAGGGCACTGATTATCAGTGCAGTCTCAACAGTGCCCATCAGTGCTGCCTATCAATGCTCACCAGTGCTGCCAATCAGGGCCCATCAGTGCTGCCTATGAGTGCCTCCTCATCAGTGTCACGTATCAGTGCATATCAGTGCCCATCACTGCCACCTATCAGTGCCCTTCAATGCCGATTATCAGTGCCCATCAGTGCAGCCTATTATGGGGCGTACACACGGTCGGACTTTTCAGCTACAAAAGTCAGACGGACGCCAACGGACTAAAGCTGGCTGACAATCCGATCGTGTGTGGGCTTCCCCGGACTTTCAGCGGACTTTTTCAGCCTCAAATCCGACGGACTTTACATTTGAAACATGCTTCAAATCTTTACGTCGTAACTACGACGGACCCCGAAATCCGCTCGTCTGTGTGCTAGTCCGACAGACAAAAACCCACGCTAGGGCAGCTATTGGCTACTGGCTATCAACTTCCTTATTTTAGTCCAGTGTACGTCATCACGTACGAATCCGTCGGACTTTTGTGTGGTCGTGTGTAGGCAAGTCTGTTCGTTAGAAAGTCTGCCGCAAGTCCGCCGCAAGTCCGCCGGAAGTCTGTCGGAAGTCTGTCGGACAGGCTGTCGGACGAAAAGTCAGACCGTGTGTACGCCCCATAAGTGTCCGTCAATGGCACCTCATCAGTGCCCATCAGTGCAGCCTCATCAGCGCACATCAGTGGAGGAGAAAAATTACCTGTTTGCAAAATTTTACAAACAAACTATGAAAAAGGTTTTTTTCAAAATTTTCGGTCTTCTTTCATATGTTTAGCAAATAATAAAAAACCCAGTTGTTATTAAATACCACCAAAAGAAAGCTCCATCTGTGTAAAAAAAAATTATAAAAATGTCATATGAGTACAGTGTTGCATGACCGCGCAATTGTCATTTAAAGTGTGACAGCGCTGAAAGCTAAAAATTGTCCTGGGCAGGAATGGGGTAAAAGTGCCCAGTAGGCAAGTGGTTAAAGCTGAACTCCAGCCCAACCTTTAGTCTTATGCATTTGTACCAGCTTAGCTTCAGAATTGCTTACTCTAATTTCACCAGACACTGTAATCTTCTCACTGTGTGCGTTAGAAGCTGCAGCAAGTCAGACACAGACCACCTCTTTTCCTGGGTGGAGGAAATCCAGCATTATAAGCTTTCACTCCCCAGCCTGACTGTCCCTGGCCTGCCCCTTTCATTCAGTGAATTTTGGTTCTTTCAATCATGGAGGCTCAGCATCATGTGGGCATTACCTAGGGTGGTCTGCATGCAAATACAACCTAGCTAGGAATGCTTACTTCTCCAGACTGACATCCACCCATCAAGATATCTTTTGATATTTTCATAACTGCTCCCAAGAGCAAACTCACTGTTTTCATCAGGGCTGAGGGCTCTTGAGAGGCAGGGTGCTGTGATGTTTGCTTGGTGCTGGGAAGTTATGTACAGACCCTGCCAGCTCCTCCTACCAGCTATGATCTGCCTACATTTGCATAGAGAAGCGCAAAGACCCAGTGAAGACATACTGGGTCCAAAAATAAGTTGTACAGTATATTAAAAATGAACCATTTGCCTTTAACCACTTGACGACTGGGCCATAAACAAATTACGTCCTGTTCGGCATGTGGAATACCAGGGTTATGGCTGCAGTAATGTGCCATAACCCTAGTATTGTTTTTTTTAGCCAGCGATTCTCTACAAGATAAAAGTGGATCACTTTCAGAAGCGGTGGGATGCGTGCACCCCCCACCGCTTCCCAGTGGTTTACCTGATGATAGGTGAAGCCCGGGACCCATCAAGCAGCGCAGAAGGCTTGCAATAGAGATGAGTGAAGGCAAGATGGCCTCTGCTTATCTCTATGGCCTAGGAGGGCCAGAGCAATGTCATGACGTCACATCCGGTTTCCCCTGCAAGTAAAAATTGATCTTTTGCTTTTAAAGGTAGAGGAGAGATTTGGGGTCTTATAGACCATAAAGAGGACCTGTCATGCTGGGATTTTTAGGTACCGTAGTTTGAGGCCATTCCACAATTGTGTGCAATTTTACAGCATGACTTTATAGGTATCTATTTACTTGGCGTAACATCATCTTTCCTATTTTACAAAAAATTAGGTTATATATTGTGTTTTGCTTACTTTTCAACTCAAAGTGTATTTTTTCCCAAAAAAACTGCATTTGAAAAATCGCTGCGCAAAAACCACGTGACGGAAAAAATTGCAACGACCACTATTATGTTTTCTAAGGCCTCTGCTAATATATAATATATAATATATATATATATATATATATATATATATAATATATATATTAGGGCTGGGAAAATTAAAGATTAATTCCTCGATTAATCGTTAATTTTTTTGATCGCCCAAAATTGTTTTGATTGTTACTCACCTCTCCGCCGGCTTCCGGGTCGTCAGGGAGTTTCGCCGGAGATCCAGTGATGTCACGGACTCCTCCCCCCTTCCCCAAGTGCCTCCTTCTGCTAACGAAGGGAAGGGGGGAGAAGTCCGGTGACGTCGATGTCCATGAAATCATAAATTGAGGAAGACAGATCCTAACGATTTGATTGATCTCACTGGTCAAAGTATTCAGATAAACATTTATGTAAATCCTGGACTCGGCTATGAAAATCAACATATCTGAAGGCTTTCCTGGCTGTAAGGCAGTTTGACGATGAACTGACATTAATTGGTTATCCAGCAATCAAGAAATATTTATGATGAGGGCACTTTTTTCCAAAGAGCTGACACTTTGCTGTCTCAGCAGGTGATGGATGTCTCTGGCTCTCCATCGGTCCCCCTGATGCACAACGATGCTATATAAGTAGACTGTAGGGTGACACCGTAGCCCCGCCCCCGCTGAGGAAGTTCTGAGGAAGTTCTGATTGAGCATAATACGTACGGGGGAGGAGCTACGCATGACGTCAGCTAAAAGTAGTTGGATCTGTATGTGCGTTATAATTAATCAAAATTAGTCGATTTTAATTAGTAACAGCCCTAATATATATAAATATATATATATATATATATATATATATATATATATATATATATATATATATATATATATATATATATATTGTTTGGGGGTTCTAAGTAATTTTCTAGCAAAAAAACACCAATTTTTACATATATGGGATAAGTGTCAGAATAGGCCTGGTAGGCAAAAATTCCATTAACATGTTGCTGATGGGGGGAATGAAAGCTTTAATGATGCTTGGGTCCAAGTTTAAAACATTTTGTTAAGTTTATTTTTTGGAAACTGTATCCCTTTAACTGGGTGTGTTGGTGTGACGGACAGCGAGAAGTTAGAATAACAAGTTCTGCTGTGTTACATGGAACTCATATCTTTACGCAGTCAGTGTTTATTATAAACAACTCCTGAGTGAGATTTGGCCTTGGTACCCTGTGTTCCAGCACTGAATTGATGAACTTGTAAAACGATTTGGCAGCAACATCGAGTAGATCCTCCTCATAGATTTGTTTTGCATTAAATAGCTGCCTAAAAATCTTCAGAAACCCCTTTCCACCGCAAACACAACAAAAGAAAACTATTTGACGTTTTTCAAACAAGCGTTCCAAGTGGTGATTGGCAAAAGACGCCTACCAGATGTCTCTGGAACCAGCCAACAGGCCGATATTGTTGTTCCGCCATAGCTTAGCTTAATTTCACATCTGATTCGGCTGCACTTTTACATGGTTGAATATTAAAATAGTGACGTTAATATCGCTCCATGTCGTTAAATGTTCTCTCCCTTGCTTGTAGCTCTTTGACCTCCCTTCTTCAAAATTGTCCCGTGGTAATTTATTGAAACCCTGGTGGTTTTTATTATGACTAGGGAAGCATCGTACCAAAACTGCGTTAGTTGTCGAGAAGAGTAGTTGTTAGAAAACACAAATTGGACTTGGATGCAAAACAAAGGAAGCTAAATAGGTTTCTGAATTAGAAACAGCTTCACAATTATTAGACAGGGTGATAGGTCATCATCTACTCAGCCAATGATTGTCTGTGGACTCGCCAGGATCATTGTTTTGCTGCCAATGTTGATTTTGAGGGTAAGTGCTACCGCCAAGCCCTACCGAAAGTAGTGATCTGCAAATGCTGGAGCTGAAGGTAAGGGGAAGGAGGGAGGTGGGTCGGTTAATATTAATCATTTAAATCTTTTTAATTTTTCAGTGAGCATATATAATTAGGGATGAACACATTGATTAGTAAGAGTCAGTCTTCCAGGAAGAGGTTTGCCAGAATTTATTTTGCCAGTGAACCTAATCTGCTCAGTAAAAATGGTCCAAAAAAACGCTAAATACAACGTAAAAAAAAAACCCCAATGAAGTTGCTACTTTTAAGGTAACAGGGTGGGAATAATTGTTATATCAATGGCCTAGACAGGATCTAATATAGTACATCCTATTTAGAGCAGTGTTATCACAAAGGGGACACCTTCTGTGGGATATCACTGCTCTAATCATGAAATACTCTATTTCCTTATTAGGACAACACCTAATAACGAAGTATATAACTCACATATGTTGTGCTGTATAAAACTAATATAATGTGTACAAACCACAAATCATAAATAAATGAAATAAGTCCACTGTGTCTATTAAATCAATAATTGCACATGTTCCATATATTTGAATCCATATATTTGAATATAAATCGCCAATAAAGTGTCCAAAAATAAACTGAATTCTTGTGCTCCCAGTAGGTTCCACCACCATTCATGATTCTAGCCAAAATTTCAGATCCCAAATTATAGGAGGTCTAAAAAGTGATTGGTGCAGCAAGGGTTAACTCAGGTCACACCACTCAGAATGGATCTGACATGTAAATGGATGGATGGATACCTTAGAGCTCACCGGCAGGGAAATGGCTCAACAGTGAGTTCCACCACCATTCATGAGAAGTCTCGGCCTCCTACCAAAATTTCAGACCCCAAATTATAGGTCTAAAAAGCATTTGGTACATCAAAGGTTAACTCAGGCACATTCCGGTCACACCACTCAAAATGAATCTGTTATGTAGATGGATGGATGGGAACCCCAGAGCTCACTGGCAGGGGAAATGGCTTTGCACCAGGAAAAAAAAAGCTCCTAAGACCTTCATAGTGTAAACTGTTAGAATGATTTATTAACTAAAATGACTGTATTCACAAAAGAAACATATAAACACTAGCAACAAGACAATCCACGCCACCAGCCGGTCAGACGAAGTGATGACATCAGCATAAGCCTGCCCCGACACAATTTGTCCTTGAATGTGGATGAAACACGTCAGTTTGGGGCTTACGCTGCTCATATCGTCGCCTGACTGGCCGGCGCCGTGCTTTGTGTTGTTGCTAGTGTTTATATGTTTATCATGTGAGTACTGTCCTTTTAGTTAATAAAACATTCTGGCGGTTTACACTAGGAAGGTCTTGTGATCCTTTTTTCCCAGTGTTGAGCCATTTCCCTGCAGGTGAGGTCCCCATCCATCTACATGTCAGATCCATTCTGAGTGGTGTGACCTGAGTTAACCCTTGATGTACCAATCACTTTTTAGACCTCCTATAATTTGGGATCTCAAATTTTGGTAAGAATCGTGAATGGTGGTGGAACCCACTGGGAGCACAAGAATTAAATTTATTTTTGAACACATTATTGGTGATTTATATTTAAATATATGGACTCACAGTGGATTTTGTGACACAATGAACATGTGCAAGTATTGATTAAATAAACATAGTGGACTTATTTCATTTATTTATGATTTATGGTTTGTACACATGTGTTTTTGGGTGTGTTATTGAGTGCATTTCAGAAACCATGAATCAGACCGAGACAGAAGTACAGTTAATCACACTTGTTTAATAATAATAAAAAAGGTAAACAAAGTAAGCGCAGTCAATACATAGCCAGAGTTCAGTAACCAGATCGGGTAGTCAGCCAATGCCAATGTCAGAGAGCCAGAGATCAACGTAGTAGTACAGCAAGCAGGATCAGGAGCCAGAAGGGACGTCAGCCGAGCAAGTCTTCAACAGGAACACAGGGGAAAGTCTCTGTGATGTTGACAAAAGGCGAAGGCAGAGATGAAGTGACACAGTAACAAGCTGGGCGGCTTTAAGTAGGCAGAACTGACGAGCAGATCATCAACAGCTGAGTCACTGTGGAGAGAAAGAAGCTGGCAATTAGCCGACAGCTAAGCAGCCAGCTCAGAGAAGGATGGGCTGAGCCCAGCCCTGACAGTGCACTTGTGTACGGTATTTATTGATTTGTTGCACTTTACTGCATATGGCTTTGCACCAACTGCAGTTTTAGAGAAATTTTCACATTTATTATAAAGATGTGTGCCATTTCTTATTACTGGTCCAGGGGTCACATTCAGCCCTTCGGCAGTTACGGTGTGACCCTCAGGGTCCCTGCAGACAATGGTGCTTTTTGGTTCTTACTCACAAAGTTAATAGTTTGATTTGTGTCTTTCACAATATCTTACTTTTTTGGAGTTGTCCATCCCTTTTCTTTTTTTTTAAGGCCCTGGGAGTTATGGGGTGAACATACCTGTTACATCAAAGGCCTAATAAGGATATAATATAGTATGTCCCACCCTCTGTGGGACATCATTGCCCTAAATAAGATTTTCTGTATTTCCTTATTAGGACAACATCGAATAAGGAAGTATGCTACTTCCTTATGACTGTAGGCCCTCTGTGTCCAACCCGTGGCCCAGGTGCCACACGCAGCCCTTACTATGTGGCCATGGGGTCCCTCCAGACAATGATCTGTTTTGGTGCTTACTCAAGAACTTATTGGTTCTTTGACAATATCTTGCTTTTCCTGTGCTGTCCATCCCTTTCCTCTTTTTAATTTTTTTCCCTTTGATCTTATGGAACTTGCTAATAGAAATGTCAAATGTGGCACAAGTCATTTTTAAGAAGTCTGTAGGGATCACAAATGTGGAACTGTTGTTATAACAATGATATCTAGTAGACTCATAAAAAAAAGTGTCTCCATTCTATCTCAAACGCCAAAATGTTATTTTAAAAATATGTTGGTTTGTTCAAAAACCCTTTTCTAACGCACATGTGAATGTGCACAGAGTAAAAAATGTTCTAATCAACAATGTGTGGCTTCTTCTTTCAATGCTAAATAGCATTTTTTTTTTAGTAAGTTGGTGTTCACAGTAACAATGGGGGTTATTTACTAAAGGCAAATCCACTTTGCCCTAGAAGTGCATTTTCAGTGCAGTTTCAAGTCCACTTTTGCAGTGCACTTGTAGTGCAAAGTGGATTTGCCTTTAGTAAATAACTCCCACAGTGCTTTAAAATTTGCCACAATCAGGCCATTTTCGCGACTCGCAAAAATGAATTCATGGTGGTGAAAATGATGAATATTTTTATCATTAATGCATTACATACAATAACAACAAAAACAAGTGTGTGTAGCAGACACACAACATAATAGTTAACTGAAAAAGAGATTGTTACCTCATGTATCAAATAAATTACATTTGCACTGTTGAAGAAAATGGCCAAAAAGAAAAGCCCATTGGATAACCTAGGAGACAGCTAAAAAAAACACAAGCAGTAAATCAAAGGAAATCTTATTTCAGTTTAACTAAAAAATTGAGTTTTAAAATGTTTATGAAAGATTTTCTGGCATATCAATGGCCCCCTTACCTGCAAAGTACACCATATATTTGATACAGACTACGCGGGCGCTTTGGGGGGCAAGCCATAACGGCCAGCTTCAAGCGCCATCAGGGTTTGTTTGTTAAGTCCGGCCTCAGGCCCAACTGAGTCAACATAGTTCATTGAATTTCTCCTTAAATAGTTGTGGAGAATGCAGCATGCAAGGTTTATATGGTTAAGTTTATATTCCGCCATGTTGCTTGCCGTAAGGAATAGGCGGAACCAGCTGGCCATTATCCCGAAAGCATTCTCCACCACTCTTCTGGCTCTGGCCAGCCGGTAGTTAAAAACCCTCTGGTGCGGGTCCTCATCGGGAAAGGCCGCATCAGGTGATCACCCAGCCCAAACGCTTCATCAGTGACAAAGACAAAGGGGATTCCTTCCACGTTCTCTTCAGCAGGTGGCAATCCCAAGCCACCATTCTGGAGCCGTGTGTAGAACTTTGTCTGGGCGATGAGTCCACCATCCGACATCTGGCCATTCTTCCCCACGTCCACATAGAGAAACTCATATGTCGCCGACACCACCACCAACATCACAACACTATTAAACCCCATATAGTTGTAATAGTATGACCCCGAGTTGGGGGGTGGGACTATGTGGACGTGGTTCCCATCAAATGCCCCTCCGTAGTTGGGAAAGTCCCACCGCTGAGCAAATTGGGAAGCCACAGTCTGCAATTCCTGTGGCATTGAAGGAAACTGTGGAGTCAAACAAGAAAAAAGAAATTAGTAATTTTGCACATAAACATTGCAAGCAGATTAGACACAAACATTCTTGGCCAACATCAGTATAACATTTCTTTTAAGGAGTATTTAAAGACAAAAATATAAGGCCCACTTATCAGATTCCCCACCCTCTCTGATGGCCCATTGTAAAAAAATGGGGGGTGGGGTATGTTTTGGACAGGTAACCCTCTCCACTTTATTGAGAGCTGAATGCATAAATAATGTATTTTACTTTGGCCAGCCCCTCCTTACTTACACCATTGGAAGCCCACTGGACAGGTAAGAAGTGTCATAATACAAAAATATAAATACACACTGTACAAATTGAAGCACTTTTTATACATTCTGCAATTACCTATCAAGATAATAGGAGAACAAAACTTTAAACAGTACCATTTGAAAGTATTCAGGCAGGCCCTTTCACTACATGCTTTGGGGAATTCATACAGAAATCTGACCACAAAAGAGGTAGGTATAGTGTTTGTGGGCTTGGCAAAGTCAGCAGATAGAGGAGTGGTATTGGTTGACTTAGCGGTTGGGTGGAGGGAGGGTTCCAAATGATTTAGGGGGTGTTTAGGGTAAAGCACTACTATGGAGCTGACAAAATACATTGTTAAGTGACTAGGCTAGGTGTGTATGGGCCTAGGATAGCATGCTGGGGAGGTTAGTGAAGGCAAATATGCACGAAGGACAAAAAAGGAATTTTAAAAACTTCAAGCATGCATGAGAACAAAGGGGACATTCACAGTAATTACAATCATGGTAATTAAGGAATGATGAATGAAATACAATACATTATCAAGCATTAAATACATAAAATGTGATGTTAAAGGAGAAAACTTACCCTAATATAGTTCTTCTGCAGGACCTGAATGGTGGCAGAACAGGTCTCTGGGATAATGATCCCCAGAGCCTGGGGGAGATGGCTGTCGAGAACTTGATGTCCTGCAGCTTCTCCCTGTCGCCAAGTATTGCAATGTGGCGACTAGCCTCTACTCGGGAGTGATGGCTTGCCGCATGCAGGTGGGGAACTCAAAGCCAACAAACGGTGAAAAACGGGGTCCATCATCCGGAGATAATTCCGGAAATCATCAGGATTATTCTCACGGATCTCCCGCAACAAAGGCATATGAGACAATTGGTCACACTGGAGTAACCAATTCTTTGTCCATGAACTCCTCCTCGCCCTGTTCATGGACTGGGCTTGGGTCAAAGTAAGAACCCCAACGCCAAGCCCCTGCACAACACAAACTCTGCAACAAGTACGTACCCACAACATGGCTTCAAAACGGTCGGCTGGTCAGAACAAACTAACAGAACGCACTGAAAATCAGAAAGGCCTGAGAAGAGCGAGCTGAAAATCAGAAACGAGTGGACAAGAACGCACTGAGAATCAAATATGTACTATAATAATACACACTGAAACACAAATGCGAACTGACTACACACACTAAAAACCAGATACGAACCCACAAGCACAAACTGAAGAGCAGTAACGATCTGAAAAGCACGAGGCTGAAAAGTGCGAATCGTCTCTCCCCAAACTTCTACTAACACGAGATTAGCAGAAGGAGCCCAAAGGGTGGCGCACTGGCTATTGAACTTCCCTTTCATAGTGCCGTCGCATGTGTTGTACGTCACTGCGTTCTTGACGTTCGGAATTTCCAACAAGATTTGTGTGACCGTGTGTATGCAAGACAAGTTTGAGCCAACATCCATCGGAAAAAAACATGGACTTTGTTGTCGGAATGTGCGATTGTGTGTACGCGGCAGTCGGATCGCCATTCACCAGATCTCTAAAGAAAGCCACTGGGAATCATCATCACCTGGTGGTCCCTGGCATTCAGCACTTGTGTTCCTTGGTGGTCCCTGGCATTCTGCACTGGTGGTCCCTGGCATTCGGCACTGGTGGTCTTTGGCATTCGGCACTAGTGGTCCCTGGTGGTCCCTGGCATTTGGCACTGGTGGTCCCTGGCATTTGGCACTGGTGGTCCCTGACATTTGGCACTGGTGGTCCCTGGTGGTCCCTGGCATTCGGCACTGGTGGTCCTTGGCATTCGGCACTAGTGGTCCCTGGCATTTGGCACTAGTGGTCCCTGGCATTTGGCACTGGTGGTCCCTGGCATTCGGCACTGGTGGTCCCTGGCATTTGACACTGGTGGTCCCTGGCATTCGGCACTTGTGGTCCCTGGTGGTCCCTGGCATTCGGCACTGGTGGTCCCTGGCATTCGGCACTTGTGGTCCCTGGTGGTCCCTGGCATTCGGCACTGGTGGTCCTTGGCATTCGGCACTAGTGGTCCCTGGTGGTCCCTGGCATTTGGCAATGGTGGTCCCTTGCATTCAGCACTGGTGGTCCCTGGTGGTCCCTGGCATTCGACACTGGTGGTCCCTGGCATTCGGAACTTGTGGTCCCTGGTGGTCCCTGGCATTCGGCACTGGTGGTCCTTGGTGGTCCCTGGCATTCTACACTTCTGGTCCCTGCCATTCAGCACTTGTGGTCCCTGGTGGTCCCTGGCATTTGGCACATGTGTTCCCTGGTGGTCCCTGGCAATCGGCACTGGTGGTCCCTGGCATTTGGCCCTTGTGGTCCCTGGTGTCCCTGGCATTCGGCACTGGTGGTCCCTGGCATCCGGCACTTGTGTTCCCTGGCATTCAGCTCTGGTGGTCCCTGATATTCGGCACTAGTGGTCTATTTATAGCGGCGCTTTACTGTCAATTTTGCGGCGCTATTCATATTTATATTTATAGCGGCCGAGAAAGGGTTAAAACCACCCGCAAAGCGCTGCTGGTATAGCCGCGCTGCCCATTGATTTGATATTTTTTGAAAATCCCAGAGTTCTGCTTTAAGTAGAAGAAGAAAGAAACCCTCAGTGTATTGAGTCTAATTTCAGGGTGACCCTAAGGTATTAAAAAACTGCTAATATACACCTGCTAAAAAAGTGGTGTCGAGTCGAGTTAAGAACAGAGGATGTGGCATAACTAGTGGCTTCTGCGGGGGTAGCGCTTCATGATATTATATTTTATGTTAAAACTGCCCTGAATGGTCAAAGATATAGGTTCTCATTATAAGACCCATTCTGCTTCTTGAAGCACTTGGAAATACACAGTACTTCTGAGTACTGGAGAGCATACGACCTCTTCCTCTTGTGATGCAGTGTTCAGAGCCTGAACTAAGAATTGCTGATCCCAAAATTGTCACATGGGGCCAGGGGAAGGTAATAGGTAGCCGCAGGCTGTCCCAGCCGATTGCCCATAGTAAAGATGGCGGGGAGAGAGGACACAGGGAGAAAACAGCTTGATCATGGGACAGATGAATGGCTGTTTATTAAAAGTCAGCAGCTACAATTTAGGTAGCTGCTGACTTTTAATTTCTACATAGAAGACTGGAGCTTCTCTTTAACCACTTACCGCTTACTGGGCACTTAAACCCCCCTCCTGCCCAGACCAATTTTCAGCTTTCAGCGCTGACACACTTTGAATGACAATTGCGCAGTCATGTAACACTGTACCCAAATGAAATTTTTATCATTTTTTTCCCACAAATAGAGCTTTCTTTTGGTGGTATTTAATCACAGCTGGGGTTTTTATTTTTTGCTAAACAAACAAAAAAAAGATGGAAAATTTTGGAAAAAATAAACATGTTTCATAGTTTGTTATAAAAGTTTGCAAACGGGTAATTTTTCTCCTTCATTGATATGCGCTGATGAGGCGACACTGGTGGGCACTGATAGGCTGCACTGATGGGCACTGATAAGCACAGTTAAGGCGGCACTGATAGGCACAGATAAGGCGGCACTGATGGGGACAGATAAGGCGGTACTGATGGCCAAAGATAAGATGGCACTGATGGGCCTTGATGGCTGACATGTGTGGCACTGATGGATGACACTGATGGACACTAGTAGGTGACACTGATGGGCAGCACTGTTGATGAGGCACTGATTGTGGGCACTGATAGGTGGCAATGTGGGCACTGATGGGTGGCAATGTGAGCACTGGTAGGTGTTGCTGGTGGGCACTGGTAGGCGGCACTTGTGTACTGCTAGGTGGCACTAGCAGCTGACACAGGTGGGTAAAGATGAGCTGGCGGCAGCTCTCCTTGATCGGGACCGATGTCCCTCTCACAGCCGCCGGTGATCAGCTTTTTTTTTCATCCTCACGCTGTCAGCGCGAGGAGAAAAAAATAGCCGATTACCGGCTCTGTTTACATCACATGATCAGCTGTCGTTGGCTGACAGCTGATCACGTGGTAAGGAGTCGGGATCGACCCCTTACTCCGATCTGTGATCAGCCAAGTCTCATAGACTCGCTGATCACAGAGCGTGCCGCACGCTCCTTGCAGGGGGTGCGCAGGCCGCTCGGCACGGGAGGACATCAATAGACGTACTGCCGGCAAAGTAGGTCCGCGCTGTAGCCGTCATTTGGCTATAGCGCAGATCTGAAGCAGTTAAGTGCTGAAAAGCAGGAACCTTTATCCAGCCATTGTTCAGAACACTAACTTGTTTTTTTAGGTAGGAGTGACAGAAAAACACAAGAAACAAATAATACATATCAGTAAATTCGTTTTTGGGTAGTCAGTAATGTCTTTTTTTTTACTTCCTACTCAAACCTGGAGTTCTCCTTTAGCATGATTTAGCTTCCCCTGTCATGTTACTGGATTATTATATATTTTCTCAAAACATTAAAGCCAATTGACAAGATGGCACTGAAACTTTCATATTCCTCTTTATGAGTGTTCATTTTTAATGTAGGCATAAAAGAATTCTAAATTACACATAAACACCAAATTGCATTCAAAGATGAAAAAGAAAGTTTAAAAAAGGTGCTTTTTTTTTGCACAGCTTTGGCATATGCAAATGATTACATTTTTATTACATTTCATTATTTGTATGACTTGTAGTGGTACAACGATGAAAGAAAACATCATATTAGAGCTGCTGACAGTTTTCACATTGTATTATCAATATATAGAAATAATTGTCTGCTCTGGGATTCAATTACATTATTGTGGATCTTTTTCATGCCCTAATAAATAATGATTGATGGTTTTTATTTTCATCACCACCTGCAACCATTTAGCCACCCCTTGATTGCAGAAGACAATAATAAAAGGATTCTGTTATGTTGCTTGCAAGCAAATGTAAGCCGCGCGTGCACTTGCCTGCGTGTGCTCTTTTGTGGGCTAAAGACCCGGGATGAGTTTTCGGTCACAATACCATATAAAAATCACAAAAGAGAAGAAGGAATAAAAAGTGGACCTGAAATAAGCTTTTCATTTTATAACAGGTGACGTTTAACCCCTTCATGATTTTGTCTCTTTATGACTGCAGAAATTGCTTTATAGTCACAATGGACTCGGGTACAATATGGTGGCCCATCTCTCTATTTCTAATGAGGCAATTGTATGTAAACCCTATCAATGAATGTCTCTTATATGCTCCTATTTCATCCAATAAATATGTCCTTGAAAGTGTTTCTTTTTATATCTGTCTGTGCAAACTAATATCTGTTGATCCTGACAAAAATTAAGTGAGCTCCTAACTTCCTGTGCTCTGTACCTGTCCTGCACTGAAATCCAACCTAGTTCACAGCTATGAATGTAAAATCCATTTCCTCTTTTTATGGGAAAAAACAATCCCCTCAGGCTGATCTATGCACATTATGGGGATTTTAACCTCTTCACACCAGCGCCTCCCGACCCGTTAAGAGGTTTATGAGGCCGGAAGGTGGGGCGGGGCTTACGATAACGTGACTGCCGTGATTGGCTGTCACGGCGGTCACGTGATCTGCAAACTCCCAATCGCAAGCAGCGATCAGGAGCTTTTGGTTAGGCACTGGTAACTGTGTCGGGAGCGTGCAGCACGCGTGCTCTCAGCACAGCTGCACTGACAGCAATTCACGCAAATATGTGGTCTCTTGGCGCCAAGGACCAGGCACAGAGAGGCCACATATTTCTGTTTGGCCGGTGCCAAGGGGTTAACAAACTTAGTAGCAGAGTCCTACATTTTGCGGAGAAGAAATAGCTGTTTGCTTCACCAAATGCTTTGGAAACTGATTCTGAATGGGAGGGTCTGGGTCATTGTAATCACCTAGTGCATTCGCTGTATTCTGATCAGAAAAGCTGCAGTGTCTTCATCTTTTAGAAGTATTAAACCCTTGGGAAGTCCCACCAAAACTTAAAGTGATTGAAAACAATCACCTTGTAAAACAACCCATTCAGTTTAAAATAAAAATGAAAGGCAAAACATTTTTGTATAGATATAAAAAACATTATAAATACCTTTTTTCCCCTTTTTATAAGTGATCACATTCTCTGTGCTTAGCTGCATAAGAGCTGCTGCTTCTCCTCCCCCAGCTCTTATGCAGCTGAGAACAGAGGGAATGTGATCATTTATAAGGCCTCATGCACATTGGACGTGATAGAAACCCCAGTAGTGTTAGCTGTAGAGAGCTGTAGCTGTAGAATGAGTTGTGCAGTGTTTTTGCAGTAGCATTTTTCAGCATTTTTTATTGTTAAGGGCTCTTTCACACGGGGCAGATCAGTCATGATCCGCCCCGTGAACATCCGCTTGCTCAGCGGGGATAGCTCCGCCGATCCCCGCTGAGCAGGAAGATGACAGGTGCATCGCTGCACACTGTGCAGCTACGGACCTGTCAGAGCGCCGCTCTCCCCTATGGGGGATCGGATGATGACGGACCGTAGTGTCCGTCGTCACCCGATCCGATCCGAAAACGGATGGAAAAGTAGGTTTTTCCTCCATTACACTTTTCGGATCGGAGCGGGTCGGATGTCAGCGGACATGTCACCGCTGACATCCGACGCTCCATAGGGATGAATGTATGTCCGTTTTTCATCCGAAAACGGAAGGATGAAAAACGGACATACGGATCGTCCATGTGAAAGAGGCCTAAGTGTTTTTTAGCTGTAGCATTTTTTAGCAAAAACATACTCCTACAAAAGCTTGGGGCTCAAAAACGCTGATAAATGCTGAATAGCCGCATTTAAGCTTTTATCAGAGTTAGGCCCCATTCACACCTCAGCATTTTTTTAGCTTGAAGCTTGAAAACGCTGGAGGAGAAAAAACAATTATGCTCTATGGAGAAAAAAGTTTGAGCTTCAGGCATTTGGAGCTTTTTCTGGAGTTCGAACTGGGCAGACTTGAGCATTTTTGGCACCTTTTTACTCCCATAGAAATGAATAGAAATGTGCGTTTTGTCGCTTGTTTGTGTGGGATTTTCTGCTCAAATTAAAAATTGTAAAACATAAAATAGCAATAATATATATATATATATATAAATATAACTAAATATATAACTAGGGCTTTCACACTGGAGCGGTGCGCTAGCAGGACGGGAAAAAAGGTCCTGCTAGCAGCATCTTCGGAGCGGGGAAATCACGGCTTAAGTGTCGGCAATGGGGAAGCGTAACAGTGTGGGTTGCTCACCTCCACCTCCAGCTATGGAAGCGGAGCTCTTATGGTAGATGCAGCAAGTTTTAACTCATCTAGGTATACCTGTTTCTGTGCAAGACGAGGTTGGATGGAGGAATGTGTCTGTCCAGCAGCCAGAGGAAGCTGTCCTCAATCCCCAGCCACAGATCACAGAAAGTATGAACTTAATTGACTTTTCATTGAAGTGCTAACCGGGCAGAGCTCTGGTAGCCTCTGCCCAGAACCGGTAATATCTTCATCTACAGGAGATGGTGAACCTCTATCCCCAGACACCAGTTCCAGAGACTGGGGATTTAATAGACTTCTCTGCTGAGGAAGAACAGCCTGGTGAGCCTCCAGCAGAATAGCTGGCATCAGGGTCAAACATCACTGAGCTCTGCCCAGCACCAACAGCAGCTTCAGCCTCCCTGAGAGAAAAGGCAGTCGGCCTTTCTCCCACCATACTGACAGGGACATGGGATTTTCTGCCAGCAGCATCTGTGGAGTTACCAGAAACTTCTCATGCTGAAGCGCTGACAAGACCTCTGCCCCCCACCTGCGGTAGTTCTGGAAGCCCAGGGTGAGAAGGTGGCGGTCACTTCCCAGCAGCGGATTAAGATCCAGGGGGAGAAGGGAGAGGAGGTGTTCGTCCATCCTTCCCAACAGTTGGCAAGGGTGGAGGAAGCGAAATTTCCTCCCCAGCAAATATCTGTGCACCTGGGAGACAGTACCAGAGACATATCATCACACCAGCCAGATGAGGGTAAGAGAGATGGAGCAGCCGGCTCCCATTCCCAGCAGTAGACGGCACCCCAGAATGATACCACCAATCCAGCAGAAGAGTTGGCAACAGAGCAGAGTGCTGCTGGCCTCTGCCCTCAACTAACAAAAGATGAGGAATCCACCTGTATACCCCAGGGATGCTGGGCAGTCATCCCAGATCCCCAACAGCATGATAAAGTGAGCCGAGCCACCCTGTATTCTATCCAGCGGCTGAAAGGATTCCAGGGAGAAGGGCCAGTCCACACTTCTCCCCAGCGGTGGGTACCGTATATACTCGAGTATAAGTCGTTCCGAGTATAAGTCGAGGCCCTAATTTACCACAAAAAAAATGGGAAAAACTTATTGACCCGAGTATAAGACGAGGGTGAGAAATGCACAGCTATTGTAAGTGGAAAAGAGGGTCAACAATGCCCATTTGCAGCATCACTGTTCCCATTTGCATGCCTCACTGTGCCCATTTGCAGCCATAGGTCCCTTGAACTTCAAACTCGGTAGTTAAGGGTTCCTAGATGCCCCCTAGCTGCAGCCAAAATTTGGGGTCTCTGAACCCAAAGGGTCCCGAAATGACATTGCTGCAGATGGACACAGTTGACCGAATTTGGGGCCCTGTATCTTGGGGCCACTTAGTGCTAAGAACCCCAAATTTGGTGTGCAAACCCAGTGGAACTAGCACCATAACATTTCCAAAGCTGGTGTTACTAGCACCAAGTGGCCCTGAGATACAGGGCCCCAAATATCAGTTCAGAAAATGTCAAGCACTTTTCTGCAGCAGAAAATGACATTTTCCAAACCGGATTTGGTGCCCCGTATCTCAGGGCCACTTGGTGCTAGGAACCCCAGCCTTGGATATATTATGGTACCAGGTCCACTGGGTTTGCACACCAAATTTGGGGTTCCTAACACCAAGTTACCCTGAGATATGGGGCCCCAAATTCGGTTCAGAAAATGTCAAGCACTTTTCTGCAGCAGAGAATGACATTTTCCGAACCGATTTTGGGGCCCCGTATCTCGGGGCCACTTAGGGCTAGGAACCCCAGCTAATGGATATGTTGTAGTGCTAGTTCCACTGGGTTTGCACACCAAATTTGGGGTTCCTAGCACCAAGTGGCCCTGAGATACGGGGCCCCAAAGTCGGTTCGGAAAATGAGATTTTTTTCTGCTGAAAAGTGCTTGACTCGAGTATAAGTCGAGGGGGGCACTTTCAGCACAAAAAAATGTGCTGAAAAATTCGACTTATACTCGAGTATATACGGTATGTTCTCTGAGAGAGGCAGAGGTTGGCTGGGTGAGTAATGCTATGTTTGGGACAATTTTTTTGGGGTACACTGTGGATACCGGCATTGGGGGACTTGAACTACTGACTAACTTTGGAGTCAACCCGTCTGGGGTCTCCTCCTGTGTTAGTACCCTGCCAAAAGGGGAGATGTGTTGTGGGAGTCACTCGGGGTGGGGGGCTTGTGGAACCCAGCGTACCTTGGAAAGCACTCAAAGCTCCTTGTCCAGCTTCCCCGGGCCCTTCTATGTGTAAGTTACCCTGTGTCTATTAGGGGCACAGGGTGACCGAGAACTCCAGTTGGGTCTGCCTAACCCAACTCGCCTTACAACCACACTGGACTCAGCATTTCCTTTTGACACTGTTTTCCTGGATTCTGTGTGTGTGGCTTGTGCTGAAGAAGTGAAGAAGTGTGAGCAATATCCTTCACCTTTAAGGCCCCTTTCACACTGGGGCGGGGGCGGCGTTGGCGGAAAAGCGCCGCTATTGTTAGCGGCGCTTTACTGTTGGTATTCGGCCGCTAGCGGGGCAGTTTTACCCCCCGCTAGCAGTCGAGAAAGGGTTAAAAACCACCGCAAAGTATAGCCGCGATGCCCATTGTTTTCAATGGGCATGAGCGGGGATGGAGCGGTGTATCACTCCCAAAGTCAGGGTCCTTGGACAGCCTCCAGTACAACAGTCCCAGGCCACTGTAGTCAAAGCCTTCTGTGGGGCTGTCATCCACTGTCCATGGGCACACTTGGGCTACATACCACTGGAGGGCTCTGTAGCTCTCGTCCAAGCGCTGCCCGGATCAGGCTGCTTAACTCAGCTGTCCCCTTCTGGTTCAGTTGTTCCCCCAATAACAGCACTCGCACTTTATACTGTGACCAGTACCTTACATGGATGGAGGGGAGAATTTTTCCCTGGTGACACTGCTCGAGAGCTAGCATTTTCTTCCAGAGTTGCCGGCGGAAAGAATCATACTATACCAGCAGGACCTGCACTGATACTGGTCTCCTGTGCCGTAGCCGCATCTCTCACAACTTCCTTTAGAATTCCTCTTACGTACCGGCTGGTATCTGTACCCCTCCTCTCCTTCTATCTGGACCTTGGATCCAGGTGGTGGTTTGGATGTGTTCACGGCAAGGAAGCACAATCCCACCGCTGCCACCAATGTGAGGGATGTCAGATATCGAGTCTGGGCACCTCCAACAGAACTGTGTCTCCTGTTCTCCAAACGCACCTTCACCGGCGTACCCACCATAACCAGCCCTTAACCCCCAATCACGAGGCAAACCACACAGATATTGAGGGTTAAACCTGCAGGGCATAAACGGTTTATTAAGTACAAAACATACACTTTTAAACACAGTTAGGGACACTCCCCTTAGCCTTGTCATAAAGGGGGTAGGGGACAAGGAAGAACCAATGGGAACTCCACACTTGTACATTCAAACAGAAACTACAGTTGAAACACTTAAGGGGTTATGATAAGCAGGTAGTCCCTCCTTACACATCTCCGCTGGGGTGCGTCTACACACCTTTTGTCTACGTGCCATGACCTAACATGATTAAACACAATAACAAGAGGGGGAGGATGGGGAGAAGGGATGCAACTTATATAGGGAGATAATTACATTATCCCTGTTATGTCCCCAAGTCGTTCTCTGCTGGGCCAAAGTCTGTGGGTGAGGCTGCATTGCTGGGCACTGGTGAGGCTGAGAAGTGGGCACAGGTGAGGCTGCATTGCTGGGCACAGGTGAGGCTGCATTCCTGGGCACAGGTGAGGCTGAGATGTTGGTACAGGTGAGGCTGCATTCCTGGGCACTGGTGAGGCTGCATTCCTGGGCGCTGGTGAGGCTGCATTGCTGGGCACTGGTGAGGCTGCATTCCCGGGTACAGGTGAGGCTGCATTCCTGAGTACAGGTGAGACTGCATTCCTGGGCACTGGTGAGGCTGCATTGCTGGGCACTGGTGAGGCTGTATACTGAAGATGGGCACAGCTGAACCCTGCATTATTTATGTAGTGCACTCCTGAGCCCTGCATTATTTATGTAGGGCACTCCTGAGCCCTGGTGCTCTCTGGGTACCCTGATGTAAAGAGGGGGGGCTTTTTGGGGACCCTGATGTAATGAGGGGGCTCTGGGGACCCTGATGTAAGGGGTGATCCACACTCAGATATGTAATGAGATATATGTATATATATACATATATACATACATACACACACACGTATATTATATACATGTGTATGCCCGCCCAGGCGTATGACTTTCTTTACTTCGCTGCTATGGGCTCTAGCCCCAGATCTTTTGTAGACCTAGCAACGCCCCTGCATCTAGCCAAGCACGACTAGTCATTTGAAGAAGGATTCCTATGGCATCAGAAATCTCTCCCACACCTGACTCCTGCTACGTATGCCAACTGGCCCTATTGCCTCATTGAATTGTTATAGAGGATCTTCATTCCTCCATTCTTTTATATTCCAATCCCTCTTAACTGTGATGCTGGACCATCATCAGAAATAATACTCGCCTACTCAACAGGTCCAGTGTTGTCCTGCTTTTATTCAATGACTTTGTGTTTCCACCATCTTGGTGCACTCAGTCATTAGGAGCCTAGATGCCTCTTTCAGGTCCAGGCAGCCAGGCACCAAAGTGACGCGCACCAGCTTTGCCCACCTGCCACTCTGTGAATGAGCTCCCACAGCCTCTTGGGATATGTGAAAGGGCTATCCCTGGAAGCTGCAGGAATAGGACACATCATTGTCACCTAGATAAGAATGACTGCTGGGGGTGGGGAGAAAAAAAAAAAAACGTAAAAAAAAAAAAGAACAAATCTGAAAAAAATAAGTGTTGTTTAGATAGTTGACGGGATGGCCGAGACAGAGACTTAAAGTCCCTTTCTAGCGTTAAGTAGCAACACAGAGCACTACATAAAGCCATAAACCCTTCTCCTTGTGCTATGCTGTCCCTATAGCAATTGTCTCTATGGCTATAGTTGCTCCTAGGGCCAAACCTTACCTATATCTCTTGCCAGTCCATATGTCTGAAAACAATTAAATGGCCCAGCTGGCAACTGCCCTCCTGAACTGGTGCCAAGCCTTCCTGGCTGGTAAATTGAAAAAGAAAACAAAACAAGCATAAAAAAAAGACCCAAATCAAATCATTAGGCACTTATCTTATTTACATATATTGAATTGCGGCAATAACAAGCCGATCTTTGTCTCATTTCATTCTAATTAAAGCATCGTAGAACAACTGCAATCCACACAAGAGCCTATTTTAATAGTCAAAGCTGGCAAACTCCCAACGTTACAATGTAGCAATTAACAGCACCGCTGTATTTGCTATTCAGGGTTTGATGTAAAAAAAAAAAAAAAAATGAAAAAAAAACTTGTTTATTAAGATGGGCTTGAGGCACTGGTGTGCAATAGAGCTGCATGTAATTAGACTCAAATTATTTGTCTGTTTCTGATATTGTAAACTGGCATTTAGCACATCAGTTAAATTGACACACTGCGCTGCATGGTTTAGCCGGTAATTAAAACATGTTCTGTTAATTAGATGATGACCACTTTATTCCAGGGCTCTTGTGTTTGGACTTTTGTAGTGCGCTGTTTGTATCGTGAGCGCCAGACGCGCTCCTAATGAGGCCTTGTTTTGTTTCAATTACCACCTGCTGTTCAAAAGCAAAGCTTGTTTTAACTAAACAAAAATTAATGCTCGTCTTCCTAAGAACCTAAATGTTGCGCAAATGATGGTGTGCTTACGACTTCAAGTGCTCGATACGAGGTTTAAATACTGCGAGCGTAATTAAAAGGAGGTTATAAAAACGTAGCGTATAAATATCGCTTCCTGTATTTGCCGGCATTCTAGAGAAAGTGATAATTACGGTAGTTATGATGTGTGTACAAACGAACTTGGGTTCTCTAAATCATTAACACAACTGATTAATAGGTGTAAGCTTGAAGCAAGCTTTGGAGAAACATGGCGTCTTGTGTATGTTACACAGCCAAACAATGTTTGGCTAACTGATGGGAAAACTCCAAATTCTCTCCAGGTCATTGATGTACATGGCAAGCATTATACCAAACTTCATTACATATTTTTTACATGCTACTGCTCTATAGATGCAGAGACAGGTCAGTGCAGTAAATTCCTTAAAGTTATTGTGAAGGATCAACTTTTATTTTTTTTATATAACAAACATGCTATACTATTGGTTTGGCACAGAACAGTCCCAATGGCTTGGCACAAAACAGCCCCAATCCTCCTCTTCTTGGGTGCCCCACCGGCGATCCTGGCTCCTCCCCCCCCGCCAAGTGCCCACCATAGCAAGTCACTTGTCACTTGTGCATGCCCGCTCTCAAGCCGGCTCTGTGTTTCATAGACACACACACAGAGTATGACTTGACCCTGCCCCCCCCCTGCTCCCTCATTATTGGCTGTGACTGACAGCAGCAGTAGCCAATGGCTCCCACTGCTGTCTCTTAGCCAATGAGGAGGGAGAGAGTAGAGAGAGTCTCTGCTCTCATGCACAGTGCTGGATCGAGATTGTGCTCAGGTAAGTATAAGAGGGGGCTGGAGGGGTGAGTTACACGGTTGTATATGTATGTATACTGTATATCTGTTTAGTTGTATCCGTCCCTCTGGTTCAGCTCTCTGGGCACCATGTCAGATACTCTTAAAAGCCTTTTCCACTAAATAACTAAATATTCTTTGCAAGTTTTTAACAAATCAGGTGATTAGGTTTTTTCTTCAATACTCCCAAATTGCTCAGGCTTAGGGCAACCATACAGAATTCGATAGTGCATGCACGTAGGCAATTTGTATACACATGCTGGGGGCCAATTTAGAAAAAAGCCAATTAACCTATCAGAATATCTATGGAGTGTGAGAGGAAGCCCAAGCAAGCAAAGGGACAACATGCCAACTCCATGCAGATGCAGTGTCCTGGGTGAGATTCGAACCAAAGACCCCATTGCTGCAATAAGTTCTAACTACTAAGCCACTGTGCTTAGTAGTTAAATATGAGAAAGATATATACCGGTAACCAAAACAGGAAAAAAAATCCTGCAAAAAAGTGGACCAGAACTTTAAAAGTAAAGGTTTGCTAAGATATAGGGAACATCTAGAAATGCTAATGGTGCCTAAGCAGTATCCCTTTGCCTTGAATTACTCTAGAACAATAGCAGTGCCTGTATTTAAATATTCCTAAGCCTTGAGCCTCATAGATGTATATCTGTGAGATCATCTAAGGCACTACTGCCTCTGACTGCTAATCTCCCAAGATTTCATTACTATGCTGCTCATAGTTCTCCTTGCTGGAGAGCTGTACCTAAGAACCTGCAGTGCAAGGATCTCCCTGTGCTTCTGCTTCATGTATTACATAAAGCCCTGCTCCTCTGTTAAGATGGTCACCTCCATAAAGAATGCCCAGTGCAAAACAAGGCATATTAATTCAAAGTGAAAAATGATCAACTGCAGGGAGACCAAAAGCAGTGCTAGTGCCTAGACCTTTGTCCTCTGCCTTTTATGAACATGTCTTCCACAGACAGAGCAGGGAATGCCTACAATTTTAGATCAAGCTCTGACTAGACTGCTGGGAAAAACAATGAGCCAACTATATGAGCAGGACATATATATATGTATAGATAAAAAAAATATATATATATAAATAGAGAGAAGAAAACACCACCGCTCTAGGTAGATCCACCGAGACAAATCCTTCTCCTCTAGAGACAAATTATAAATACCCTTTTTTTTATAAGTGTTCACATTCCCTCTGTGCGCGCACACACACTGTAAAAAGTATTGGGACACCTGCCTTTACAAGAACTTTAATGGCATTCCAGTCTTAGTCAGTAGGGTTCAATATTAAGTTGGCCCAACCCTTTGCAGCTATAACAGCTTCAACTCATCTAGGATGGCTGTCCACAAGGTTTAGGAGTGTGTCTATGGGAATGTTTGACCAATTTTCCTCATTTGTCAGGCACTGATGTTGAACGAGAAGGTCTGGCTGGCAGTCTCTGCTCTAAATCATCCCAAAGGTGTTCTATCAGGTTGAGATCAGGACTGTGCAGACCAGTCAAGTTCCTCCACCCCAAACTCGGTCATCCATGTCTTTATGGACCTTGCTTTGTGTACTGGTGCGCAGTCATGTTGGAACAGGAAGGGGCCATCCCCAAACTTTTGCTACAAAGTTGGGAGCATGAAATTGTCCAAATTGTCTTGGTATGCTAACACCTTAATGCCGCCACCTTAATGCCGGTCGGATTTTCCGACAGGAAATGTTGGATGTGAGCTTGTTGTCGGAAAGTCCGACGGTGTGTATGCTCCATCGAACATTTGCTGTTGGACTTTCCACCAACAAATGTTTCTTAGCAGGTTCTCAAATTTTCCGCCAACAAAACTTTGTTGCCGGAAAGTCCGATCGTGTGTACACAAGTCCGTCGCACAAAAGTTTACGCATGCTCTGAATCAAGCAGAAGGAGCCCCACTGGCTATTGAACTTCTTTTTTCTCGGCTCGTCATACGTCTTGTACGTCACCGCGTTCCCACGTTCGTAATTGTTGGCCAACATTTGTGTGACCGTGTGTATGCAAGACAAGTTTGAGCCAACAACCTTCGAACAAAAATCCACGGATTTGTTTGCGGAAAGTCCGATTGTGTGTACGCGGCATAAGGGTTCCCTTCACTGGAACTAAGGAGCCAAGCCCAAGTCCTGAAAAACAACCCCACATCATAACCCCCCTCCACCAAATGATTTGGACCAGTGCACAAAGCAAGGTCCATAAAGACATGGATGAGTGAGTTTGGGGTGGAGGAACTTGACTGGCCTGCACCTCAACTGGATAGAACACTGTTGGGATGAATTAGAGAGGAGACTGCAAGCAAAGCCTTCTTGTCCACCATCAGTGCCTGACCTCACAAATGTGTTTCTGGAAGAATGGTCAAACATTCCCATAGACACACTCCTAAACCTTGTGGACAACCTTCCCTGAAGAGTTGAAGCTGTTATAGCTGCAATGGGTGGGCCAACTCAATATTGAACCCTACAGACTAATGCCCCGTACACACGGTCGGATTTTCAGACGGAAAATGTGTGATAGGACCTTGTTGTCAGAAATTCCGACCATGAGTAGGCTCCATCACACATTTTCCTTCGGATTTTCCGACACACAAAGTTTGAGAGCAGGCTATAAAATTTTCCAACAACAAAATCCGTTGTCGGAAATTCCGATCGTGTGTACACAAATCCGACGGACAAAGTGCCACGCATGCTCAGAATAAATAAAGGGATGAAAGCTATTGGCCACTGCCCCGTTTATAGTCCCGACGTACGTGTTTTACGTCACCGCGTTTAGAACGATCGGATTTTCCGACAACTTTGTGTGACCGTGTGTATGCAAGACAAGTTTGAGCCAACATCCGTCGGAAAAAATCCATGGATTTTGTTGTCGGAATGTCCGAACAAAGTCCGACCGTGTGTACGGGGCATAAGACTGTGATGCCTTTAAAGTTCATGTGCGTGTAAAAGGCAGGCGTACCAATACTTTTGGTAATATAGTGTGTGTATACCGTATATATATAGTCCGGTTTCTGTGTTTACAAGTGACAGCTCTGCACTCTGTGTGTAACCCCCCTGAACTCTACACTCTGTATGTGATGCAATCCTGGAATTTATTGCCCCTTTAAGACCCTCTTACTGAAATTTGACTGACCACACCCACTATTTGATGTGATTTGGAGGGTGTGTGTGGGTGGAGGGGTTTTGGGGGGTCGTGGTTGAGTTCCAGCACCTATTGTTTGAGAAAAAAAGCCCTGTAAATATATACTGTTTCCCCTAAAATAAGACCTAGCGTGATTCTCGGTGATGGCTGCAATATAAGCCCTGCCCTCCAAATAAGCCCTACCCTGTTTCCCCGAAAATAAGCCCTACCCTGAAATTAAGACCTACAAGGACTTTAACTAGGGCTTATTTGGGGGGTAGGGCTTATATTGAAGCCATCACCGACAATCACGCTAGGTCTTATTTTAGGGGAAACAGGGTATATATATATATATATATATATATATATATATATATATATATATATATATATATATATATACATACATACAGAGAGAGAGCGCATCACTACAGTACACTTAAATAAAAAAGGGAAAATAAAGCTAGTCAGTCACAAACCATACTTTCCCTTTAGATCCCTGAATTAATGATTAACCTTAATATTAAAAATTGCGATACTAATTGTAGAATTTCTAAATTCATTTTATATTTGTGCCGACAGGTCCTCTTTAATTGCCCTCTATGCGAAGACACAACAAATGGAATATAATGCATTCAGGCAACTGTATCGCTAATTATGATTCACCATTATCTATAATACCCAAAAGGAGGGAAGAAAACAGATGTGTACTGTACCCGACTTCATGACACCGAGCTTCCTATTAAAAGGAGCAGTGGGGGATGTTGATAATCAACAGTCTCTAAGCAGACACATAGCTCCCTCTCTTCATCACTGTCTAATTAAATTTCACTCAAGCTGAACTACAAATCCATCCCGTTTTAACTATAGTCATTAGAGTCAGCGTTCGGCGCGGAACATTCACATTTCTACAATCAGCTGTAACCCAAACTTACGGGATATTTAAGGTTGTTTGAAATAGAAGTACAATTTGTATGTGCTTGGCATACTATGCACAGCTATGGACCGGACTGTACTTACGGCGGGTCATTTATGAAGCAAATTAGTAACAACATTTAGACATTTAGCCACAAATTAGGTTGCTTCTGATTTAGCAAAGTATATGCACCAGTTTTGTTTTGTGTATTTTCGACCCTTATGCCCATAATCCTGGACAGCAAGCAGAGACAGGTTTGCAAAGATCTGAGACAGCTGTAGCACCATAGATGAGACAGATTTACAGTGCCTTGCAAAATTATTCACCCCCCTTGGCTTTTTACCTGTTACATTACAGCCTTTAGTTCAATGTTTTTTTTTAATCTGAATTATATATGATGGATCAGAACACAATAGTCTAAGTTGGTGAAGTAAAATTAGAAAAATATATACATGAAACTATTTTTCAGAAATAAAAAACTGATAATTGGCATGTGCGTATGTATTCACCCCCTTTGTTATGAAGCCCATAAAAAGCTCTGGTGCAACCAATTACCTTCAGAGGTCAGATAATTAGTGAAATGATGTCTATCTGTGTGCAATCTAAGTGTCACATCATCTGTCATTACATATACACACCTTTCTGAAAGGCCCCAGAGGCTGCAACACCTAAGCAAGAGGCACCACTAACCAAACACCATGAAGACCAAGGAACTCTCCAAACAAGTAAGGGACAATGATGTTGAGAAGTGCAAGTCAGGGTTAGGTTATAAAAAAATATCCAAATCTTTGATGATCCCTAGGAGCACCATCAAATCTATCATAGCCAAATGGAAAGAACATGGCACAACAGCAAACCTGCCAAGAGACGGCCCCACACCAAAACTCACAGACCGGGCAAGGAGGACATTAATCAGAGAGGCAGCACAGAGACCTAAGGTAACCCTGGAGGATCAAAAAAGAAGAAAACAAAAAAGAAGAGAGGGCACACCGACCTAGCGCATTACCACTGATAGCGTTTATTAAAACTGTAAAATAGCAAGTATATACTCACAAACGAGCTTAGAATACAGGCATGGACATAGACTGCAGGTGTGCAGTAACAGACATCAGGATACAAATGGGACCGGACATCGGGTCGATGCGACGATGGCTAACGCGTTTCGGGGGCGAGCCCCTTTCCTCAGAGCCTAAGCGGGTGGTTACCAATGGTAAGATATGGCAAGGTCATAGAGACTTATACAAAGCGACTTGGAGCTGTGATAGCCGCAAAGGGTGGCTTTAGGGGGGTAAATAGTTATGCACATTGACTTTTTCTGTTATTTTGTCCTTTTTCTTGTTGGCTTCACAATAAAAAAATAAAAAAACATCTTCAAAGTTATGGACATGTTAATTCCAGGTTGTGAGGCAGCAAAACCCGAAAAATGCCAAGGGGGGGAATACTTTTGCAAGGCACTGTAACTCTAAACATATGCACAAATAAGAAGTTGTCAGGGGGGGGGGTTTATCCTGGTGTAGTTCTACTTATGAGCACCAGAGGGAGGAATTTATGAATCAAGCTACAATTATAAAACCGATCTGGTTTTGGTGAAGTTTAAAAAAATTGTTTGGACAAAGTTGGTCCAAATGAACTATACTGTTCACTGATAGATGTGCCCACTGAGTGCACTGTACACACTCTATGTAGCTGAGGCTGCATACAATATACAGTGTTGTGTCCTGACAGTGGGACGGGAACTTCCAGTTCCGCCACCAGAGCAAAATCGAGTCAGGCTGAGTGCTGTTCAGCCAGTTACAGGGAGATTTGTATTCTATGAATGGCTGATGTGGAGAGGCGGGTGGATGACATCACAATCTCCAACTTAGCCAATCAGAGGAAGCTTTGTATTCATTCATAGACATCGGTGTCGGTGTGTTGGAAAGTTCTCATCCCACTGCCAGAACACAGCGCTGTATACTCTATTTAGCTAAGGCCACATACAGTTTATATGGGGACATCTAGTAGTAAAGGTAATAATTTGTTTGGACCAGCTGGGAGATCAGCGTTAAAATAAATCTGTCTAACTGTTCATGTTTAGCATTGCCCTGCTATGCAACAGATTTTTTTCTTTAAATATCCCACAATGCACACTAGCCATCAGACACTGCCTTGAGCAGCTGGATGAGAGGGTTCAAAAACAATGCATCTTTTTTCCGTTATTAGGCCCCTTATTGACACATGGGTAAATCATCAGCAGAAACAGAGTGGGGAAGTGTTAGAAGACACGAGATTCTTGATAGACCATGAGTCCACCCATTCCTTCTCTGTGGGCTCCTGTATAAGAGGCTGCAAACTCCAGTAGTAAATGTCAAGCAGAAAGTTTGAAACCTCCAGAAGAACATTTTGGTTTGTATGTACACAGTTGTGTACTGTTATTAGTATCAAAAGGCCTGGAGCTTTTTCAAGAGGGCACCATTGTTGGCTAAGGTACCATGGTGTCTAAATACAGCCATGGACGAACTGTGGTCTAGGTGGATGGATAGCAATTGTTATAGGAGCCTGCTAGGGTTCTAGGCGATAAGGGCCCAGCTTCTGATCCCCTCCTACTCTAACCAATGTATAATATCTGAAGAGCGCACCTTAAAGTGGGGTTCCACCCAAAAAAAAAAAAAATACATTTGGATATTTTTTTTTTTAACTTACCTCTAAATGCCTGTTGCTAGGGGGTCCCTCATAGTCTGCCCCTTCCAGTGCCTGGGCTGGCGACATCACTCTCGGCACAGGAAGGGCTCCGCTCTGCTCTCTCCCTCCTGTCAATCATCTGGGACCCATTACAGGTCCCAGGTGACCGAGCGGCCAATCACGGCGCGCGGCGCCGCTCGCGCATGCGCAGTGGGTGCCAGGCTGTGAAGCCACAGCCCGGCGCCCACAGTTGCAATGTCGGCGCCGCTGAGCAGAGGGGGAGACGAGCGAGGCTTCGATCCCCCGCATCGCTGGACCCTGGGACAGGTAAGTGTCCAATTAAAAGTCAGCAGCTGCAGTATTTGTAGCTGCTGACTTTTAATTTTTTTTTTTTTTTTTGACACGACCTCGGGTGGAACTCCTCTTTAATATGGTGCCTGAACATATTGTGCATTGTCTTCTTGAGCACCCCTATAAACCAAGCAAATACTAACTTTAGAAAGAAAAGTAGAAGGGCCTGTTCATCTTATGCCTAAAGCGGAACTTAAAGTGGAACTAAACCCATCAATTTAACTGTTTCTCAAACCAGTTACATTTAAGGGAAGCCATGAATAATAACTCTCATAGTTGCTTGTGCTCTCAAACAGAATGTCAAGCCATCAAATGGCCAATATCATTACTGAGCACATGTCTGGCACCAGAGGAACTGCAGGTCAAACAGAGGCTAAGATGGCAGCCTCCTTGGCTGTAAAGATTAGGAGGGTTTAGTTCCACTTTAACCCTAAATGTAAAAACTTGTAAGCAGGGAGGATTTTTATTGCAGAAGAGACATAGGGGTTGATTTACTAAAGGTAAATAGACTGTGCACTTTGCACAGTGCAATTGCCTTCTGCAAGAGCAGTTGCTCCAGAGCTTAGTAAATGAGGTAAGGCTTCATTTTGCAATGAGTACCCAATCACGTGCAAGGAAAATAGAAAAAACAGCATTTTTCCATGCATATGATTGTCTGATGGAAGTCAGCAGAGCTTCAGCTTATTTACTAAGCTCTGGAGCAACTGCACATGCAGAGTGCAATTGCACTTTTTAAAGTGCACAGTCTATTTTCCTTTAGTAAATCAACCCCAAACTATGCGGTAGATTTACTAAAGGCAAATAGACTGTGCACCGTGCAAGTGCAGTTGCTCCAGAGCTTAGTAAATGAGGTAAGGCTTCAGCTTTGCAGGCTGTAGCCCTCAGCACTAATCGAGCAGGAAAGTCTGACAAGGCAGTTTTAGAGAAGTTGATTAGTAGATTGACTTCTGTATAACCACAGTGGCTACAAAATTCGATCAGTCTCTGCTGAACCAGCTGAATTAAAACCTCTAAGCAAATTGCATTCACATGAGCTAGCAATCCCTTCCAGCACTATGAGGTCCTCTCAGGTGGAAAGCAGAAAGGACAACAGCAGTTCTGGATGCTAGGCAGATGCAGCCCTCCTCAGATGGGGTGATCCAATTGGTACTACAAAAACAAACAGACAAAAAGGCGCACACATCTAGTGCACTGCGCTCGGAGCCCACCCACTTGTGTGACATTAGCGAATTAATATTCGCTAATGTCTTCCTGCTTCTCCTCCAGGACAATCGGGAAGCGGGTCCTGAGACCCGATTGGCTGTGAGTCCTAAGACCCGATTGGCCGAGAGTCCTAAGACCCGATTGGCCGGGAGTCCTAAGACCCGATTGGCCGAGAGTCCTAAGACCCGATTGGCCGGGAGTCCTAAGACCCGATTGGCCGAGAGTCCTAAGACCCGATTGGCCGAGAGTTCTAAGACCCGATTGGCCGAGAGTCCTAAGACCCAATTGGCCAGGAGTCCTAAGACCCGATTGGCCGAGAGTCCTAAGACCCGATTGGCCGAGAGGAGAAGTAACCGCCGGGACTTGGGAGGAGATGCAGGGGGGAGGCCGCTGAAGCTCTGACCTGGATGGGGTAAGTGCTGACGGGCAAAGGGCGGGCGAACGAAGTGGTGATCAAGTGGGCGATTGATCGAGCAACAGGGAAGGGGGGTTGACTGTGGGCGTGAGGGGGCCAGGTTTGTTTGCCGCTCCCCCCCCAAAAAAAAAAAAATTGAGCACCAGCCGCCACTGGTTGTATTGCATTGTTAGCATTCTTTGAAAACTCCAAAATATATTAAAGATAGAGTTTCCCTTTAAAACAGTAAGAATCCAACTCCTTAATAAGCCTGAAAATCAAAGCTTTACATATAGTCTACCCCCGCCGCTTTTTTTCCCAGTGCAGCTAAAGAGACTATTTGTAATCGTACACAACACAATATAACATTTTAGCTTGTTAATAAATTCCCTTCAACTCGTCCCCGAGCGCTTATTATAGCCGGGCTTCGGTGCAGCGGGAAAAGACACAAGGGGGAGATTAGTGCGGGAGCCGAGGGCCGGGGGTGCACGACTTGTTGTCAGATACTTGCAGCCATTTCTACAGACGAGTGTGTAAACATTTTTCATTCCAGTTTACTGAATGCTGACAGTTAGTGCTCCCTATTACTTACACTGTCATGACATTGGAAATCAAAAAGATTGATTTCAGCGTTCCGCTGTTTACCTCCGCTCGCAGACGCCGTACACTCCACAACCGGGGAAGTGTTATGAAGGAAGACAAGTGTGAGGGATGACCAGGAACACAAACTTTGTAGTGGCTGCACCTGTCATACTGGAGGAGATCTTTCCATGCGGTGTGGGGTCCCCTATAGCCACATCCTGAAAATGCCTTAGGTTTTGTTTCCACTAGTGCGACTTTGGACGCATAAATTCGCATGACAAGTCACAGGCCATTGATTTCAATGCCACCCGTTCCAATCTATGCGACTTTGAAAATCGTCGACTTTGAAAAGGTGCCTGCACGACTTTGATGCGACTTTGATCCAGAGCGTGTAAAGTTGGATCAAAGCTGCGCTCAAAGTTGCATCAAATGAGACAGCAGCAAGTTAGACTTTAATGTCCTCGCAAATGGGTTACGCATTAATGAGTCGCAAACCTCCCCCAGGCAACAAAAGAGCTCCCATTTGGGGTTCCTGGGGGAGTGATGCAACATGACTACTAGACAACCTATGTATAAACCATAAGTCTTAAAACAGCATTTCCTGTAACAGACACACAAATATGTAAGTGTTCATTTATCAGCCTGCGACTTTATGTAAACGTTGTACAATGTATACATTGTCTTTCTATGTTTCTGCTATAAAAATGAAAATCTATTGATGAAGAAAAAAAGTTGCATCAAAGTCGCACTCTAAATCGTGCGACTTTGGGGGTCGCAATAGTGGAAACGTAGACTAAGGGTTCAAAACTGGAGGCAAAGGTGTTGTCCATTTCATCTTTCATTGTCTCAGCAAAAGAAAAAAAGTTTGCATGCTCTGTGTAGCTGCTCTACTTTTGCTACAGCTTTAAAGTGCTATTAAACCCCAAACCAAGAATGTAATATATTGCAGCTTAAAAATCTATAGATGTGGCGGCTGCAATATTTTTCTTTTTTAGGGCCAGTTCACACCATAGAAACGCAGTCCGGATGTTTTTCTTCCTGCATGCTTTTGATGCGTTTTTAGTGCGTTTCAGTGCTCCCCCCCATCTTTTTTCTTCACCCTAGATAAGGACATGCGTGTTCCAGTGCATTCTTGATGAGTTTTAGGGCCAATTCACACCACATGCAGTTCAGATCATTTTTTTTCTGTATCAGAAACGCATAGAAAGTGGGTTATATGGTTTTCAATAGCATAGTTCACACCAGTGCGGTCAGTTCCAGTGCGTTCCAGTTCCAACAAAAAGTAGAACATGCTGCATTTTTCCTGCACTGGACGGTACTGGAATGCTGTAAAACTAATCAAAAACACACTGGAACACACATGTTCTTATTTAAGGTTAAGAAAATAGAGGGGGGAAAAATGCACTGGGCTGCACCAAAAACGCACCGCAATGCATCTAAAACATGCATGCAGAAAAGCGTCTGGAACGCATCAGGACTGCGTTTCAATGGTGTGAACAGGCCCTTAGGCTTTGTTCTCTGTTTTCCCCTGTTGATCTGACCAGTAACCAGGGCTAAACTGGCCTACCGGGATACCGGGAAATTTCCCTGTAGGACGCCTGCCCTGGAGCCGCTTTGAGCTGTGGCTCAAGCAGGGCCGATCCTTCGCGGCTGCACTGCGCCTGGTCGTCGAGGCTTCCATGCTGTCCTCCCCTCCTTCCTCCTCCTCGTGTGTGGTACATACACACACAGCGGCTATCTCCCGACTCGCTGGGTCTGAACTGTTCGGCGGCGCTGTAAGAAAGTCGCGCCTCCTAGACCGGCTTCTGTGATTGACAGAACACTCATCCAATGGGGCACTGAATCAGTGTGATGTGTGTTTCACAGGAGACAGGAATTTCTTACAGCAGCCGCCCGGGCGGGAAATTGAAATCCAAGCTTCATGAGGAGATCGTGATCCAGAACTGGTGGGCACTGAACATGTGGGCTCTATTAGGTGGGCACTGCGCAGGTGGGCTGCATTTCCTAGGTACTGAACAGGTGGGCTGCATTAAGTGAGCACTGCACAGGTGAGCTGCATTAGGTAGGCACTGAACAGGTAGGCTGCATTAGGTGGGCACTGAACAGGTGGGCTGCATTAGGTGGGCACTGAACAGGTGGGCTGCATTAGGTGGGCACTGAACAGGTGGGCTGCATTAGGTGGGCACTGAACAGGTGGGCTGCATTAGGTGGGCACTGAACAGGTGGGCTGCATTTGATTGGTACAGCACAAGTGGGCTGCATTCGGTGGGCACTGCACAGCTGGGCTGCATTAGGTGGGTACTAAACAGGTGGGCTGCATTAGATGGGTATTGAACAGGTGGGCTGCATTTGATGGCTACTGCGCAGGTGGGCTGCATTAGGTGGGTACTAAACAGGTGGGCTGCATTTGCTGGGCACTGCACAGGTGGGCTGCATTATGTGGGCACTGCACAGGTGGGCTGCATTAGGTGGGCACTGCACAGGTGGGTTGCATTTGATGGGTACTGCACAGGTGGGCTGCATTAGGTGGGCGCTGAACAGGTGAGCTGCATTTGATGGGTACTGAACAGGTGGGCACTGAACAGGTGGGCTGCATTAGGTGGGCACTGAACAGGTGGGCTGCAATTGATGGGTACTGCACAGGTGGACTGCATTAGGTGGGCACTGAACAGGTGGGCTGCATTTGATGGGTACTGCACAGGTGGGCTGCATTAGGTGGGCACTGAACAGGTGAGCTGCATTTGATGGGTACTGAACAGGTGGGCTGCATTTGATGGGTACTGAACAGGGGGGCTGCATTAGGTGGGCACTGAACAGGTGGGCTGCATTTGATTGGTACAGCACAAGTGGGCTGCATTCGGTGGGCACTGCACAGCTGGGCTGCATTAGGTGGGTACTAAACAGGTGGGCTGCATTAGATGGGTATTGAACAGGTGGGCTGCATTTGATGGCTACTGCGCAGGTGGGCTGCATTAGGTGGGCACTGCACAGGTGGGCTGCATTTGCTGGGCACTGCACAGGTGGGCTGCATTATGTGGGCACTGCACAGGTGGGCTGCATTAGGTGGGCACTGCACATGTGGGTTGCATTTGATGGGTACTGCACAGGTGGGCTGCATTAGGTGGGCGCTGAACAGGTGAGCTGCATTTGATGGGTACTGAACAGGTGGGCACTGAACAGGTGGGCTGCATTAGGTGGGCACTGAACAGGTGGGCTGCAATTGATGGGTACTGCACAGGTGGACTGCATTAGGTGGGCACTGAACAGGTGGGCTGCATTTGATGGGTACTGCACAGGTGGGCTGCATTAGGTGGGCACTGAACAGGTGAGCTGCATTTGATGGGTACTGAACAGGTGGGCTGCATTTGATGGGTACTGAACAGGGGGGCTGCATTAGGTGGGCACTGAACAGGGGGGCTGCATTAGGTGGGCACTGCACAGGTGGGCTGCATTCGGTGGGCACTGCACAGGTGGGCTGCATTCGGTGGGCACTGCACAGGTGGGCTGCATTTGCTGGGCACTGCACAGGTGGGCTGCATTTGATGACGACTGATAAGCTGCATTTGATGGGCACTGGTGAGGCTGCATTGATCCCTTGCACCTGAGAGGAGGTCAGTATTAGTGCCTCCAAGCCAGTCTGAGGGGGGTCACCGATGTAAGGGGGGAATGAATACAATAATGTAAGGGGGCATCGATATAAAGGTTTCGCCCTTAAATCAGTACCCCCTTACCTTAGTGTATTCTTTCTGCGGAATGCGGTCTCTGGTCATCAGAGGCCCCCCACATTCCCAGAGTCCCTGGGGTCCCCCTTGATGATTGCTAAACTTTTATCACCTTTAAATAGAATTTGCTGTTATATATGTATAAATAAATATGAAGCCCTATGTGCTTTCATATCTGTCTTATCTATATATAATACATTCTTCAAATGTTCTTTAAAACTCATGGTTTTCCCTTTTATGAATATAAAAATATTGATGTTATTATGTTGGGCTGATATAATAATAATAATAATAATAATAATTTGGGGCTGGTTTGAAATTTTTTTCCAGGGCTGGTTTTTATTCCCAGTCCGGCCCTGCCAGTAACACACCTCCTACATTAGAATGCCTCCACTCTGGATGAAGGAGCACAGGGGGCACCTTTGGATCGCAGCATTGACAGTCTAGTGGGGAGAGGAGTGGGGGGAGGGGTGTTATGTACAGTACATCTAACACCCCCCCCACCACCACCACCACCAGACTGTCAATGCTGCGATCTAAATGTATTAGCAGATTTAAAAACATTAGCAAAATTAAAGCTGAACTCCTGCTCACACTTTATAAGTAGTTACAGCAAACTGTTTTTTTTTTCCCTTTTGGGATAAAGATTTTATATAAAGAAATGAAGCTGATCATTGTAAGCACTCCTGTCAGTGTTAAATGGTTTGTTTAATCTCTGTAATTGATATATTTGCTTGGAGAGATTGTTCTGCTGAAAAACAACAGACTAACTCTGGCCAGATCACCAGAAAAAAAAAAAAAGAAAAAAAAGAAAGGAAGCCTAATGGCCTGTACACACGATGCGAATATCGTACGACAGATCGTACAACTTTTTTTGCTTAATAGACGCAAGTAGAAATTGAATAGGTAATAATGTCATGAAAATTCTCGTACCACAGAAGAAAAAAAAAAAAAATCGTAAGTGATGTCATGTGTTGTAATGTATTTGTATTGTATTTTCGGACGACAACTGTACTGACTAAACGAAAATCGTACGATCTGGTATCGTACGAGGAAAATTTTCATGCTTGTCCGGTCGAATAACATCAGATGAATTGTCGTGATCGGCTCTCGAAAGCCCTGTACTAACGATCCGATTATCGTACAATCGCGTTGAAAGCGGTATTTTTCGACCGATTTTCGGATGGTGTGTACGGACCATAAGGCTGGTCATACATGTTCAATCCCCTTGTATAATTATCCTTTAGAATTTACCAAAAACCATGTAATATGAGGTCAAAACTAAACAACTTTCAATAGTATCCAATTAGGCAGGCCCTTGCACTACATAGTTTAAGGTAAATCTAAAGGAAAATTGTACAAGAACATTGAACATGTATGGCCAGCCTAAATCAGAATACTAATGAAGCCATCACATCTATGAATTGGTAAGCTGCAATACAATAAATAGTTTAATACTATTTTAATAGGTTAGTTCAGCCTTATTGGCTGTTTTGCAAAGAAATTGCATCCCCAGTATATGACGCATCACTCCTTGGTTGTTGAAATAGTTGCCCCGTCTCCTTCCATACCTACAGGCCATGCGCAGCCTGTCTGAAAAAATCTCTTAGTAGATGACACCCTCTGTCATGCATTAAAGTGTAACTAAATTCAACAATACTTACCTGTGTTCCAATGTTCTGACACCTACGAGGTCCGGCACCGGCATATTCCTGTGGTCTTTAGCATGTGTGAGAGAGTCCTTTATCCTGGCACACATGCGCCATGCCGATAATGTAAACATGCAGTGTCAGTGTACATTCTGCAGGAGATTGCAAACAGGCATGTAGGTTTATTGTATTCCAAAGAGACATTGAGGTTGATTTAGAAAAACTGGAGAGTGCAAATTCTGGTGCAGCTATGCATGGTAGCCAATCAGCTTCCAGGTTTTTTTTTTTTTTTTGTTAGTTTTTTTTATTAAAGCTTAAAGGGGTTGTAAAGGCAGAAGTTTTTTAACTTAACCACAAAAAAAAAAAAAAAAAGGATCCTGCTCCTTTAAAGCATGTTATACAACACAGTGCTTGTCCTGTGTCATTTGGCCTTCTGTAACACCTAAAAAACCTGGCTGACACAAATCCGTGGCCTATTGCAGTATCCCCCTCTGTGTGTGATTTATAAAAATAAATGCTGCAAATACCTCATTTAAGCGCCGAGATTGTGATCACATGACCAGCCAGCTCTCTCCACCTCTCCTCCTCCCCTCCAGCCTGACATCAGCTGAGGAACCTGAGCCCCGCCCGCTGAATCTCTCAGAGGAGAAAAGCAGAAAGCTGGCCAGTCATGTGATCGCAATCTCGGCTGTGAAATGAGGTATTTGCAGCATTTATTTTTATAAATCACACACAGAGGGGGATACTACAATAGGCCACGGATTTGTGTCTGAATGGACACACGGAGCTGTGGCTTGGGGGCCCCCCATAGCAAACAGCTTGCTGTGGGGGCACTCAACAAGACGGAGGGGAGAGGAGCACCGAAGAGGGACCCGAGAAGAGGAGGATCTGGGCTGCTCTGTGCAAAACCACTGCAACAGAGCAGGTAGGTATACATGTTTGTTATTTTTAATGAAAAAAATTAGACTTTAGTATCACTTTAATTGAACAAGCTGAAGTTAGAAGCTGATTGGCTGCCTGTTTATTCTGCAATAAAGAGTCTCTTCTACCTGTTTACAATTTTCTTTAACAGCAGGACAGCAGGACAGCATGGACATTAGAAGTTTGTCCCTAGGTCTAGCTCTTTCAATTACTGTGCATGTGAAGTGTGTTCTCTCAGCTGCTCTACTTGACCAAGGGGGTACACCATTTGACCAAAGAGTGGCCACTGGAGACACACTTCTAATGTTTGGCCCATTCTGTGGCAGAAGGTGGTCAGCTGCGAAGAAGTTTTTCCAGGCAGACTGTACATGGCTTTTATGTATAGAGGGGGGCATTTTTTGAGAAAATGACCATTAAGTCCTGATTCACACCTATGCAGGTTGCAGTTTGCTTAATTCAGGTGCATTTTGCGTTTTTCAATACATGTTTTTGATCCAACTCTATGGAACCAAAAACAGAAAAAAGTCCCTGGCCCTTTCCATAAAATGCACAGATGTGAATTACATCCATAGGAAACCATGTTACATGGACTGTAATGCTTTTCTGCAAAACTGAAAACACACTAAAAAATGCATAGGTGTGAACCAGGCCTTAAGGTGAACTAACTATTTAATAAATCAGGCCCTGCTTAGCCCAAGAAAGAAACTGTAGAAATGACTGTATCAGCTATAAGAGCTAATGAACGTATTTCATTTTTTTAACCTGCCCTTCTCTGATTAATACTCTCCTTGCCCGGCCTGTCAGTTTAGGTGGACGGCCATGTCTTGGTAGGTTTGCAGTTGTGCCATACTCTTTCCATTATCGAATGATGGATTGAACAGTGCTCCGTGAGATGTTCAAAGCTTGGGAGATTTTTTATACCCTAACCCTGCTTTAAACTTCTCCACAACTTTATCACTGACCTGTCTGGTGTGTTCCTTTGCCTTCATGGTGCTGTTTGTTCACTAAGGTTACTTAACAAACCTCTGAGGGCTTCAAAGAACAGCTGTATTTATGTACTGAGATTAAATTACACACTGGTGGACTCTATTTACTAATCAGGTGACTTTTGAAGGCAATTGTTTCCACTAGATTTTAGTTAGGGGTATCAGAGTAAAGAGGACTGAATACAAATGCACCCCACACTTTTCACATATTTATTTGTAAAAAAAAAAAAATTAAAAACATTTATTATTTTCCTTTCCCTTCACAATTATGTGCCACTTTGTGCTGGTCTATCACATAAAATCCCAATAAAATACATTTACGTTTTTGGTTGTAAAATGACAATAAGTGGAAAATTTCAAGGGGTATGAATACTTTTTCAAGGCACTGTATATTGCCCTTAACATCTACTCCCATTATTATACCCACTGTTCGTGAAGACCACAATCCCACCACTGGCTTATTAACTCACACACTGCCCCTTTGTGACACACCCCATAGCCAGGACATCTGTCACCCAGTCGTTATGCGGGAACAGTCAAAGTGCATGGAACCAATTGCACCAACTCCGTCACATGACTGTCTTGTCTTTAACGTTTCAAACCAATCTTTTTTGCACTAGTAAGTTCAATTGATTACCTGATATTTGCATGTTTGTTACTTTACCCATTAAGCCACAGACAGAGCTGCTGGTGACCCTTCCAAAAAAAAAAAAAAACAGGTTTGCCAGGGCATACCACCAGTACAATCTGCATCTTTAAAATAGTGTCCAAAAGTTTATTTAAGCGATCATCGTACAGAAATAATTCTTTGCTGTAATGCGATTGCTTCAAAATTAAACTTTGTACGCTATTTTAGAGATCCATGGTGTACTGGCGAAAAATGTATTTTTCTCACACTCTCAGCGTGAAGAAAAGAAGAAAGCCCTTCACCAGCTTCTGTTAGAGGGACATCAGTCCCCCTACTGCCCACCAGTGCTACTAATCAGTGCCCTCCAGTGCCACCTATTAGTGCCCATCAGTGCCACCTATCAGTGCTGTCCATCAGTGCTTCATCATTAGTGTCACCTATCAGTGCCGCCTACCAGTGCCTATCAGTGGCCATCAGTGCCACCTGAAACCCACATCCAATTCGCAGTAGTGTGAACCCAGCCTTAATCCAGATACTGGTACCACCATACAGTGTGTCACTGACCTGGAACAATCATGCAGTCAGTAGTCCTAATTCCCTTCCTGCATATTTGTTCTAGGCCAAAGACTCATTATGTAGCGAAGGAAGGATCAGAATCAGAGCTCCAGAGAATACATCATTCAAAACAGGTAGGTGATGGTAGCTTCTATACACTATATTGTCAAAAGTATTGGGATGCCTGCCATTACACACACATGAATTTTAATGGCATCCCAGTCTTAGTTCGTAGGGTTCAATATTGAGTTGGCCCACCCTTTGCAGCTACAACAGCATCAACTCTTCTGGGAAGGCTGTCCACAAGGTTTAGGAGTGTGTCTATGGGAATGTTTGACCATTCTTCCAGAAGCATATTTAGGAGGTCTGGCACTGCTTTTGGACGAGAAGGCCTGGCTCGCAATCTCTACTGTAATTGATCTCAAAGATGTTCTATTGGGTTGAGGTCAGGACTCTGTGCAGGCCAGTCAACTTCCTCCATCCCAAACTCACTCATCCATGTCTTTATAGACCTTGCTTTGTGCACTGATTCAAATCATTTGGTGGGGGAGGGTTATGGTGTGGGGTTGTTTTTCAGGGGTTGGGCTTGGCCCCTTAGTTCCAGTGAAGGGAACTCTTAATGTCTTACCAAGACATTTTGGACAATTTCATGCTCCCAACTTTGTGAGAACAGTTTGGGGATGGTGCAGACGCAGTCAAGTTCCTCCACCCCAAACTCGCTCATCCATGTCTTTATGGACCTTGCTTTGTGCACAGTCATGTTGGAACAAGAGAGGGCCAACCCCAAACAGTTCCCACAAAGTTGGGAGCATAAGAGTTACCTTCACTGGAATTAAGGGGCCAAGCCCAACCCCTGAAAAACAACCCCACACCATAATCCCCCCTCCACCAAATGATTTGGACCAGTGCACAGAGTCCTGACCTCAACCTAATAGAAAATCTTCAGGATGAATTAGTGCAGAGACTGCAAGCCAGTCCTTCTCCACCACATCAGTACCTGACCTCACGGATGTGCTTATAGAAGAATGGTCAAACAATCCCATAGACACACTCCTAAACCTTGTGGACAGCCTTTCCAGAAGAGATGAAGCTGTTATAGCTGCAAAAGGTGGGCCAACTCAATATTGAACCCAACAGACTAATGCCCCGTACACACGACTTTTTCCGACGGAAAAAGTGTGATAGGACCTTGTTGTCAGAAATTCCGACCGTGTGTAGGCTCCATCACACATTTTCCATCGGATTTTCCGACACACAAAGTTTGAGAGCAGGCTATAAAATTTTCCGACAACAAAATCCGTTGTCGGAAATTCCGATCGTGTGTACACAAATCCGACGGACAAAGTGCCACGCATGCTCAGAATAAATAAAGAGATGAAAGCTACTGGCTACTGCCCCGTTTATAGTCCCGACGTACGTGTTTTACGTCACCGCGTTCAGAATGATTGGATTTTCCGACAACTTTGTGTGACCGTGTGTATGCAAGACAAGTTTGAGCCAACATCCGTCGGAAAAAATCCTAGGATTTTGTTGTCGGAATGTCCGAACAAAGTCCGACCGTGTGTACGGGGCATAAGACTGGTATGCCGTTAAAGTTCATGTGTGTGTAAAGGCAGGCGTCCCAATACATTGCATTTCTATCCGCACTGATTCATTTTAAAAGGTCAAACTACCTGAACGTATTGTTTCAATTGCAAGTGGAGCCTGGTGGGTTGAATCACTTGATGGCTTCTTATACCAATGGGTGATGTCAAGGGCAAAAATTTGGTGGCTGATGTTTTTTTTTTTTTTTGCAGGCTCCAGAAATACAGTATAATGTTCTGTGGCCCTGTCTGAAACTAGTTTCATTTAATTACCAGGGCCTTCAGGACTAAGGTTCTTCATTCAATGATGTCCAATGATAATGCCCTTACTGGCTGCCTAGGTACTCCCACTGGATGGGGAAAGAGTGGCAGTTGACAGGACTTAGCCATGAAGTCATGGGAATCAAGAACCAAAAAGGAAACTAGTTTCAGAAAGGCACACAGAGGAGGGTATTCAGGTTTACAATGATCAAATGTTTAAACTTTACAGTGTCCTAAACACAAAAACATAAATATATTGCATCTTAGCAGTCCTTAAATGCGGTGCCGGCATTCATTTTCATCTGTTATGCCGCGTACACATGGCCGGACTTTCCGACAGAAAAAGTCTGATGGGAGCTTTTGGTCGGACATTCCGACTGTGTGTATGCCCCATCTGACTTTTTCTGTCAGCATTTCCGACGGACTCAGATATAGAATAGGGATGAGCCGAATACCCCCCCCTGTTCGGTTCGCACCAGAACATGCGAACAGGAAAAAAGTTTGTTCGAACACGCGAACACCGTTAAAGTCTATGGGACACGAACATGAATAATCAAAAGTGCTAATTTTAAAGGCTTATATGCAAGTTATTGTCATAAAAAGTGTTTGGAGACCTGGGTCCTGCCCCAGGGGACATGGATCAATGCAAAAAAAAGTTTTAAAAACGGCTGTTTTTTCAGGAGCAGTGATTTTAATAATGCTTAAAGTCAAACAATAAAAGTGTAATATCCCTTTAAATTTTGTAGCTGGGGGGTGTCTATAGTATGCCTGTAAAGGGGCGCATGTTTCCCGTGTTTAGAACAGTCTAAAAGCAAAATGACATTTCTATAGGAAAAAAGCCATTTAAAACTACTCGCGGCTATTGCATTGCCGGTCCGACAATACACATAGAAGTTCATTGATAAAAACGGCATGGGAATTCCCCACAGGGGAACCCCAAACCAAAATTTAAAAAAAAAATGACATGGGGGTCCCCCTAAATTCCATACCAGGCCCTTCAGGTCTGGTATGGATATTAAGGGGAACCCCGGCCAAAATTTTTTAAAAAAATGACGTGGGGGTCCCCCTAAATTCCATACCAGACCCTTCAGGTCTGGTATGGATTTTAAGGGGAACACCGCGCCAAAAAAACAAAAAAACGGCGTGGGGTCCCCCCAAAAATCCATACCAGACCCTTATCCGAGCACGCAACCTGGCAGGCCGCAGGAAAAGAGGGGGGACGAGAGTGCGCCCCACCCCTGAACCATACCAAGCCACATGCCCTCAACATTGGGAGCGAACATTGGGAGGGTGCTTTGGGGTAGCCCCCCAAAACACCTTGTCCCCATGTTGATGAGGACAAGGGCCTCATCCCCACAACCCTGGCCGGTGGTTGTGGGGGTCTGCGGGCGGGGGGCTTATCAGAATCTGGAAGCCCCCTTTAACAAGGGGACCCCCAGATCCCGGCCCCCCCCCCTGTGTGAAATGGTAAGGGGGTACTTACCCCTACCATTTCACTAAAAAACTGTCAAACTTATTTGAGTAGGGGGGCACTGACCAAATTTGACAAAGTGTGGGGTGGTTGGATGGCATCGGTGGATACGGTGTCAGACTAATTACAGATAACTTATCGCTATTGATATTGGTGTACGAGGCCACAAAGGAGGATGTATATGACTAACATACAGGAGCAATATTGACAATTCTGCATTAGGACATATGGTCACTTGTGGGGGGGAGAGTTACTTATCCATGCATAATTCTTAGTACTGGGGTGGGGGCCGGGTCATGCCTTCTGTAATTAGCATTAAGACTCAAGTTGTTAAACAATGGGGGTGCGGTGTCTGCTAGTGCCTTCCTCCAATCTGGAGGCCAACTTGGACAGTATATATCTGGGCAAAAGCTTCGTTGTTTGGGGGGGAGGGAGGGGGGAGTTCTAAACGTATGTCTGTGGTTTTGTATGTAAATGTCCACCGGCAGTTGTGTTATAGTCGGTGGCTGTCGGCCGTATGTGGCCTGTTGTTATTTGTATGCCTTTTAAAATGAATAAAAAAGAATTTCCAAAAAAAAAAAAAAAAAACTGTCAAAAATGTTAAAAATGACAAGAGACAGTTTTTGACAATTCCTTTATTTAAATGCTTCTTCTTTCTTCTTTCTTCATCTTCTTCTGGTTCTTCTGGTTCTTCCTCCGGCGTTCTCGTCCAGCATCTCCTCCGCGGCGTCTTCTATCTTCTTCTCCTCGGGCCGCTCCGCATCCATGGCATGGAGGGAGGCTCCCACTCTTCTCTTCTTCTTCTTCTCCTTCTCCTTCTCCTCCTCTTCCTCTTCCTCTTCCTCTTCCTCTTCTCCGGGCCGCTCCGCATCCATGCTGGCATGGAGGGAGGCTCCCGCTGTGTGACGGCGTCTCCTCGTCTGACGGTTCTTAAATAACGGGGGGCAGGGCCCCCCGGTGACCCCGCCCCCCCTGACGCACGGTGACTTGACGGGACTTCCCTGTGACGTCACGGGGAATGCCACAGGGAAGTCCCGTGCGTCAGAGGGGGCGGGGTCACCGGGTGGCCCCGCCCCGTTATTTAAGAACCGTCAGACGAGGAGACGCCGTCACATAGCGGGAGCCTCCCTCCATGCCAGCATGGATGCGGAGCAGCCCGGAGAAGAAAATGAAGAAAAGAAGGAGAAGAAGATTAAGAAGAAGATGAAGAAGATGAAGAGAAGAGCGGGAGCCTCCCCCTATGCCATGGGTGCGGAGCGGCCCGAGGAGAAGAAGATAGAAGACGCCGCGGAGGAGATGCTGGACGAGAACGCCGGAGGAAGAACCAGAAGAAGAAGAAGATGAAGGAAGATAGAAGAAAGAAGAAAGAAGAAGCATTTAAATAAAGGAATTGTCAAAAACTGTCTCTTGTCATTTTTAACATTTTTGACAGTTTTTTTGTGAAATGGTAGGGGTAAGTACCCCCTTACCATTTCACACAGGGGGGGGCCGGGATCTGGGGGTCCCCTTGTTAAAGGGGGCGTCCAGATTCCGATAAGCCCCCCGCCCGCAGACCCCCACAACCACCGGCCAGGGTTGTGGGGATGAGGCCCTTGTCCTCATCAACATGGGGACAAGGTGTTTTGGGGGGCTACCCCAAAGCACCCTCCCAATGTTGAGGGCATGTGGCCTGGTACGGTTCAGGAGCTGGGGGCCGCACTCTCGTCCCCCCCTCTTTTCCTGCGGCCTGCCAGGTTGCGTGCTCGGATAAGGGTCTGGTATGGATTTTTGGGGGGACCCCACGCCTTTTTGTTGTTTTTTTTGGCGCGGGGTTCCCCTCAAAATCCTTACCAGACCTGAAGGGTCTGGTATGGAATTTAGGGGGACCCTCACATCATTTTTTTTTAATTTTGCCCGGGGTTCCCCTTAATATCCATACCAGACCTGAAGGGTCTGGTATGGAATTTAGGGGGACCCCCACGTCATTTTTTTTTTTTAATTTTGGTTCGGGGTTCCCCTGTGGGGAATTCCCATGCCGTTTTTATCAATGAACTTCTATGTGTATTGTCGGACCGGCAATGCAATAGCCGCGAGTAGTTTTAAATGGCTTTTTTCCTATAGAAATGTAATTTTGCTTTTGGACTATTCTAAACAGGGGAAACATGTGCCCCTTTACAAGCATACTATAGACACCCCCCAGCTACGAAATTTAAAGGGATATTATACTTTTATTGTTTGACTTTAAGCATTATTAAAATCACTGCTCCTGAAAAAACGGCCGTTTTTAAAACTTTTTTTTGCATTGATCCATGTCCCCTGGGGCAGGACCCAGGTCCCCAAACACTTTTTATGACAATAACTTGCATATAAGCCTTTAAAATTAGCACTTTTGATTTCTCCCATAGACTTTTAAAGGGTGTTCCGCGGCATACGAATTTGCCGCGAACACCCCAAATTGTTCGCTGTTCGGCGAACTTGCGAACAGCCAATGTTCGAGTCGAACATGAGTTCGACTCGAACTCGAAGCTCATCCCTAATATAGAACATGTTCTAAATCTTTACTTCTGAAATGCCGACAGAGTTTAGCCCGTTCGCAAGTCCGCTCGTGAGTACGCGGCATTAGGCTTTTTTTACATTAATTATCACCGGGTGAATTTACCAGTAAATACAATTATTTCAGCCTACTGGTTCAGGGACAGCGATTTAAAAACAAATAGAGGAGTTAATGTTAATGTTAATTTTTTAGCACAGCCTGCTAAAAGAAAGGGTTTTAAAAAAATTATTGTAAACGATCACCTTGAAAAACAAACCATTCAGTTTAAAATAGAAATGAAAGGCAAACATCTGTGTATAGATATATAAAAAAACATTATAAATACTTTTTTTTTCCTCCTTTTTAAGGCCTCATGCACACTGGACATTTTTACAGATGCTGTTTTTGGCTTCAGGCATTTTTTTCTGCAGCCATAAACTCCCCAGCATGTTATCTTATGTGTTCATGCACACATAGGCTGTCAGCAGCGTTTTTGGCAGGGTCGTTTTCTGGCTGGAAAAAAAACACTAGTGCAAAAACGCTGCAAAACTCATTCTACAGCTACAGCTTTCTACAGCGTCCAATGTGCATGAGGCCTTAAGAGGAGTGTGACGGGAGTCACTTGGGGCGGGGGGCTTGTGGAACCCAGCGTACCTTGGAGACCACTGGAAGCTCCTTGTCCGGCTTCCCCGGCCCCTCCTATGTGTAAGTTACCCTGTGTCAATTAGGGGTACAGGGTGACCAAGAACTCCAGTTGGGTCTGCCTAACCCAACTCACCGAACAACCACTCCAGCATTTCCATTTGCAATGTTGTCCTGGATTCTGTGTGTGTGGTTTGTGCTGAAGAAGTGAAGGGGCTCTTTTCACTTGGGAGATTAATGTTTGTGAGTAATATCCTTCACCTTTAAGACTGCTAGACTCTTGTAAGAGTATTTCACTGACCATACAGCACTTTGTTACCCAGATTTAAGAGCACTTTCACACTGAGGCGCTTTACAGGCGCTACAGCGCTAAAAAAAAAGCGCCTGCAAAGCGCCTATAAAGAGCATCTCCTGTGTCTGTAAGCAGTGCACTTGCAGGACGGTACAAAAAGTCCTGCAAGCCGCATATTTGCAGCGCTGTAGGAGCGGTGTATTCACCGCTCCTAAAGCGCACCCTCCCATTGAAAAACAATTGGGCAGCGCTGCTAAGCCTCCGGCATAGCGCCGCTGCATCGGCGCTATGCGAACGATTTAACCCTTTTTTGGCTGCTAGTGGGGGGTTAAAACCGCCCAGCTAGCGGCCGAATAGTGCCACTAAAACAACGGTAAAGTGGCGCTAAATATTGCCCACAACACCCCAGTCTGAAAATAGCCTAAGTGTGACATCTGTCCCATGTCTCTAAGTTACCAGGCAGTCACACTTCTCCCAGCCAGGCTTGTGGAACTATTATCGGCCACCATTGTTACCACACCCGTCTCCTCCTTACTGTTTGCATTATGTGCATCTTGCAGGAATACCGGGGGCAGGGAGGAGAGGAGAGGGGGGATTCCTCCAACAGCCCTCCCTGCTGATAAGGTGGTCTGTTGGTGAAATGTTTGATTTACCTGTGTGTTCCTTATTGCTGATTGGACAGTATACACCACCCTGAATCAAAGGGAGGGGGGATTACCCTTGAGTTGTATATTTGTTGTAACATGTGTTTGAATAAACAGTGGTTCGCAGCTCAACTGTGGCCAGGTATAGCAGACGGCAGCCCGACAGAAGGCGTTGGCTATGGTGGCGTGGGGCTGCTCCATCAAAAAATGTACAAAGACACAGACTTTGGGAGCGACGGGGAGTGGCGGCTGGAAGACATCCTGGACTTCCGATATGAGGTGCTGGACCTCCCCGAAGAGTCGTGTGACCTGGAGGAATTGGAGTTCCTGGTCGAGCAGGAATGGGAGCTCAAAATTGCCTACAAGCGGCTGTTCGACGGTAATCAGCATGGCTCCCGTTGCCTGAGACTGTCCGGTCACAAAGATGTTGAGGAAATGGGGCAGGGGGTGCCCCTATGTTTTCCTGTCCTGACCACAATGGAAGAAGCGGCAATGATACAGAGGGTATTGTGAGTGCTAAAATTCCGGAGCAAACCGGGAGGTTCCCCAGGCAGCAAGATAAGCTGATAGCATAAAGGTCTTGGAAGGGGGAGTTGAGATAGGCGATGGAAGGCTGTTAGATGGTAATTAGCAGCAAGCCCAGAGTATTGCATCCGGTGACCCAGCCGAAGCACTGGCTACAGGGCAGTGCGCCGCTGGCCTCTGCCCACCTTAACAGTTAGATCCGGAGAGTCAGAGATGATCTCAGTGAGCTGTTTCCCCAACAGCAGATATCCCCACCGGGAGTGGAGAAAGCAATTCTCCCTCCCCAGCAATTGGACACTACCCCAGTGTTCATCCTCCCAGCAGAAGCGCTGGCTATGTGGCAGAGTGGCCTCCGCCTAGCCCTCAGAATATTTTGGGAGACAATGCCTGTCAGAAGTCGCCCCAGCTGTTGGTCACAGAACCGGGAGGGGAGAAAACCACTCTCCCTCTCTAGCGGCTGATCTCATTCTTTGTATCCGTCCCCCCAGCAGAAGCACTGGTTATGGGGCAGAGTGCTGTTAGTCTCTGCTCAGCATCAGAAAAAGAGACAGAGAGTCTGGAAGATAGTCCCCGCAAGATACTTCCCCAATGGCTGGTAACTACACCTGGAGGAAAACAAGCACCTCTTCCTCCCCAACGGCTTAGCACTACCAGCCTACGTTCCCTATCAGCTGAAGCGCTGGCATCCGGGCAGAGGGTTATTCACCTCTCCCCAATACCTGCAACCCAGCTCCGGATCACGGGGTATGTGAGGTTTTGCTCCCCAGCACCAGAGTCATACTGTGCCTTTTGCTGTTTGCCTGGGGTGGGAGTTTGTGACTAACGCAGGTCCAGACCAGTTGAGGGTCAGGGACCTAGTTAGTCAGTTTTTAAAAAGGGGAGAAATATGACAGAACCCACTGTCACTGTGGGGTTTATTTACTAAAGGCAAATCCACTGTGCACTTCCAAGTGCACGGAAGGAAGTACAGTGGCTGTAGATCTGAAGGGGACATGCAAGGAAAATAAAGAACAGAATTTTTGCTTGCACATGATTGGATGATAAAATCAGCCGAGATTCCCCACATTTCAGATCTTCCCCTCAGATCTAAAGCAACTGCACTTCCAACTGCACTTGTAGTGCAAAGTGGATTTGCCTTTAGTAAATCAATACCTGTGTGTTTTGGAGGGGGCTGTGGGCTGGCCTCCTACCCACAGACTATGGCCCAGCAGAGAACGAGAGACTTGGGGACAAAATGGCGAGCGATAATGTAATTATGTCCCTATATAAGTTGCATCCCTTCTCCCCATCCTCCCCCCTTGTTATTGTGTTTATTTATGTTAGGTCATGGCACGTAGACAAAAGGTGTGGAGACACATCCCAGTGGGGGATGTGTAAGGAGGGGATGCCTGCCGATCATAATCCCTTTATGTGTTTCAACTGTAGTTTCTGTTTGAATGTACAAGTGTGGAGTTCCCATTGGTTCTTCCTAGTCCCCTACCCCCTTTATGACAAGGCTAAGGGGAGTGTCCCTAACTGTGTTTAAAAGTGTATGTTTTGTACTTAATAAACAGTTTATGCTCTGCATGTTTAACCCTCAATATCTGTGTGGTTTGCTTCATGATTGGGGGTTAAGGGCTGGTTATGGCGTGCCTGCTGGCTGAGGGTGCGTTTGGAGAACAGGAGACACAGTTCTGGTGGAGGTGCCCAGATGGGGTAGCTGAGATCCGTCACTTCCTCCTTTTTCAAATGTCCCCATTACACATGCAGCTGTGGGGGGGGGGGGGTCTCTCCAAAAAACACTGGCCCTTCAATTGCTTTCTGTCCTGTTATTTGCAGGATGCTACAATTGTATGCCCTCTAAAAAGGCTGCTCTGGGCCATTCAACGTGGGCTCTCTCTTTTTTTTTTTTAGCTGCAGCGGCAAAGCTCTGCTGTCAAGTTTTTTTTTTTGCTGTTAACAGGAAACCCTTTACATTGGCTCAAGTGACAATAGTAAGGGCTCATGCACACAGGACATTTTTACAGCCATTGTTAGGGGCATCTGACCTTTTTTAACTGCTTCTAAACACCCCTCCATGTCAGCCTACAGCATCACACAAAAGTGAGTACACCCCTTACATTTTTGTAAATATTTTATTATATCTTTTCATGTGACAACACTGAAGAAATGACACTTTGCTACAATGTAAAGTAGTGAGTGTACAGCTTGTATAACAGTGTAAATTTGCTGTCCCCTCAAAATAACTCAACACACAGACCTTAATGTCTAAACCACTGGCAACAAAAGTGAGTACACCTCTAAGTGAAAATGTCCAAATTGGGCCCAAAGTGTCAATATTTTGTGTGGCCACCATTATTTTCCAGCACTGCCTTAACCCTCTTGGGCATGGAGTTCACCAGAGCTTCACATGTTGCCACTGGAGTCCTCTTCCACTCCTCCATGATGACATCACTGAGCTGGTGGATGTTAGAGACCTTGCACTCCTCCACCTTCCGTTTGAGGATGCCCCACAAATGTTTAATAGGGTTTAGGTCTGGAGACATGCTTGACCAGTCCTTTACCATTACTCCCAGCTTCTTTAGCAAGGCAGTGGTCGTCTTGGAGGTGTGTTTGGGGTCATTATGTTGGAATACTGCCCTGCAGCCCAGTCTCCGAAGGGAGGGGATCATGCTTTGCTTCAGTATGTCACAGTACATGTTGGCATTCATGGTTCCCTCAATGAACTGTAGCTTCCCAGTGCCGGCAGCACTCATGCAGCCCAAGACCATGACACTCTCACCACCATGCTTGACTCTAGGTAAGACACACTTGTCTTTGTACTCCTCACCTGGTTGCTGCCACACACGCTTGACACCATCTGAACCAAATAAGTTTATCTTGGTCTCATCAGACCACAGGACATGGTTCCAGTAATCCATGTCCTTAGTCAGCTTGTCTTCAGCAAACTGTTTGCAGGCTTTCTTGTACATCATCTCTGGATATGACGCTGAGCAGTGCACTCAACTTCTTTGGTCGACCATGGCGAGGCCTGTTCTGAGTGGAACTTGTCCTGTTATGAGAGAGTGAGAGCGATAACACCAAATTTAACACACCTGCTCCCCAGTCATACCTGAGACCTTGTAACACTAACGAGTCACATGACACCGGGGAGGAAAAATAGCTAATTGGGCCCAATTTGGGCATTTTCACTTAGGGGTGTACTTCTTTTTTGTTGCCAGCGGCTTAGGCATTAATGGCTGTGTGTTGAGTTATTTTGAGGGGACAGCAAATTTACACTGTTATACAAGCTGTACACTCACTACTTTACATTGTAGCAAAGTGTCATTTCTTCAGTGTTGTCACATGAAAACATAGAATAAAATATTTACAAAAATGTAAGGGGTGTACTCACTTTTGTGAGATTATGTGTCCATGCACACATAAACTGTCAGAGGCATTTGGAGGCATAAGCGTTTAGGGGCAGTAGAAAAAAAAACCGTCAGCCTGTGCTTCCAGGAGCAGTAAAAACAAGCTGTAAAAACAAAAAAAGCCCAAAAACACCCCTAAACCCTGCTAAACTAGCCTAGCCACATTTAGCCGCGTTTGGCATTTTTACATTATAGGGAGCGTTTTTAAAGAAAAAACGCCCAAAAACGCTAACGCCAAAAATGAGGGAAAACACGCAATAACACTAATGTAAAAAAGCGGCTAAACTGGCATTTTTAGCGCCGCTGTAGCGCTGGCATTTTTAAAATGTTCTGTGTGCATGAGCCCTAAAAATTTTGATTTTTCCTGACTTTTTCTCCCATTGACAATGGTCTTTAACACAAACAGTGCTGGCTCTCCCCAGTAGGGACACAGACAGCAATAGAATGCTCACATAGGGTCTAACTCTACAAGTTATCCAAAACAAGATGAAAACATTTGGGCTGAATTTTTTCTTTAAATAGTCAGGGAGCCATTCTCACGAATAGAACCCCTGTTTGCTAAGGGGAATTTAAACTGGCCATAGATTAACTGAAATGCATCCGGTTCATCAAGTACCAGTCGAATTTAAATCCATATATGGCGGCTCCTGCTTGACAAGCTTGTTGGAAACTGTCCCCGCTGTCAGAATACAATGTCTCAGCTGGGAGGATTCCTCTAACCACCTTGATTGTGGGGATGGAGGAATCCGATCATTGTTTTTGTTCAACCCGCTGTCTAAATTAAAAAAAAGAATCCATCGATGGCCAGCCTAATACATGGTACACACTATAAGCCCACTAGGCTGTACAATAAAAAATACAGATCTTCATACTAATACAAGCATGTTAGTGTGGTGATCTCCCTGCTGTATGATTGTGTTCTGAAAGGGGGACTGCCCCCTTGCCAGATTATACTAATAAGCGCTCGCATGCCATTGGCTGAGAGCACTTATGGGATGCTGGGTATCCAGCATGCCTGTTCAACAGTTGTGAGACCAGCTTCTGTTGGACAGGGAGCTGTACACATGGGCCAAAAGTTTGCCAGTTCCTGCCGAACCGACTGTTTTCGGACAATTTTCAGCCCCTGTTTACCCGCCCTTAGTTTGGACACAAGTATCTGTTACAACAATGGGTTCCAAATAAACTTGTCTTAGTGCTTTTCTCTGGGCTGAATGCATGGGTAGGGGCAAAGAATGAAGGTTGATTGCAGGCAATACCTCATCTGGCAATGAGTGGGGAAACAACAAGGTTCAAAAAATAATAGTACAAAAAAGTTTAAAATAAGGTAAAAGGCATCTAAGAAGATACAAGTTGTTGGGTACCATATGTGAACATACTATAAAATTGGATGTAGGCATAGATGGACCTCAATACTTTTCATTTAAATGAGTGTGCTTCTCAGACTACAGAACTTTAAGAACAATGGTGCTTGTGGAAAAGGTGTGTGGGTGGCCAAGATAAAGGTTGAGAGCCTCATTTGCATGTCTAATGCCGCGTACACACGGTCTGACTTTTCGGCTACAAAAGTCCGACAGCCCATCCAACAGACTTTCGACGGACTTTTGGCGGACTTGCGGCGGACTTTCTAACGAACGGACTTGCCTACATACGATCACACAAAAGTCCGACGGATTCGTACGTGATGACGTACACCGGACTAAAATAAGGAAGTTGATAGCCAGTAGCCAATAGCTGTCCTAGCGTAGGTTTTTGTCCGTCAGACTAGCATACAGACGAGCGGATTTCTGGGTCCGGCGGAGTTACGACGTAAAGATTTGAAGCGTGTTCCAAATCTAAAGTCCGTCAGATTTGCGGCTGGAAAAGTCCGCTGAAAGTCCGGGGAAACCCACACACGATCGGATTGTCCGCCAGATTTGGTCCGTCGGCGTCCGTCGGACTTTTGTAGACGAAAAGTCCGACCGTGTGTACGCGGCATTAGAAGGCAACATCTGGGGATGAGAGACTGCAATGGCTTGACTGTTCCCCTGAACTGTGATGGTGGAGCACCTTACTTATAATTGTGTCCAACATTTATTGATCATTTTAATATATTTGTTAGTTCACTTAAAAGGTATCCTAAACTGGATAAAAGTGTACATCAAGCCAGTCACTGAAGTCTAATATAAGCTTTAACAACATGTTAAAGTCATGTTAAAGTGGTTGTAAACCACTTAAAATCTGCAGCTTTCATTAAAGAAATAGTTGAGGATCCTACCATATAGGTCCTTAGTCAGGCACATCATGTTATAAAAGTGACAACCCCTTGTCTCTGTCTTCCAGTTGTGCTTCCTCATCATCACCTTGTCACACAGATTGTTGGTGGCGACTACAATTAGCCATTTCAGCAAACACTATGCAAGCATGGTCCACTGTTGTCACCATCAGGAAAGCAACGCTGGAAAATGCCATGCATCCATTGCTGAAGTACATGCAGACGGGAAGGGGCTTCAAAAAGTCTACAGGATATCAACATCTACTTTCAGCATGGCTTTGGCTATTTCTCTGTTTCACCAATCTTGAGAAAGTGGTCATTTTGCAACCTCACATATCTACCTGGGAAACCAGCATATCAATGTAGCATAAATTAGTGCACTTTCAATTTTTTTTCTAGCCACTGACCCCAAACAAGCACTGAGATGCAGGATTATGACTTCTTTACAACTTTCGCTTCCTGCATGTTTGTTTCGGGACTGTGACTCGAAAGAATGGAAGACAGTCAAAACCAGGCTTTTTTGGGAGGTCAGAAATGGCAGCACCGGTATATCTCTCATGACAGGTGTACTTTCAAAAAAATCCCTATGGCATTAGACAGTTGTTTGTATTTTGCTGATGCATGCAACGGAACATTTTACAGATTAAAGACATGCGAAATTCCTGCAGAGGGGGAACTAGACAATAAATACAAACATAGTTACCTGTATACAGCTGCCGTTCAGTGTGTTTATATATATGCAACACACCTGTGTACTCAAGAAGTTCAAACAATTACATAATTGGAAAGAAATGTCAGAGTTTCAATCCTCACTTCCTGACTGTGCAAACAAAGAAGGGAAAGCTTGTATAAACATAATGACTTACTGAGCTAAACCAGTTCTGGATAATTTAACCGTTTTATGGGAGTGCACCACGCTTGCTGTCTCAGTACCATACTCATTCCCTAAAATGTGATGAAGCACTACATGCTCTATCTACACCTCCACGCTTTGTAACTTTGGTATGTTCCATATATCACAAGGGGAATTTCCAAAATATGTAAACTCGTACCCCACCATAAAATTCATTTTTTATTATTTTATGGCTGGATTGCTGTCATGCCATCTACATAGGCTTCCTAAACAAAGGTTGGTATGAACAGCAGAAGCTGGAATTTTAAAGCTGATTTCTGGGAATGCCATTAACCCCTCTCACCATCCTCCCCGACCCCATCCTCATATCGAATACCGATAGGTTACTAAAGTTCCAAAACTTCTCAGAAGACAAAATACAACTTGGAAGTGATGTAATGTGTTGTATTGTAATGTAGTCTTTGGTTTCCAAGCATGCGTGGTCTTGGTCACACAATTTTTTTGGTACAAATACTATACTAATTACACGAAAATAATTTGTGTGGTATCTTCAAAAACATTTTCGTGCTTGCCCCTTCGGATATTTTCGCATCTGATATACTCATCGTGTGAATGGGCCAGAAGGGTGGTATTCTGGTTATCCATGTAGGGGGGGCTGTCTTCCCTCTGACCACTAATGTAAGGGACATTCTCCTCAATGACGATAAATATACCCAGTGTTCTTCCCCCTGACCACCAATGTAGGGCCCATTCTTTCCTTTGACTACCAATGTAAGGAGTATTCTTCCTCTTGAGCACAAATGTAAATGATATTCTTCCCTTTGACCACAGATGTAAGGGACATTATTCCAACTGAGCAGCAGTATAAATGACATTGGGGTCAATTCACTAAGAGTTAAATAACCGCAATTAAAATGCGGTAAAATAGCTCTTACGTGAAATCAGTTTTGAAAGTGGCATTCACTAAAAATTGTGCGGTAAAGTTTTGATAATGTGGTAATTACCACATATAGTCATAGCGGTAATTTATCGCATTGAGCTGGTTGCTAAGGAGCGAGCCGGGAAGCCGGGCCGCCGCGTCCTTAGCAAGAGATGACTCATCAGCTGTCAACGGTTTCCCCGCTGACAGCTGATTGCAGTGGTGGTCCGTCCACTAGGGGTGCCCGGGCGCCACCCCCTCTATCCATGCCACCTCCTATATGAATAATGTATAGATTCATGCATAGCATGAATCTATCCACGGCCACCGTGGCCACCCCCTATTCATGCATCCGGCCCCTTTCAGGATGCCAGCCGCCTAAATTACAGCGGCGGGGGTGGTTTTTTTTAAGCACCTGATTAGAGCCATAGGCTCTAATAGGCTTCAAAATAGGGTGGCCTTGGAGCGCAGAGCATTGCGCCATGAGCCCACCCAGGTGTTACAACAGCGAATGAATATTCGCTGTTGTAACACTGATCCTCAATCCGGTGAATCAGAAGCAGGTCTGAGACCCGTTTTCTGATTGGCCGAAAAGAGAAGACTCCCGATTGGCCGCCGAGGAGGGAGGAAACGATGCCCGTGGAGAGCAGGGGAAGGGAAACCTGTCACCGACGCAGATGCCAAGCAAGGGAAGCCGCCGGTGAAGTGCTGCATAGATGGGGTAAGTGTACCAGACCCACCCGAACAACCGATGGGAGGGTTGACACAGTTTGCCGCCCCCCCAAAATAAATTACCACTGGCCGATTGTATAGAAAACATGCCGTCAATTAAAAATTAATATGATCAAATTCATGTTACATAGCATATCTACATGTACATAAATCCTTGTACGCTCATATGCATATGTTACTTAAATTAAACAGCAAACTTAAGGAAGGCAAACCAACCAGGACCACTTACAAAGTATTACAGTGAAGACTGGAGACCCAAAGATGCCGACAGTGCTGCCACGAGGAGCAGAATGCGGCTCGACCAGTCCGTACCCAAAGTTGAGCTTTCCAGGAAAGTTGGCATAGACCCTGCACTTTCCCTACTCCTCCGGAACCTTTCCCTGCCTCTTAGCACTGTCCCTGACAGACGGGTGACCGGTCCCTACTCTAGCCACTCGCAAAAAATGTGCGCCAAACCTGGGAGTCGGGGTCTCAAAAGTACTCTACCTAACCCAAGATGGCCACCAAAGTCACATGGGCCGCCAGCATCCAATCGGATAGCTGCCCCCCGTGAGTGAGAAAACCATAGAAAAACTAGGTTCCTCTCGACTTCCTCCCCCATCCGCACCGCGGCTGCGGACGAGTGCCACCAGTGGACAATATAGACTGCACCTGCCTACAAGCATACCTATATTGGTGTGTTAGGTTTGTGAATTGAGCCCATGATGGGGTACCAGGCTCTTTACCGCACCACACATCCTGTACATAACGCACCTATGCTACGGCAGGTCTTTAAGCATTGCTCGTAACTCTGGACATAAGCAGCGAGAGGTGTGTGTGTGGGGGGGGGGGGGGTGTTATAGCAATTACACATCGCAGGTACTTTTTTATACCTAGTAAGGCAGTGCACAGTTGCATAAATATAAATATTCATTTATAAATATAAGAATTTAATATTCAATTCATAAATATAAGTACAGGTGCCTTTTAAACAGCCATTGTGGGAGCTAAACATAATAATATATTAAAAGAAAAAGGATAAACAAGATGTTTTTTTTTTAATTTTCCCGTTGATGAGCAATCTTGTTAAAAAAAAAAAAAAGAGAAAACAACAAAAGTGAAGGTTACAGATCAATTGTTAATAATACATTATGGAGGCGAATTCAACAGTAACTGCCATAAGGCCTATTCCTAGTGAAAAAAAAAATCATATGGTGAATATGCTAATGAATTCCTCTATTGTCACAGACATTGTGAGAATTCCTTGAAAACAATAGGTCTTATTTTTTATTCTAATGACTTCACATTGTCTTCTTTGCGCATCTTTTTTTAAAGATTGCATTCAAAGTATGACAACAAACACCCACACCACAAATGTCACTAGACCTCCTCCCAATATGCTGCGGCAGAATGGATTGTTCTTACGTCGTCAGCTGCAGAAGAAAGCTATCAAGAAGCCATCTGTACGACCTACTGGATTGGAGAATCTGGACGAGGAATGTTGGAAATGCGCCATTTAAATCTTATAGCCGTAACATGTTATCAACAGCAATACTCCAGTTTCACTAGAAGAAGTAAAAAAAAAAAAAGAAAGCAGAGGTTACGGGGGGGTCAGTGGTTAGCACTTCCGCCTGGCAGCATAGTTCAAATCCCATCCATAGCACTACCTGCCTGTGCCTGCGTGGGTTTCCTCCAGGCACACTGGTTTTCTCCCATAAGTGCCACGACAAGGTCACCTAGAGCCCAGGGCGAATGTGTCAAATTGCGCAACCCCCCCCCCCCCCCCCCCCCAAGATGTATGAGCATTATGTGTCAGCGAAAATCCCCCCCCACCCAAAATTTAAAAAGTGAGCACTAATCTGCGTGCTCATCCCGAGTATAAATTCCCCCTCCACCCAGCACAAATCTTTGCCCTACCCAATCCCCCCCCCACACACACACACACACACACATCAAATCTCTCTCTATCTCCATATGCCCCAGCAAAAATACCCCCCCCCCACACACACACACACACACACAAACACACATCAAATCCTCCCTCTCTCAAATTTCCCCTCCTAGCACAAATATCCCCCCCCAAAAAAAAATTCCCCCTCCTAGCATTAATCCTCCACCCCTCAAATTTTCCTCCCAAGCACAACCCCCCCCCCCCCCCACCACCACCACCACTCCAAATCCCTCCTTCCAGCACAAATTCCCCAATCCCCTACACTAGCACAAAAGCACACACACACAAAATTTCTCCTCCTAGCACAAATATCCCCCCCTCCAAAAAAAAAATCCCCTCTACCATATTACTTTTATATCACAAACACTCCAAAGCACTTCTCCTAGCACAAATCCTCCCCCCCCAACACAAATCCCCCCAAATCACCATTTCTAGCACAACTCCCTAAATTTGCCCTTCTAGAACAATTCTTACCCCCCTGCTGCACCCACAATACTACTTCTCAACACAAATACCCTGCCCCCCCAATCTCCGTGTGGTGCCCCCCCCACCTCACATAATACCACAGTGCCCAGGGCAGCCACCCCTCCTGCCCACCCCTTGTGCCAGCCCCACCTCCCACACTCCAGAGACATGCTGGGAGGTTAATTGGATCATGTCTAAATTGGCCCTAGTATGTGTATGAATGTGAGTTAGGGACCTTAGAATGTAAGCTCCTTGAGGGCAGGGACTGATGTGAATGTACAATATATATATACTGTATGTAGCACTGTAAATTGACAGCACTATATAATTACATGTAATAAATAATACATTAGTTCCTGGGCACATACATTATAGCTCTCAACTGTCCCTGATTTGGAGGGACTGTCCCCAATTTGGAACAATGTCCCTCTGTCCCTCATTCCTCCTCATTTGTCCCTCATTTTGGTTCGATCTATATAGATGTATATAAAATGAACTTTTTTATTTATCAAAAAGTATTTTCCAGCGCTAAAATTTTCATCTGATTTCTAAATTGCTGCATTTGTAAATTCCAAAAGCCAATATAAAAGGAATAGTAGTGGTAAAAAAGCACTTGTGGGTTTACCCAATCTTGGTTTTTTTTTTGTACAATTCTCCTTTAAGGGGGCGTGGCAAGAGGTGTGTCCTATGCCCCTGCATACTTTTGCTGATAGGTGTTCCTCATTCCCATCTCAAAAAGTTGGGAGGTGTGTACATACTGCCCTAAGCATTTGTTCTACTCAGTGCCCCATCCAGCCACAGCAGCTTTCAGCCTCTCTTGGATGCTTTCTGGCTGCTGGCAGCAGGACCCGTTTCTCCCATCACAGAACGATTTCCCAGCACACTTACCAGCCAGCCTGCAAAAAAGCTAAGTGTCCCTGGCTAACCATTCACGTTAGAAACAGAGGGTTTTGTTTGCGCACATTTGCAAATATATGCATAAGCCACAGTGCTCCTCTGTGTACTGCGGTCCTAACTCTATCATTTTCAGAGGCTCCCAAGTTGAAGCACATACAGCAGTGGATATATCAAGGGAAGGTTTGCCTGGAGGGACCCCACTTCTCCTGGTTCACACCTATGCATTTTTTAGTGCGTTTTTAGTTTTGCAGAAACACACTACAGTCCATGTAACAAGGTTTCCTATGGATGTAGTTCACATCTGTGCATTTTATGGAAAGGCCAGGGACTTTTTTCCGTTTTTTGGTTCCATAGACTTCAATTGATCAAAAATATGTATTGAAAAACCACAAAATGCACCTAGAATATGCAAACTGCAACCTGCATAGGTGTGAACCAGGCCTTAGGGCCACTTCACACCAAATGCGTTCCAGTGCTTTTTTTTTCTGCATCCAAAATATCTAGAAAGTAGGTTACATAGTTTTCAATGGCATAGCTCACATCAGTGCTTGCAGTTCCAGAAAGAAAAGTAGAACATGCATTTTTACTGTACAGAGCTGTACTAGAATGCGGTAAAACTAATCAAAAATGCACCAGAACACACCAAAATGCATCAAAAATGCACCAGACCCCAGTAAAGTGAAAAAAAAAAAAAAAAACATAAAAAAGAAAAGGAAAATCATCTAGAAGGCATTCGGAAACGCAACAAAAATGCCACGAAATGCATCAAAACCGCATACAGAACAGATCTGGAGTGCATTTTTGTGGTGTGAACTGGCCTAAAGGCACAGGGATGCACAGCAAGAGCACAATGGCAGCTGAAGGCATCCAGTGCCTTCCAGCATCAAATTCAACCAACTGTATAAAAAAGTGGCACCCACCCCAACCTATAACTGGCCTTTGCAGTAAGGTGCATATGGAAAGGCAATGCACATCACAAACAAAGATTTGCCAGCACACTTACCAGCTAGCCCACACCTTCCTCCCACACCAAAACACCGGGATCTCATGCTCATGAGGTCTAATGCCGCGTACACACGGTCGGACTTTTCGTCTACAAAAGTCAGACAGCCTGTCCGACAGACTTCCGACAGACTTTCGGCGGACTTTCGACGGACTTGCGGCGGACTTTCTAACGAACAGACTTGCCTACACACGATCACACAAAAGTCCGTCGAATTCTTACGTGATGACGTACACCGGACTAAAATAAGGAAGTTCCTAGCCAGTAGCCAATAGGTGCCCTAGCGTGGCTTTTTGTCCGTCGGACTAGCACACAGACGAGCGGATTTCGGGGTCCGTCGTAGTTACGAAGTAAAGATTTGAAGCATGTTTCAAATCTAAAGTACGTCGGATTTGAGGCTAAAAAAGTATGTTGAAAGTCTGGAGAAGCCCACACACGATCGGATTACCAGCCAGCTTTAGTCCGTCAGCGTCCGTTGGACTTTTGTAGACGAAAAGTCCGACCGTGTGTACGCGGCATAAGGCTCCATTCACACGAATGCGTTTTTTGATGCATTTTGCAGAAATGCATGGGAATTTTTTAACATGGGTTCCTATGGAACATGTTCACATCAATGCCTTTTTGTGCCTCTGCGTTTTTGGAAAGGGTCGGGGACTTTTTTCATGCAAAATGCAGCGTTTTGCATGTAATAGAATTCAATGGACCCGCATCCAAAAACACAAGTACCCCGTTTTTTGCCGCATTTTGTGTTTTTTTTTCCTTTCTTTTTCTGTAAAAAAAACCCCGCGAAACGCAAAAAGCGGCAAAAACGCGTTAAAAACGTATGTTCAAAAACGCGGCAAGCAACGCAAAAAACACTGCAGAAACGTTTAAAAGCAACATGCATAGTTGTGAATCGAGCCTTAGGGTGGCCATACATTATACAATTTTCTTGTACAATTTTCCTTTAGATTTACTAAAACCATATAATATGAGGTCAAACCTAAACACTTTTAATTTGTATGCAATTGGGAAGGCTCTTGCACTTTGTAATTGAAGGTAAATCTAGAGAAAAATGATCAAGAAAATTGTATAATGTATGGCCAGCCTTAAACATCTTACCAGCCTCGCACAATTCTACTTTTTGATATGGGAATGAGGGACACCTGTTAGCAAAAGTATGTAGGCATAGGACACACCCCCTGCCACGCCCACTTAAAGGAGAATTATGCAAAAATCAATGATTAGTTAAAGCGGAGTTCCACCCTCTAAAAGGTTTTTCTTTTTTTAAGTCAGCAGCTACAAATACTGTAGCTGCTAATTTGTAAATAAAGGCCACTTACCTGCCCAGGGAGCCCGCTATGTCGGCCACTGAGGCCGATTCGTCCATCGGCTCGGGTGCAGGCCTTGCTATTGCAACTGACGGTTTCCTACTGCGCATGCGCGAGGCTGGGACAGAAGTTCACCTTTGTACTTCATAAAAGGTAAAAAAAAAAAATGTATATAAAAAAACAAGGGGTGGAGGGGTGGTCTTTAGTTTGAGGCCAAGTAGTAAAGTTGGGTGGAACTCCGCTTTAAACCCACAAGTGCTTTTTTTTTTTTACCACGACTATTCCTTTATATTGGCTTTTGAAATTTACGAATGCAGCAATTTATAAGTTGGATGAAAGGTTTAGCACTGGGAAACGTTTCTGGAAAGATAAAAAGTGCATTTTATATACAACTTTATAGATCAGACCAAAATGAGGGACAAATGAGGAGGAAAGAGGGACAGTTGGGAGCTATGGCACAAATATTCAGAGAATCTCCTCCTACCTCCTGCTAACCCTCCCAGGAGGTCTCTGATTGCGATGACGTCATAGGGAACAAGACAGTCAGGGGAGGGTGGGCAGAAGACAAGGGATGCATGGCTCATGGTCTCCCTTTTACAATATAGAGGCATATAGTTACATAGGAGGTGAGGTTGAAAAAAGACACAAGTCCATCAAGTCCTTTGTAAATCATTTTATCTCTGGAGTTGATCCCCCTTTTAATGCATGCCAATATTCTGTTTGCTTTGTTAGCAGCAGCTTGGCATTGCTGAGCCTATCATCTACTAGGACCTTTTCCATCCTAGATTCCCCCAGAGGTTCTCCCCCCAGTGTATAGATTGCATTCATATTTTTGCCACCCAAATGTGTTATTTTACATTTTTCTACATTAAACCTCATTTGCCATGTAGTCGCCCACCCCATTAATTTGTTCAGATCTTCTTGCAAGGTTTCCACATCCTGCGGAGAAGTTAATGCCCTGCTTAGCTTAGTATCGTCCGCAAATACAGAGATTAAACTGTTTACCCCATCCTCCAGGTGGTTTATGAACAAATTAAATAGGATTGGTCCCAGCACAGAACCCTGGGGGACCCCACTACCCACCCCTGACCATTCTGAGTACTCCCCATTTATCACCACCCTCTGAACTCGCCCTTGTAGCCAGTTTTCAATCCATGTACTCACCCTATGGTCCATGCCAACAGAACTTTTTTTGTACAGTAAACGTTTATGGGGAACTGTGTCAAATGCTTTTGCAAAATCCAAATACACCACGTCTACGGGCCTTCCTTTATCTAGATGGCACATCGCCCAGGACAGGTCAGCAATGATAGTCTACGTATTTCTCTTGTGTTCGGTTTCCTTTAATTCAAGAGAAGAGACACAGGATTGTGGGAGCAGCTGATGCTCGTTATGTCACCCAACTGTGTTTGGTTGCTGAGTGTAGACCACCAGGAGCTCTGTCTGCAATACAACTGAACATTTCAAAAGGTAAGACTTGCAGAATTGTATTCAGTTGTTATTGGGGCTTATTCACATTTGTTGGATGCAGCAAAAACTCACAGGATGGATTTACACTAACGGCAGAGCTTGCTGCTGCTCTGAAAAGTCAGCCTCGGTGAATAGCTTTTCAGAGGCATTTGACAGGCGGTGAGGAGGTGATACGTCATCACCTCACTGCCTCTTTCCACCTTCAAATTGCCAACCCACTGCACAGCAACTGCATGCATTTCATGCGATTTCAGGGCTGTTGTGGCACCAGTTCACCTACCAACACAACAGAAGGGATCATTTTTGGCAACATATTTACAACCCTTTGCAGCATAATGGGGGGGGGGGGGGGGGGGCAGTTTGGAAGTTGGTAAAAATGTGGGTCAACTGTGTTTTCAACCCCCTGCCCCCAATTACAAGTGTTAAAAATGCCATGCATTAGGGTCAGTGCACACTGGGCTTAACCACTTCAGCTCCAGAAGGTTTACCACCCTCCTACACGTTTTTGATCAATTGAAGTCTATGGAACCAAAAGCCAGAAAAAAAGTCCCTGGCCCTTTCCATAAAATGCACAGATGTGAACTACATCCATAGGAAACCATGTTAAATGGACTGTAGTGTGTTTCTGCAAAACTGAAAACATGACACTTTTTGGGGACCAGTGACACTAATACAGTGATCAGTGCTAAAAATATGCACTGCCACTGTACTAATGGCACTGGCTGGGTAGGGGTTAACATCAGGGACAATCAAAGGGTTCACTGTGTGCCTAACCTGTGCTTGTGTACACTGTGTGAGGTGCTTGTACTATAGGAAGGCAGAGATCCATGTTCCTGCTTTGCAGGAACACAGGATCACAACCTTTACGCCCGCCATAGGGTGACCACATTTCCAAATTGACATTCAGGGACACCCCTTCACAAAAATCAGGTTGTGCTGGTGCACGCTTTACCCAGAAGCACTAATCACACCCCCAAAAAAGGCCACCACATTGCCACTTTACTCACTAACAGTACTTGTCCTGGCTGCCGACACAAGAGCCGTAGACACAATAGGCAGGATTTATGATTTCTCCAATCACAAGCAGGGGGTGGGAATTGTGTCTCTCCAGACATTCCCAGCCAGGACAAGTACTGTCAGTGAGTAAAGTGGTGATGTGGCAACCTTTTCTGGGGGGGCATCAGATCGACCCGGGGGGGTAGGGGGTGGCTTTGTCAGTTTTGTTTCGGGACACTGTATTGTCCTGGAATGAAGGTGCCCGGACCCAGAACAGACCTGCAAAATGCAATAATGTCCCAGGCAATCCAGGACATGTGGTCACGTGGTCACCCTAGTCCGGTGGACCCGCTGATTGGCTCCCGCTGTGTCCAATCACAGCGGGAGCGGGTCGCAGGTGGCGTGCGTGTGCGCCCCAGGCCCGGAAGTGCAGGATCACGTACAGGTATGTGATCCTGTCTAGGAGAGTCGCCTTGCTGCCATATATATACAGTAAACAGTTGGCAAGCTACCACCAAAGGTAAGTTCTATTTATGTGAAAAAAGTGCCCGTTCTTAAAGCGGCGTTCCACCTAAAGATGTAACTTCCGCTTTTCTGGTCCCCCCCCTCCGGTGTCACATTTGGCACCTTTCAGGGGGGAGGGGGGTGCAGATATCTGTCTAATACAGGAATTTTGCTCCCACTTCCGGGTATAGATACCCGAGCCACCCGCAGGTATCTACGCCCCCCCCCCCCCCTGTATTCTGGGAGACACACGGGACCAGTGGGATATCGCAGCTTTACTTCCTGATTCCCTTACCGAGGATGGCAGCGGCAGCACCCGACAGCCGAGGGACAGATCGGCTTCGGTTGCTGACATCGCGGGCGCCCTGGACAGGTAAGTGTCCTTATTTTAAAAGTCAGCAGCTGCAGTATTTGTAGCTGCTGACTTAAAAAAAAAAATGCCGGAACTCCGCTTTAAAGTGGTTAACAGGACATGGGGAACTCACTGGATTTTTGGCAGGATCATCAGGTATTTTTCTGTACTTGCAGCATTTTTAAAATATAAAAAACAGGAAAAACCTGCATTCATTGCAGAAGTGTGCTGCATATGTTTTTATTTTATTTTAGAAACACCCAAAACCGCATCCATTTTAGCTAAATGATAGAACCTGAATATATTTTTACTGGAGCTAAACTCGTGAAAACCTACAAGAACGCGTTTATTCTGTTTTCTAGTAAACAAGCGCTGGTTGATCTTTATCTCCTGAAACAAACAAACTTGGCTTTCTCAGCCGCTGTGCAGAACTTCCTAAAATTGACGTTAATAGCAATAGTCAACAGTAAACAGTCAGCTGCGCTTGCCAGGTGCACATAATAAGACCACGATACACTGCTGAGCCTGCAGGCTCTCCAATACTCCAAAAAAAAAACTAACGAAGTCGGACTTGGGGGTGGGGGGGGGGGGTGAACAAAAAAAAAAATCGCAAGGCGGTATCAATTCTCATTCTGTCTTTCCCATCCTAGCAGTTCTATCCTTGCATTGTGAAAAAGCAAACAAAACCGCAGCAAGAAGAAAATCCCGCTGTAATGTTTACTAGAGGACTGAAAGTGACAGCTTTCAAAGTATTATTTATATGTCTCTGACTTTACAAGTATAGACTTGACAGCATGTCACTTGCAATTCTCGTATGAAAAAAAAAAATGATGCAATTTTTATTTTTTTATATTTGTAATACAGAATAAACTACGGTAATAGCCTAAACTGATTCGTAAATGGCAAGTTTAATGCACACAATTACAAGAGTTCAGAGTCCCAATCACGGCTGTTAACAAAAACATGTCAGGTATTGAGAGAGATAGTGGGATGAAGGGATGATGACAGGTTCATGAAACTTAAACAATTGACAAGTCGGGTTTTTTTTTTTTTTTTTTTAGTTTTCCTTACATAAACTTTGTATGATTGACATCGCTTTTCTTGAGATATCTCTACAGGCAAGAATTAAGAATAATATTACTAACTACGCTTGTCTGTACACGACGAGTTGCTTGTGATGTACAGGAAAGATATGAGAAAAGTTTGCTTTGGCCATGCTGGGAATTCTAGTTCTTCATTATCTGGAGACATAAGGGGGTTGATTTACTAAACCTGAAGGGTGCAAAATCTGGTGCAGCTCTGCATAGAAACCAATCAGCTTCCAGGTTTAATTGAACAAGCTGAAGTTAGAAGCCGATTGGCTTCTATGCAGAGCTACACCAAATTTTGAACTCTCCAATTTTAGTAAATCAACCCCACAGCTTCACAAAACGTATGGGGCCTAATGAAATGCTGCAATAGGTAAGGATAGGTAAGACTAAAAGGCTAAGTTCACCTTTTTTTTGTTCTAAATTCCAGCTCCCCTATGTACCAATATAGCTTTAATGTATTTCTTTTGCAAAAATAAAACCGCTTTTCCATTAATTCTACATCGGTTTACCTAACTCATAGCTGTTTAAACACACTGCCTGATTACTTCTTCCTTACTTCCTGGACAGACTTTAGGTCATGACACAGGAAGGAGTTGACCAGCAGACATTCATCACCGTTTACCACCAAATGAAAGTTCAATTTGTCCTGAAAAAAACAAGGTATAATCCACTTGGATGCACAAAGTAGTTTAGGTGATATGTACGGTTTTACTAACAAATGTCAAAGTTGGGAAATTGTGCTTGGGCATTTAGATTTGTTTTACCCCAAGACGTGAAGGCGAAAACGTAATTTTTTTTTTTCCAAATATGATTTTTATTACATTTTTGTTTCTCCAGGAATGAATTGCATATACATACTATAACAGTGTTTACAGAATAGGAGAACATAGTCTCCTAAAATAATAAGCATGTATTACAAAAGAAACTTAACATATATTAAATTTATACATACAAAAACTCAAAAATCTAAGTATCCCCCTATCTCACTGCTACAGTAATCTAAGTTCCTGCTTCTTATCACCTTATGTGACAAAGCACCTCTGCTTCATTCCGTATACTTTAACTTAAAAAACAAATCTAAATAGAGGACAAGAGGAGATATAACATAAAAAAAAAAAAAAAAGGAGGGAGGGGAAAGGAAAAGGGGGGGGGGGGGGGGGAGAGAGGAAAGGGGAAAGAAAAATCAATAGGGAAAGGATTCCAAAAATGGCTCTTGGTATCCCATCCGATGTCTCTTTGATCGCACATCCATCATATCTCTTAACTCAGACTCATATCCGCGTTTTACAGCCCTAAGAGGAAGCTACCCTCTTCTGAATTAATAAACAAATTCCAAGAAGTCCATGTCTTTTTGTATATCTCCTGTCTATCAGTTGCTGTCAATATCAGGTACTCCATCTTTCTAATATCTTCCACCTTCTGCAGCCATAATGCTGTGGTCGGTGAATTCTGCTGCTTCCACATCAAAGGTATACAGGATTTAGCTGCATTTAGTAAATGACATAGGACAGATTTTTTATATGTTTTCATTGGGATAGTGGTAATATATAAAGAAAAAAAGCCGGGTCATTCGGGATTTGAAAATTAGTACATTTCTGGGCAATCGTTTGAACCATTGCCCAATAAGAAGTCAACTTGGGGTACGTCCAAAATATATGCAGAATCGTCCCTTTATCTGTACCACATCGCCAGCAATACTCTGACACATCTGGAAAGATAGCATGAAGTCGACTAGGTGTCATCTACCATCTTGTAAATATCTTATAATTAGTTTCCGGTATTTTGGTACAGATTGAAGATTTATAGGAAAGCTCAATCATATTTTAAATTAGTAAATATGTGATGCAAATCTGTACTCCATTTTAACACACAGGCCAGTTCTGGTTGCTCCCTAGGGGAGTTAAGTAACTTATACATCTCCGAGAAGACGTGAGACAATGGTTCTGTTCCCGAGCAATGCTCCTCAAATTTAGTCCGTTGTCTAGTATATGTCTGCAGGTCTGGTATAGTCTGAAGAAAATAATATAATTGAGTTGCATTCCAGAACGCAAGTTGGTAGTGGCCCCCGGGGTTAGTCAACTCCTCCATAGTAGGCCATCTATCTCCCGTCACAAACTGTGATGCAACAGTTCGCTCAGTCTTCCTTAAAGTCAAAAATTGCGTGGTTGAAAGGCCTGGTATAAATTTGGGGTTCCCAATTATCGGGGTCAATGGAGATGTCTTTGTCGTTTGTTCCGCATATGTAATAGCGTGTAGGCATTGTTTCAAAGTATTCCTGATCAAGGGATGAGATTTTAGATCTGACGGCACAAAATCCCAGCACCACAGCCCCCTCCTCAAAGGTAATAGGGATTGGCACTGTTCTACTTGTACCCACAACTTCAGGTCACTATGGCGTTGCCAATCAATTACTCTACCAAGTTGAACTGCTTGATAATATCTCCTGATATCTGGCAACGCCAAGCCACCATAGTGTTTTGGTAGGGTTAATAAGGTGCGTGAAAGATGTGGTTTCTTATGCGCCCAGACAAACCTTGTAAACAATGCCTACACCTGCTTAAAATAAGAAAACGGTATCTGTATCGGTAGGGCCTGAAATAAGTATAAAAATTTGGGCAAAATGCACGTCTTTATTAAATTACACCTACCGATCCAAGAATGTAAATTAGTATGCCACTTATCTAATAACCGTCTACACTCTGTAAGTAATGGTGGAAAATTAAGCTCATAAGTACGGGTTAAATCTGCTGGCATTTTTGTGCCTAAATAATTCAGGGCAAGTGTAGTCCACTGAAAGTGGAAGCCTCTTCGGATTGGTATAAGAGTTCGTGCTGGCAGTGCAACCCCCATCGCCTCTGATTTAGGAAAATTGATTTTCAAGTTTGATAAGGCACCATATAGATCAAATTGTTTAAGGAGATTTGGTAGGGATACTGCTGGATTCGTTAAAGGTCATTGGCATAAGCCGAGACCTTATGTTGTGTATTACCCACTGTCACTCCTTGTATATCCTGCTTTAGCCTGATCGTGGAAAGAAAAGGCTCCAAGGTAAGGGCATATAAAAGAGGAGACAGTGGGCATCCCTGCCTGGTACCATTCCTAATTATAAAAGACTCTGAGAGCACCCCATTCATCTTAACCTGTGCGGTCGGATTTAAATATATCTTGGCTATCCGGTTCATCATCACCTCCCCAAGTCCAATATGTCTGAGTACTGAGAGCATAAATGGCCAACTTACTCGGTCAAATGCTTTCTCTGCATCTGTATTTAAAAAGACACATGGAGTTTTCGTGGACTTGGTCACGTGAAGTAGGTTCAGCACTTTAGAAGTGCTGTCCCTCGCTTAACGTGTCAGGATAAATCCAACCTGATCTAAGTGGATTAATTTTTGTAAATGGTTTAACAGTCGGGTAGCCAAGATTTTAGTATAGAGCTTAAGGTCTACATTCAAAAGTGAGATAAGCCTATAGCTACCGCACAAGGTAGGGTCCTTACCTTCTTTATATATCACAGCAATGTGGGCTCCCAGAGTATCCCTAGCGAATGAAGATCCAGAGTCTATCGAACTAAATAGATTAATCAAGCGTGGGCCTAATATTTCAAATAACCTTTTATAATTTTGTACAGTAAGCCCGTCTGGACCTGGGGCTTTCCCTGATTTCATAGACCCTAACACTTGTTGAAGTTCCAACAATGTTATTGGGGCATCTAGTTCCATACATATCTCATGGGCTAAGGATGGCATTTGAGATGTATGAATATATTCATCCATAGCAGATCGAGGCGACATAGGTAATGCTAGATCATATAGGTGTGAATAAAATTCTTTAAATTCCTGGGAAATATGCGTTGGTAAAGTTACTTTTTGGCCGTTCCCATTGACAACTTGGGGGATATATGTTGACGGTTTATGTTCTCTCATTTTTCTTGCCAATACTTTCCCACATTTATCACCCGATTCGTAGTCCACCTTACGGTAAAACTGTAGCGCTGCTTTCGCCTTGTAGTGAAGCAAATCGGTAATTTGCTTCCTCAGTACCGCCAAGTCTGTTTCCAGAGTCTTAATAGGAGCATGTTTATGACTAGATTCCACAATCGCTAATTTATCAAGTAATTCCGTAAGATTTTTCATTCGTTCTCGTTTAACACGAGCCCCATGCTTAATAAAAACACCTCTAAGAACTGACTTATGTGCTTCCCATAAAATTCCTGAGTCACAATTTGGTAGGTCATTCATCTGAAAGTACAATGTCAGCTCTTTAGTCACGTCCTCTAAGACTTCAGGTATTTGTAAAAGACTTTCATTAAGTCGCCAGTAACGATGTCTGAGCTCCTGTCAGATCATAAGTCAGGAATACAGGGGCATGGTCTGACCATGTAATATTTCCTATGGATATAGTCCGGACTGCATGTAAACAGGTATGGGGAATCAAAAAATAATCTATCCTGGTATAGATTTTATGTGGAGGTGAATAAAACAAGTAATCTCGTTCCCCAGAATGTTGCAATCTCCATACGTCAATCAATTGACCTTTATGGGATAATTTTGCAGTATGTTTTAGTTGGCTAGGAGGAATGGATGATATCCCCGTGGAGGTATCTGTTGATGGTATCAAGGGTATATTAAAATCTCCTCCTAGTATCAACTGCCCCTCTGCAAAATCTAAAAGCTTCTCTAATGCCTCATCTAGAAAAGAGGCCTGATTTTCATTGGGAGAGTAGATTGTTGCCAGTGTCATCTGCTTGTTCCCCAGGAGGCCCTTTATATAAAAATATTGTCCCATAGGGTCTATCAATGATATTTGATGGCACCAGGAAATTTTGCTTGACATTAATATCGAGACTCCTTTTGATTTAGCCATCGAATTAGTAGCATGGTATGTCAACAGGTAAAATCTGTTTTGGAGATATTGAAGTCTATCTGTCTTGAAATGTGTCTCTTGAATAAAAGCTATGTCAACACAGAAATGTTTCAGATCATGTAGTAGCATACTTCGTTTCTCAGGTATGTTAAGACCCTTAGCATTCAGGGACATCACTACTATACTATCCAGCGCCATTTTAGGAATAAGGGAAGGGAGAAAAAAAGGGGGGGGAGTGAGGGAAGGGAGAAGGAGGGAAAAAAAGTGGGGGGAGGGAAGATATCACTCCTCTTCTCCACTAATTACCCTCAGGAAAGCACCTTCTTCTAGTCTTTCTGGACCATGTAGGTGCAGGCCTAACTGGGAGAGTGGTCTGAGATGTCCAAGCTGTGGGGCTCTCTACTTTTGCCCTCCAGCAAAAATTAAAAATAAAAAAAAATGTCTTTTACCAGTTTAACACAAAATTTCAATATTTCAATATCACCATCATCATTGTTGCCCTTATTTCATTAATATCTATTTTATTTACATAGGGGAGGAAAAATTTAAAAGAAGAAAAAAATGGAAGTTATGGAGATAGGAGGAGAGGAAGAAATAGCAAACTGAATTCAATAAAATATATAATTTAACATATGAGGGTCAAAATACCTCTAAGTAAAGACTTCTTCCACTTCCTCCATTTCTTTTTTTTTGGTCTATCAATGGGGGTTTCCTTATATCTTTATCTCTACTTAAAGACCCAACCTCTCTGCCCTATGTATCTACTTCCACACACATATGAGAGGGGGAGAGCTTTTATAATAGAAAAAATTGGGGGGAGGTTTGTAGTTACCTACAACTACTCCCTTAACCCTTGTGTCATATTGTATTGTATCTTATTTCGTACTATAAATATAGAGTGACTTTTTGTCTATGTGATATTCTCACCGCCATATCCTACCCCCTGTCTTAGGGGGAAACCTTGAATCTCTGAATTTTACTTCACTCATATAATCATAAGTGATATAAAGTGATAAAAAACAGAAAAAATAAATAAATAAGTAAAATGTTGTAATTCCTTGCCACCTTAAACCACTAATGCCGCGTACACACGGTCGGACTTTTCACCTGCAAAAGTCCGACGGACGCCGCCGGACAAAGTCCGGCGAAAAGTCCGACCGTGTGTGGTCTCCATCGGACTTCCGACGGACCGTTTCGGTCGGATTTTTGCGGAAATCCGACGTACTTTAGATTTGAAGCCTGCTTCAAATCTTTACGTCGTACCTCCGCCGGACTCAGTTCCTGACGGAAAGCCCGTTCGTCTGTATGCTAGTCCGAAGGACCAGATGCGACGGAGGAGCAGGTTACTGCATCTCGCGCTCGCTGCAATAGGAAAAACAAATCTTCCTATTGCGGCGAGCGCGGGGCATACCAGGCCCTTAGGTCTGGTATGGATTATAAAGGGGAACCCCTACGCCGAAAAAACGGCATGGGGTCCCCCTAAAATCCATACCAGACCCCGATCCGAGCACGCAGCCTGGCCGGTCAGGAAAGGGGGTGGGGACGAGCGAGCGCCCCCCCCCCTCCTGAACCGTACCAGGCCGCATGCCCTCAACATGGGGGGTGGGTGCTTTGGGGGAGGGGGGCGCCCTGCGCCCCCCCCCCAAAGCACCTTGTCCCCATGTTGATGAGGACAAGGGCCTCTTCCCGACAACCCTGGCCGTTGGTTGTCGGGGTCTGCGGGCGGGGGCTTATCGGAATCTGGGAGCCCCCTTTAATAAGGGGGCCCCCAGATCCCGGCCCCCCACCCTATGTAAATGAGTATGGGGTACATGGTACCCCTACCCATTTACCTAGGTAAAAAGTGTCAGTAATAAAACACAACACAGGTTTTTAAAATAATTTATTAAACAGCTCCGGGGGGGGGGTCTTCTTCCGTCTTCGGGGGTCCCTCCGGTTCATCTTCTCCCGGCGTCCGGTTGGTTCTTCTCCGCTCTCCGGCCTCTTCTCCCGGTGTCCCAGGTCTTCGGCCGGCCCCTCCGCTTTCTTCAGGTAGCTCTATTGCCAGCGGAGGTCCGGACTTCTGGGCTTCTTGGCTTCTTGGCTTCTTGTGTTCTCTTCTCTTCTCTTCCCCCAGATGTTGACACGACGCTCTCTCCGGCTGGACTGGTCTCCGAGGGCTGCGTTGTGACTTATATAGGCGGAGACCCCGCCCCCATATGATGTCACAGTCCCTGGGCATGCTGGGACTGTGACGTTTTAGGGGGCGTGGTCGACCACGCCCCCTAAAACGTCACAGTCCCAGCATGCCCAGGGCCTGTGACATCATATGGGGGCGGGGTCTCCGCCTATATAAGTCACAACGCAGCCCTCGGAGACCAGTCCAGCCGGAGAGAGCGTCGTGTCAACATCTGGGGGAAGAGAAGAGAAGAGAAGACAAGAAGCCCAGCAGCTCAGCAGCTCAGAAGTCCGGACCTCTGCTGGCAAGAGAGCTATCTGAACACAGCAGAGGAGCCGGCCGAAGAACTGGAACACCGGGAGAAGAGAGCGGAGAAGAACCAACCGGACCCCGGGAGAAGATGAAGCGGAGGGACCCCCGAAGACGGAAGAAGACCCCCCCGGAGCAGTTTAATAAATTATTTTAAAAACCTGTGTTGTGTTTTATTATTAACACTTTTTACCTAGGTGAATGGGTAGGGGTACCATGTACCCCATATTCATTCACATAGGGTGGGGGGGCCGGGATCTGGGGGCCCTCTTATTATAGGGGGCTCCCGGATTCCGATAAGCCCCCCGCCCGCAGACCCCGACAACCAACGGCCAGGGTTGTCGGGAAGAGGCCCTTGTCCTCATCAACATGGGGACAAGGTGCTTTGTGGTGGGGGGGGGCACCGTAAGGCGCCCCCTCCCCCAAAGCACCCCCCCCATGTTGAGGGCATGCGGCCTGGTACGGTTCAGGAGGGGGGGGGGCGCTCGCTCGTCCCCACCCCCTTTCCTGACCGGCCGGGCTGCGTGCTCGGATCGGGGTCTGGTATGGATTTTAGGGGGACCCCACGCCGTTTTTTCGGCGTAGGGGTTCCCCTTTATAATCCATACCAGACCTAAGGGCCTGGTATGCCCCGCGACGGGGCTCGCAAGGTGTCAATCTCGCCGATAAAAGCGGCAAGATTGACATCCTTTTCTAGTCCCGTCGCACCTGAGTCACGTTCAAAATGAACGGACTTGTCCGTGTGTGGGCAAGTCCGTTCATTCTGAAAGTCCGCCGGAACTCCGGCGAAAGTCCGTCGGAAAGACGGGCGGACCTAGCCCGCCGGAAAGTCCCGGCGTGTGTGGGCAAGTCCGTCCGTTTTAAAGTCCGGCGCACCTGGCGGACAAAGTCCGTCGGAAAGTGTGCCGGACCAAGTAGGATAGAAAGTCCGACCGTGTGTACGCGGCATAATGCCGCGTACACACGGTCGGACTTTTCGTCTACAAAAGTCAGACAGCCTGTCCGACAGACTTCCGGCAGACTTTCGGCGGACTTGCGGCGGACTTGCGGCATACTTTCTAACGAACGGACTTGCCTACACACGACCACACAAAAGTCCGACGGATTCGTACGTGATGACGTACACCGGACTAAAATAAGGAAGTTCATAGCCAGTAGCCAATAGGTGCCCTAGCGTGGCTTTTTGTCCGTCGGACTAGCACACAGACGAGCGGATTTCGGGGTCCATCGTAGTTACGACGTAAAGATTTGAAGCATGTTTCAAATCTAAAGTACGTCGGATTTGAGGCTAAAAAAGTACGTTGAAAGTCCGGAGAAGCCCACACACGATTGGATTACCAGCCAGCTTTAGTCCGTCAGCGTCCGTTGGACTTTTGTAGACGAAAAGTCCGACCGTGTGTACGCGGCATAAGACTCCACACTCAATAGGGCCAGAGAAAATGTTAAAATGATTGATGGTGAATCTGGTGAACCTAATGTAGGGGTGTCATTTACCTACATGGCTCTTAAAAATAACTTTCTGTCCCCAGCCTTGAGGCGATTCAGTTCGCATTTTGCAGCGCTTTACAAATCATTCATTCATTCATGGGTGACCCACTTCCTTCCACCCAACTTTGACAAATCTCTTTTACTCCCGTAATAGATATCATTAGTGGCGTATTGATATTGATATTCCCCACTAGGTTCCATCTGGTGACACCAGGGGTTCCCCCTCCTCCCACCCTGTCTTCCCTTTCTTCCCCTTTCCTTCTCTCCACTTTCTAAGCTTTCCTTCTCTCCACTTTCTAAGCTTTCCTCCTCTCCACTTTCTAAGCTTTCCTCCACTACTTTTTTCCTTATATGCCACGGCTCCCCCAATAGGGTAGCCAACTTCCCGGAATTATCTAGAGCATCACAGTAGACCCTCCTACACGAGCGCTGTCTCACATAGTGTCATAGTGTAAGTTCTACCTGTTAATTGCACTATCTGTGACAACTTAAACACTACCCATAAGCTCCAGTTTTCTGGGCTTTGGGTGTAACCTTGCGATGCCTAATAGGTATCTAAGGTCTACATGAACACATAACGCCCCAAGTATTTAAAATACATGGTTACTGTTAAGCTACCTGTTTACTTTTTTTGTTTGTTTTCACTGACCACAGTTTGAAAGTATCACTTGATTCATTACTGACCTACAAAACTCTTACACACGAGCTGAATCGTCTCCCCCTCATGGCCTTGAACTCAACCATTGAAATAGATTGCAATGTTTACATATGTTTATTATAGTTGTTCTTTCAGTTGTACCCATACATACGACCCTACTTCCTATGTCCTACTGTATGGTTGAACTCCCCTTCTTTTTTTTCTGTTCTTCCTAAAAACTACAATAAAAATATTGAACAAGGAAAAAAAAATAATAATAACTTGCTGTATCAAGTGGTAAAGCAAGGGGAGGATAAGGTAGAGCAACTAGTGGTTCCAAACCCTATCGTTGGATTTTTTTAGATTTAGCCAATGGTCATACAATGGGCGGACACCTGGGTATAGAGAAAACTAAGAAGGGAATAACCCAGAGATTCTTTTAGCCTGGATTATATGCAGATGTCAAAGAATATTGTGAGTCATTCCCAGAGAGTCAGTATTCTGTGCCATCATCCCATTTTCGCAGGCCGCTCAGTTACCGATAATTGAAGTGTCTTTTGAAAGAATTGGCATGGATCTGGTGGGACCAATAGTAAAGTCTGCCCAGGGCCATCAGCATACTGGTAATACTGGACTTTGCCACACAGTATCCTGAAGCCATACCCTTGTGTAATACCTCAGCTAAGACTATTGCCAAAGAGCTTGTCCAGGTATTTAGTCGTGTGGGTATTCCAAAAGCGTTATTAATGGATCAAGGCACACCATTTATATCCAGAGTCACTAAATGATTGTGCAAGTTGTTCAAAATCTCCCATCTCAGTACCTCTTGTCTACCACCCCCAAACTAATGATCTTGTGGAGAGATTTAACAAGACGCTTAAAAACAAGTTAAAAAGGTGGTGGACAAAGATGGAAGTAATTGGGAAATTTTGCTGCCATACCTCATGTTTGCTATACAAGAGGTACTTCGGGCCTCTACAGGTTATTCCTTGTTTGAACTACTGTATGGTAGACATCCCAGGGAATTGCTAGATGTCACAAAAGAAACGTGGGAGGGAAAGACCACACTTTATAGAAGCGTCATCGAGCATATCTCACTGATGCAAGATAGGATTGCCGCTGTCGTGCTGCTTGTACGGGAACATATGGAGCAAGCCCAGGAGGTCCAGAGAAGGTTTTATAATCGGGGTGCCCAGACCAGAACCTTTAAACCTGGTGATAGAGTGCTGGTACTAGTCCCCACAGTTGTTGATGCAGGCTCTTTGTGCACAACCTGTGCTCATGACCCCAGATTTCACAAAGGAGTTTGTGGTACAGACAGACACCTCTGATGTGGGGCTGGGTGCTGTACTGTCACAAATCAGAGACAGGGAGGAGCACCCAGTGGTCTACCTGAGCAGAAAGCTTAACAGACATAAGAAAAACTATGCAATTGTTGAGAAGGAATGTTTAGCTATCAAATGGGCCATTTAGATGCCCTGAAATAATACCTGTTGGGAAGACCATTCAAACTAGTCACTGATCATGCCCCATGGATGTGTGATAACAAGGAGAAAAAAAACAGTCGCGTGGCAAGGTGGTTACTTGCCCTTCAAGTTTTTAAGTTCACAGTGGAGCATAGAGCTGGGAAACTCCAGAATAATGCAGATGCCCTTTCCCGTGTCCATTGTCTGGTTGGGACAGTTGCTCAGCTGTAGGGGCTTGAGCAGAGGGGGGTGGGATTTGGGACATTATGAAAGGTGAGGTGATTGGTGGATGTTATGTTTCACCTCGCATGTGTTCATTTGCAGAGAACTAAGGTTAAATCCTGTCCGGGTTTTACCAGGCACCTTGGCAGGGTTGGTTCCGGACCAGATTTTGAGGTCCACTTGTGTCCACCAACAGGTGGTATAAATAAAGCAGAGAGAGAGAGATATTTGCAATATCTTGTGGGGGACTGAAAGAAGCCCCTCACCTGTGAGTTTGGATACTGAACTGTTTAGTTGGTGCCTGCATGGCGAGGATTTATTTCCTGTTTTGTTTATTCTATTTTTGTGCAACCATTTAACATATAATTGATGTAAACAACAGTCAGCATAATTCTCATGTTATCAACTATTAAGAGTACAATTCAAATTTTATCGAACAAACCTCCTAATGATAACAGTTTTTATTTTTCAAAATAAAAAACTTACAATGCTGTATTTGCTGTTCCAAATTATTACGCACAGTAAGTTTCAAAACACTTTATAGGTTGTAAAGAACTTAAAATTGTCATTTGTTGTGTTTGCAGCATATTTACTGAAATCAAAAGCTATTTCAATCAAACTTTGAACAACATTTTAACTTTTTAAACATTTTAACAAGTCACGTTACAGTTTAACATAGGACCCCTTATTTAATAGCAGCTTCACAAGTCTTGCATCCATTGAACATTTGATTTTTTGGACAGTTTCTGCTTGAATTTGTTTGCAAGATGTCAGAATAGCCTCCCAGAGCTGCTGTTTGGGTGTAAACTGCCTCCCACCCTCACAGATCTTTTGCTTGAGGAGGCCACACCATGACTTTCTCTCCTTTTATCCCCATAGCAGCCATTGATGCAGAGGTATTCTTTGCAGCATGAGATGATGCATTGTCATGCATGAAGATGATTTTATTACAGAAAGCATAGTTCTTCCTTCTGTACCGGGGAAGGAAGTGGTCAGTCAGGAACTCCACATACTTTGCAGAGGTCATCTTTACACCTTTGGGGATCCTAAAGGGGCTGAACAGTTCTCTACCCATGATTCCGGCCCAAAACGTGACTCCACCACTGCCTTGCTGACGTTGCAGCCTTGTTTGAACAGGGTGGCCATCCACCAACCATCCACTACTCCATCCATCTGGACCATCCAGGGTTGCACGGCACTCATCAGTGAACAGGGCAGTTTGAAAATTAGTCTTTATGTATTTTTCTGCCCAAGGCAGCCGTTTCTGCTTGTGAGCATTGGTTAGTGGTGGCCGAATGGAAGGTTTATGCACAGTTGCAAGACTCTGGAGGACTCTACACCTTGATGTCCGTGGGACTGCAGAGGCACCAGCAGCTTCAAATATCTGTTTTCTGCAATGTAATGGTGTTTTAGCAGCTGCTCTCTTGATCTGATGCATGGATCTGGCAGAAATCTTCCTCCATCAGCCTTTATCTGCACGAAACCCGTCTGTGCTCTGAATCAGCCACAAATCTCTTAATAGTGAGATGATCACGTTTTCGTGAAATATCTAATGTTTTCATACCTCGTCCAAGGCATTGAACTATTTCACTCTTTTTTAGCAGCAGAGAGATCCTTTTTCTTTCCCATATTGCTTGAAAATGGTGCTCTGCTTAATAATGTGGAACACCCTCCTTTAGTAGTTTTTCTTTTAATTGGGCTCACCTGGCAATCTAATTATCACAGGTGTCTGAGATTGTTTTCAGTGATCAAAAGAGCCCTGAGACACAATGCCATCCATGAGTTAAACTGAAAAACAAAATATTTAATCTTTGTGACACTGAAATAGAATTTGCATAATAATTTGGAACAGGGTGTACATACACCCGCACACACCGAGCTGCCTTGCATGTGACCACAGCAAGCAGCTTGGCTGCTCACAAATACACAGGTTCCAGGGCCCCTAAGGTTCTCCACCCAACCTTACTGTCCTGTGCATGGAGGTTGGCTGGAGGACTACTACATTTCCAATCACTGTAAAAATAGCCACGCTCTCTCTACCGGGAATACTCACACATTCAGTCCAAGCACCAGCTTCCAGGACTAAAACAGCCAGGTTTGCACCAGGAAGTATTCCCTCCACTTCATCTTCCATGCACTGGCTGTAAAGAGATACTTGTCCCTTATATATGGCAGCCAGATCTTGCAAAAAAAAAAAAACATATTTTACTGTTTTAAGGCAGTAGTTGAATAGAAAAATCCATATATTGGCAAGGCATGAAACTGTCCATCTTCAAAATGAATTGGCTGTCACCTGACGCTAGGTATGAACTTAGCCTACTTAAATGACCATGACAGTCAGGCAACCATAATTTTCAGAATGAAAAGTCTGTATTGGCATGCTTCATATTTCTATCAGTATTTTTTTCACAAATGATGTAAAATCTGTTTTTATCACATAGATATAGCGATTTTTTTTTTTTTTTCAAATAGGGCTGCAAATGGTTTAGAAATAAGATGCACAAAGAAAACCTTTTTTTTCCACCCCGTCTAGATATTTTTAAGGGAATGTGTAGTGCTATCCACTACACAGTGCTCCAGGAACTAGCACTGACTATACAATTTGTATTTGTACTACTGCCATGTTTTGTTGAGGGAACGCCTGCTTTAATCTACTCACATCGCTGTGTGAATCAACTACATGAACATTACATGCAGTTTTAGCAAGGCCTAATTTGTTCTGGTTAATTGGTTAAAGCTGAACTCCTGGCAGATATTAAAAACACAGTTTAATCCAGTTATGTATTTATTATCAGAAAAACTCTGTGGTTTATATAGGACTGGTATAAGAAAGCAAAGGGAGAAATATGTAGATTGCTTGATAAAAAATATTGCTTAGTGTTGCTCAAAAAATCCTAGAAATTATGGCTTTTGGTTATTTGTTCTCTGAATGAGAGGGGAAAAATTCTGAATTTCCATTTCTCTTAGGGCACTTTCACACTGGTTCTCTTCAGTTTTTTGCAAAGGACATGAATCAAAAACTGTACCAAAAACGCTTATGCCACGTACACACGGTCTGACTTTTCATCTACAAAAGTCCGACGGACGCCGACGACCAAATCCGGTGGACAATCCGATCGTGTGTGGGCTTCCCCGGACTTTCAGCAGACTTTTGCAGCCGCAAATCTGACGGACTTTAGATTTGAAACATGCTTCAAATTTTTACGTCGTAACTCCGCCCGTCTGTATGCTAGTCCGACGGACAAAAACCCACACTAGGGCAGCTATTGGCTACTGGCTATCAACTTCCTTAGTTTAGTCCGGTGTACGTCATCACGTACGAATCCGTCGGACTTTTGTGTGATCGTATGTAGGCAAGTTCGTTAGAAAGTCCGCCGCAAGTCCGCCAAAAGTCCGTCGAAAGTCTGTCGGACGGGCTGTCGGACTTTTGTAGCCGAAAAGTCCGACCGTGTGTACGCGGCATTAGGGGCTTTTTTTGCAGCATTATTTTTAGGTGTTTTTGATGCAGTTCCTTATCATTTCAGTGAGGAGGAGCGTTTTTTGGGTGGTTTTTGAATACTCCAAACATGCTCCAAACATACTGCTAGCAGGACTTTTTACACCGCTACGGAAGCGCACCACCTCAGTGTGAACACATTCATAGATTTTTAAAAGCTGCATTTTTCTCGAGCTTTTCAGGCTTTTACAGAGATCAGGGATGAGCATTACATTTTTCACAAATTTATGCTGAACCCCCAACCTGAACTAATGCATTCGGTTGGTTGGCCGGTCAGTTGGTTGGCCGGTCATTCACCAGCCCAACACTAGGTCGCAGGCAGCGCTTCATGGCGGTGGCTTCACCCTGCATCTCCTCCTCCTCGGCTTCCCCTGCATCTACTCCCTGCTCCTCCTCGACAGCCAATAGGATTGCTTCTCCTCTTGGTATATCGGGTGACGGGGCATCTCAGGACCCACTTCCTGATTGGCCGGGAGGGGAATCGGGAAGACCATAGCGAATATTAATTTGTTATTGTCACACAAGTGGCCCACCCTTTTTTGAAGCCAATTAGAGCCTCAGGCTCTAATCACGTGCTTTAAAAAAAAAAAAAACATTTAAAATCCATGCTTCCGGCGCCCTGCATGTAGATTAGTGGTCGGACACATGGATTAACACCCCTGCACCCTGTATGGACTGGCCGCCACTGCAATTTTTAATGTTACCTTTTTAGTTGGGCTCAATTTCAGCAGCAGCATCTGATTAAGTTTAACTTAAAAAAAAAAGACTACGTGCACAGTATAAAAACTTTCCTAGGCTGCAGCAAAAGATTTTACTAACTCTGTCCATAGTATAAAGTATATGCACCCATACCAGGCTACATTTTGAAAAGGAAAGAGACCAGACCACTTTCAATTCAAAAATCAACATTTAGTGTATTATGTAGTAGAAGAAAAGTGAGCATAATATTCTACTGACCCCTTACAGAGTATTTAATGTGGTATTAAACCCAAAATCAAAAAATGTAATATATTCCAGCTTAACAGCCCTTAGATGTGGTGGTGGCTGTATTTGTTTTCTTTTTTAGGCATTTTCCCCTCAGTTTACAGCTGGTGATTTGGTCAGTAACCCACCTCCTGCATTAGAGTGTGCCCCTGTGCTCCTTCATCCAGAGTGGCACATTTGGTCACAGCATTGTCAGTCTGGTAGGAGAAAAGCGTTAGGTGTATTAGCAGATTCAGATACACTAACAGACTGAATCCAAACTCCAACTCACATTGCAGTTACAGCAACAGTTTTTTTTTCTTTTGCGATAAAGGTTTTACATGAATAAATAAAAGCTGATCATTGTAAGCCCCACTGGCAAATGGTTTAACTGCTACATTTGCATGAGAGTGTGTTCTGTTGAAAAACAGACTTAATGGCCAGATCACCAGGTGAAAATAAAGGATCACATCTAAGAATTGGTAAGATGCAATATAATAAATGTTTGCTTTTAGGTTTAATACTGCTTTAAGCACTTTTACTAGGCCAAATTTTGAAAAGGAGAGACAACAGGAAGCTTTTAAGTAATAAATCAAAAAAAGAGTATATCATAGAAAAAAAGCCTGCAAAACATTGTAATGACTCTTTACACATTTTTTTAAGCAGAGCTTAACTGTATCTGAACACCTAAAACAAAAAATGCTATTTAATTACTTTTCAATATTAAAAGCAAACTCCCCCATCCATCCAGGTCTCTGTTTTATTTTGTTGAAACATCACTTTGAAAAACATACCCTAGCATTTCTAATTGTAGACTTCTTGAGTAAGGGCAGGTGATTCATGAAGCATTTACTTCCTGGAATCCATCTGCTCTTAGCTCAGGCATGCTGGCAGGAGGTTGTGCTTGGCTGACAACCACCCTCCTCCAAATGAAAGCAAAAATGCCCATGAAGACTTCTACGATGCATGGCATCATTTTGGTCTAGGTCAGAAACCAGGAATATTTAAAATAAATAAATATATTACTCCCCTATCTGCAGCATAAAGATGAAAGAATAATGTTGAATGAGAGAGTAGTTTTAATAGGCTGCAGCTTTAAAAGTTGAGATACTAGTCAGCTTTAAATCATTATATCAGCATTGGATTGTATCTTTTTACAAATAAAGCAAAATATTGTTGTGCTTCTACACAGATCATTCAAACAGCTTTTAATTAAGAAATCAACATTAGAGTGTAATTGTGTGATTATGTAACAGAAAAACATTGTACTGATTCCATACATAGTATTTAACCACTTGCCGACCGCCGCACAAATATACGTTGGCAAAATGAATCGTACAGGCAAATGGGTGTACCTGTACGTCCCTTTGAATTTGCCACCTTACGCACACGCGCCGCCAGCCGCAGGAGCGTGCCCGTGGGTGCCGCAAACTCTATGTTCGCCGGCAACCCGCGATCGTGAGATGGAGAGGCAGAACAGGGAGATATGTAAACAAGGCATTTCCCTTTTCTGCCTAGTGACATGACAGAGATCTAGTGCTCCCTGTCATCGGGATCAGTGATCGCTTGCCATGTCAGTGGTAGCCCATTCCCCCCCCATAGTTAGAATCACTCCCTAGGACACACTTAACCCCTTGACCGTCCCCTAGTGTTTAACCCCTTCCCTGCCAGTATCGTTTATACAGTAATCATTGGCTATTTATAGCACTGATCGCTTTATAAAAGGCAATGGTCCCAAAATAGTGTCAAAAGAGTCCGATAATGTTGCAGTCCCGATAAAAATCGCAGATCGCCACCATTACTAGTAAAAGAAAATTAATAATAAAAATGCCATAAATCTATCCCCTATTTTGTAGACACTATAACTTTTCCGCAAACCAATCAATATACACTTAATGTGTTTTTTTCTGTTTTTTTATATTTTTTCTGGATATTTATTGTAGCAAAAAGTAAAAAATATTGCTTTTGTTTTGTTTTTGTTTTTTTGCTTTTTTTTCAAAATTTTTGCTCTTTTTTGTTTATAGCGCAAAACATAACTGAGGTGATCAAATACCACTAAAAGAAAGCTTTATTTGTGGGAAAAAAGGACGTCAATTTTGTTTGGGTATAACGTCGCACAACTGCGCAATTGTCAGCTAAAGCGACACAGTCCTGAAACGCAAAAAATGCTCTGGTCAGAAAGGGGGTAAATCCTCCCGGGGCTGAAGTGGTTAAATAGTTGTACTAGGCCACATTTCGAAAAGGAGAGAAACCAGGCAGCTTTTTATAAAAAAAAAATATTATACTGTATTATTTCATTAAAAAAGCCAGCAAAATATTGAGTTTACTCCTTAAATAATATTTTTATTAGGCTACATTTTGAGAAACACCAGGCAGCTTTTAAATCAACATTAGAGTGTAAAAATGTTCACAAGAAAAAAGCCAGCAAAATATTGTGCTTCATTTTTGAGTAGCAGGATCTGCTTAGTAATGAGAATGTGCCACAGGAAGAAGAGAACAGAAGATCCTAGTTGGTGACAGCCTGCCAGGACTTTGTCCTTGCTAAAGGGATGAGAGTAGAGTGATGGGTGGGCACAGAGGAAGGAGGTGGTTTAGAAAAGACCTAAGAACAGTAGATAGGCCATACTGTTTGTTACATCCCCTGGTGTGCTCTTTATATTATTTTTTATGCATTCTCCTCTTTTCTGCTTAAGCTGATCTTCCCTTTCCAGGACTTGGCCTGGTCCTATTAAATCTCTTTGCATTGTTACATTTGTGTTGGTGATTGTCTATCTGGTTCAGTTCAGGCAGGGGCGTCGGGAGGGGGTGGCTAGACGTGGCTGAAGCCCCGAATGTGCCCCCGAAAAGCCCCGAGCCTCAGGCATGCAGCTCTTCATTATTAGCCCCGAGCGGCGAGCACCAGGACCGATCTGATACTGAGCGCCGCCGAATTTGGCCGAGTTTGGCCGAGTGCCGTAGCAGGTCCCACCTTCTGGAGCCTGCAACGCCTATCATGGATGTCCCCCTGGTCCAATGCTGGGACCGCGGGACATGTGACGTCCATCATAGGCGCTGCAGGCTCCAGAAGGCGGGAATTACAATGCGCCCGCCGCGCCACTGTAAGATCCCCGCTCAGCACTCGAGCTGCCCGCTCTCCTCTCCTCCTCCTCCTCTGACTGTCTGACTGCCTGGCTGCTGTGACACCGCACACCACGGCTGAGCTGAGGTAGGTCAGACAGTGTATGTGGGTCAGGCAGGTCAGTGTAGGTAAATGTCAGTGTAGGTAAATGTCAGTGTAGGTAAATGTCAGTGTATGTAAATGTCAGTGTAGGTAAATGTCAGTGTAGGTAAATGTCAGTGTAGGTAGGTCAGTGTAGGTAAATGTCAGTGTATGTAAATGTCAGTGTAGGTAGGTCAGTGTAGGTAAATGTCAGTGTAGGTAGGTCAGTGTAGGTAGGTCAGTGTAGGTAAATGTCAGTGTAGGTAAATGTCAGTGTAGGTAAATGTCAGTGTAGGTAGGTCACTACGGTCAGTGTAGGTAAATGTCAGTGTAGGTAGCTCAGTGTAGGTAGGTCAGTGTAGGTAAATGTCAGTGTAAGTAAATGTCAGTGTAGGTAGGTCACTATGGTCAGTGTAGGTAGGTCACTATGGTCAGTGTAGGTAGGTCAGTGAATGTAAATGTCAGTGTAGGTAGGTCAGTGCAGGTAAATGTCAGTGTAGGTAGGTCACTACGGTCAGTGTAGGTAGGTCACTACGGTCAGTGCAGGTAGGTCAGTGAATGTAAATGTCAGTGTAGGTAGGTCAGTGTAGGTAGTTCACTACTGTCAGAGTATGTAGGTCAGGTAGGTCGCGGCCCAGCCAAAAAAAAAAGGCCTGCATCACGTGTACAACTTGCTTTATTAATTTTCAGCTAAACATAGTAAAAGAACAATAGAAAGCTGAGGAAATAATTGGCAGCTGCCAAAAAAAATAAATAAAAAATCAGACCGGTTTAGTACAATGCATTTCATACATTCAGGATAAAGCAACGCCCCTAAAGGTGACAAATTCTCCAATGAAAAGAAGGCAGCCAAGGCCCCAATTAAAATAGGGAATGGTTTACACATTTCAGACCACAGCAAAAATGAAGGACAATGTACATTGTCAATGGATAGGTGCTGTAGCTGTAGAGGGAGCGTGTACACATGCAACGGGGTAATGGTGAACTAGTCACAATATTGATAGCACTGATAATGGCAATCCAGTATTGGGAGATGGCTGGGCAGGCCTAGAATATATGGGAAAACTTGAAGGTACCAAAAGTAGTAATGAAAGGGTACATTATATGAGGAATGAAGTGCATCAAAAGGTAGCAAACAGTGGTTTCCAACTATATGCTCTACAGTCTTAATTTTATATTTGGCCCAACCATGCCAAAAGGGAAGGACATAAACGTGAGGGAGGAATGGTTTGATTCATAAAAGGAGAAATGGAGATTGGAGGAAAGGACTCCAAATGAAGTCCCATTTTTATTGAGTGGATAAGGGGCATTGTGTTTTTGACACAACAGAAAGCAGTGTGCTCCAAGAGAGTGTAGGATCACAGCCTCTAACATAGTGGAGGCATTAGAGATTTCAGGCTGTAGCCACCAGTGTGCCATTGCTAGCTTGGTAGCTAGAAAATATTTCTGACAGGTTAGCATGGCCAGTCTGCCCTGAAGGAGTCAAGGTAGTAAACTTTTATATCAAAGTGGTTGAGAGCCCCACAGGAAGGTCGTAAATAACTGGTTTAGGTAAAAAGAGATTTGAAAACCCACTGGGGGGAGTGGGAGTTGAAGAAAAACAGATATGTAAATTTTGGGGAGAATTTTTCATTTTTAGTAAATTAATATGGCCAGCCAGGGAGAGTGACAGGTTGACTCCCACCCCCACCCCCCACACCCCCGCCCTCAGTTTAACCTTAGCATCCTAAACTGAAGCATAGTAATTCTCTGGTTATAACAAAAAGTGTTGGAGAGAGCAGGCAGCTCTGAAAGGAAGTTGAAAAAGTTTCCAAGATGAATGAATGGAAGCCATCAGGCTACTACCACACCTACCTACTACACCTACCACAGATACAGCCATTCTATTGAATCAAATGCCTCATCTGTGTCTAGAGAGGCTATTGTTCAAGAGTCCTGATTCTAGTGATGAGCATGGATATTTGAAAATAGCCTGTGAATAGATTTGTGGGGCATGAAATCTGTTTGGTCCTGACCTAATAAAGTGTGGACGATCTGGCTGATTCTAGAATTCAAAAGTTTGGTCAGTATTTTCAAATCACAGTTGAGGATGGCTATCGGCTATAGGAGGCACAGAGAAAGGAATTCTTTGGAGGCTTATGGATGTATATAATATGATCCTCTCACACTGAGGGGGTAAGTGAACCATTAGCTAGGCATAAATTATAAAAGAATGTTCATTTTGAGACCAAGGGATCAGCATGTGCCTTAAAAAAAAAATATGTGGAGGCCCTGAGGCCTCCAGGGGCCTTGCCAGTAAGAAATGAGTTAATTTCCAGTAGAACCTGTTTCTCTCAGAAAGGCAGCCCAGAGCCAGAGGGTCCAATAAGGGGGCAAGGGCAGAATGGGTAAAATCTGACTGCAGAGAGGAGGCATAAAGGGCAGTGTATTAAGCTGTGAATTCTGCCATTATTTCCACCTGGGAAGTGACTACAGGTCTAGACCATCAGTTCTACTAACTGCTGTGACAATGGTGAGTGGCCTATCCTGTTGTGCAAACATGGCAAGAAATTTCATTTCATTTTTATCTCTCTGCTCAAAAATCTTATGGAGATCTAACCTAGAAACTTCGGTCAGGTGCAAGTACAGTTCCCTCCTCACAGACATGAGCTGAGCAAAATGTCAAAGGGGGCAGAGGAGGCATACTTCTCTGTCCTGTCATCTACAGTCTTCTGCAGGCTTTAAGTGGTTAAAGCTGGCTCCAATTTGATGGCCCAAACCAAAGATATGTAGTGACTCCTTGCAGAAGCCTTAAAAGTATCCCATACCAGCTAGAGAGGATGACTCAGCATTGGTATCCCAGTATTCCTATAGACAAGATGGGATAAGTTACATGGAATGAGGATGAAAATGAAACCTATTCTGACCCTAGTCTTCAAATGGAATTATCGCGGCACTGACCAGTCAGAAAGGCCTGCAGGGAGATATCAAACTTTCTGAATATCAGCCAAAAGAGAGGGATTGGCAAATGCCAATTTAATGCTGGGTGAGGTTTTATGGGTGGCGGAGAAACAGGAGTATACCTAGAAGAGGAATACTTCCATTGCCAAACGTTGGTAAGATCAGCTGCCAAGGCTGAAGTGGGCAAATATTCAGTCTATCATGATCAGTGGACATGGTGGCATAAAAGTTACACATGATCAAAAATTTAGCTGGGCAATAAGAGGTCACCTCTCCAGAACCTGATACAAGAGGTGAGCTTTGAAAGGAGAAGGCAAATAAACGTTAGTGAGAACATATTTCTGGCTCCACAACGTGAACACAAGGATCACAAATTTACCATTAGGATCTGTGTGCACCACCTCAATAATACATGGTAGAGTTTAGCTTATCGGGATAGGGACCCCCTCGAAAAAGAGGAATATCTGGTGAGAAACACTCTTTTTGCACCCAGGGTCTCTTTGGAGCCATAATTTTGCTGCCCATCAGCCAGCTCAGCTGACAGTTTAGAAAAAAAAAATGGGATGCATTCCTAAATTCACAGATAACTGACTGACGTAACGTTTATAAGTAATAACGCCAGGTATCGTTGATCGAGTCGATGGGCAGCTTTGCCTGTGTCAGGAAAAAGTTAACTCTGCTGAACCTGAACAAAAAAATAAAAGACCCTAGCAAAATTGTGTTTAAACAAAACCTCCTGTACATCCCTCCAAAAAATTAAACCTACTAAAAAAAATACTAAACCCAAACCCTAAAACACTAAACCATAAGAGGGGTGGGGAAGGGAATATAGTCTGAGTAACCCACTACACTGAAATTTACCATAATAGTGTAGCAAAATAGACTTTTTTTTTATAGTACTGTCTATATCACTGGTTAGCACAATATAAGAACAACTGTGTCTCTCTCTAAACACTCAGCTATCCCTATCTACTCAAAGTCTCCATACACACTGACAAAAGGCTGCTGGGAAACATAGCCTTTATGGAGAGAGGGGTGGCACTTAAGAATACCCTCATTCATTGGTGTGTGCAGCCTATTGCATTTTGGGTGTGCACCCCAAAGCTCAAACACTAATGCCTTTCTCTTCAGCCTCAGTTGCACTGGACAGTGAATGAGTGGGAAGAGCTGAACGCCATCCTGTTCATTCAAAAACTGAAGCATAATAAAGCATAATAAACACAGTTTACTTACTTACTTCAGTTATGATTGAACACAGCGAGTGAGTGTGATGATCACTGTGTTCATTTAGGCTTAATGTACACGGAACATTTTACAACCTCTCCTGAACGATTCAACTTGACAGATAGTAACCGACATTTAAAAATATCCATTTTGCCGTGTTTACATCCCGCGTTTAGCCGCATTTGCGTTTTTAGAAGCTTTTTTTTTTTTTTTTTAAATACCATATTTATCGGCGTATAACACGCACTTTTTTCCCCTTAAAATCAGGGGAAAGTCGTGGGTGTGTGTTATACGCGATCTCCGCTATCGCTATGTGAATGTCGGCGATCGCCGCCGACATTTACATAGCGAGTAGTTTTAAATATGGCGCCGCGGAGTTCGGAGGGACTCGGCGGTGCTGAACGAGCGCCGCCGAAATCACAGAGCCGAGATACACATACCCGAGTGTATTCGGCTCTTTCCGGCGCCGCTCACAGTCACGCCCAGTCCCGCCATTGGACCTGTGTTATGTCCATCATAGGGCGGGACTTGGCGGGACTGTGAGCGGCGCCAGAAAGAGCCGAATACACTGGGGTATGTGTATCTCGGCGGCGTTCGTTCAGTTCCGCCGAGTCCCTCCGAACTCCGCGGCGCCATATTTAAAACTACTAGCATGTGTATGTCAGCGGCGACAGGCGGTAGACATGGACACTGGGGACAAGGCTGCACTGGGGACAAGGCTGCGCTGACAAGGCTGCACTGGGGACAAGGCTTCACTGGGGACAAGGCTGCACTGGGGACAAGGCTGCACTGACAAGGCTGCACTGACAAGGCTGCACTGGGGACAAGGCTGCACTGACAAGGCTGCACTGGGGACAAGGCTGCACTGACAAGACTGCACTGGGGACAAGGCTGCACTGACAAGACTGCACTGGGGACAAGGCTGCACTGACAAGGCTGCACTGACAAGGCTGCACAGGGGCAAAGGCTGCACTGACAAGGCTGCACTGACACTGAAAAGGCTGCAATGACACTAACAAGGCTGCAGATGAACACTGATGAGGCTGCATTGATGGGCATTTTAATGTAAGTTTCTTTTCCTTAAACTTCCCTCCTAAAAGTTTTTTTCCTTAAAATTCTCTCCTAAACTTGGGGTGCGTGTTATACGCCGACGCGTGTTATACGCTGATAAATACGGTAGTCAAAAATTAAAAACGCCTGTACAGGAAATGCAGCTAAACGCGAGTTACCGCGTTTAAAAGCTGTTACAGGCATTTGGCGTTTCAAATGCTTCTAAACTCAAATGCCTAGAAATGACTATAAACAATCCTGTGTAGATGTACTGATAAGATAACAGAGCAGAGTTCAGGGGCAGCTGAAAAAAACACCCAACTAATCCTAAACATCCGTTTACCAGCAGCAGTGTACACGAAGCCTTAGAAAAGGAAGGGGCCAGTAAATTACATATTTACTAGCCCCTGTTTTTCATTCAAAACATCCCGCCCAGCAGTTGGAGGAGAGGAGGGAAGCCAGTAGCACTGCGGGGGGAGGCGCAAAGTGAGGGGAGGCTTGGACAGGAGGGGGAATCGCACTGCATTTAGTGATTAGGGTGTGCCCACCTGACTACAGTTCAAAGTCCAGGAAGTGTTTGCTATAAAAGCGAATTGCTGCATTAGCTTAACATTTTCCCAAACTGGAAACAATTGGAGTCCGGGTAAGACCTGGACCTGAAACACAGCCCTACATTTGACTGTAATCCTTGCTGTGCTTATGTATTACACTTTGGCACTATTTATTTCCTACTGGATACAATCCCTTATGTGTTCCGACCATTGAACCTACCTAATGACTGGTACTTCAATTTGACCTGCTTAGCTGTCAGTCGGCATTAGCTTTCTGAGAGTGCCTACCATGCAAGAGAAAACTGGGATAGGCACACACCACTCATTATATTGCAAGAGAGCCTGATCACAATTCTACAAATGAAAATACAATCGCTTTTATATTGTATTTCAGTATTTATTACAAAAATAAAACTAAAAAGCACATACATAGACTTACATACATTCACAGATAATGCCTATGAGCATATTTATGACACCATCTACATAATCAAAAATAATCAAAAATAATAATACAAATTAGGGGTGCGGAAATTAACGATTAATTCTTCGATTAATCATTAATTTTTTTGATCGATCAAAATTTTTTTGATCGGTAGGCTGCCTGCCCTGGGGCCGCTTTGGGCCAAGCTGTGTCTGCAGCGCAGCGCCGCCTTGCGCCCTCCTCCTCCTCCTCCACTATATGTCATACACAGTCTGCGGGCATCTCCCGCTGTGTGTCTCCGAGCTGAGTGTGAAAACTTTGCCCGCGCTGTGAGAAAAGTCCCGCCCTCCTCCTAGGTCAGCTCGTGTGATAGACGCAGTGTTCTGTCTATAGACGCAGTGTTCTGAGCTGATCTAGGAGGAGGGCGGGACTTTTCTCACAGCGCGGCCAAAGTTTTCACACTCAGCTCCGAGACACACAGCGGGAGATGCCCTCAGACTGTGTAATCCAGGCACAGGCACTGACTACAGTGAGGCTGCGATTATGGGCACTGTGAGACTGCATTATGGGCACGGTGAGGCTGCGATTATGGGCATGGTGAGGCTGCGATTATGGGCACGGTGAGGCTGCGATTATGGGCACGGTGAGGCTGCATTATGGGCATGGTGAGGCTGTGATTATGGGCACGGTGAGGCTGTGATTATGGGCACGTGAGGCTGCGATTATGGGCACGGTGAGGCTGCGATTATGGGCACGTTGAGGCTGCGATTATGGGCACGGTGAGGCTGCATTATGGGCACGGTGAGGCTGTGATTATGGGCACGGTGAGGCTGTGATTATGGGCACGTGAGGCTGCGATTATGGGCACGGTGAGGCTGCGATTATGGGCACGGTGAGGCTGCGATTATGGGCACAGCGAGGTTGCGATTATGGGCACGGTGAGTTTGTGATTATGGGTATGGTGAGACTGCATTATGGGAACTGTGAGGCTGCGATTATGGGCATGGTGAGACAGCATTATGGGCATGGTGAGGCTGCGATTATGGGCACGGTGAGACTGCAGTATGGGCACGGTGAGGCTGTGATCATGGGCACGGTGAGGCTGCGATTATGGGCACAGTGAGACTGCATTATGGGAACGGTGAGACTGCGATTATGGGCACGGTGAGACTGCATTATGGGCACGGTAAGGCTGCGTTTATGGGCATGGTGAGGCTGAGTTTATGACGTGTGACATCCTAGCCATGCCCCGCTAAGTCCGGCTTCGGCCATAAGTTTTGGAACGATCTAGTAAAGCCTGTTTGTACTGGACACAATCAGGTAATTGGTTGGTATACTGTCTCTACCCGGTGTGGTGCTGTCATGTGAGCGGGGCACTCTGGACAAGATCAATCCTTAAGATATCTATTAGGAAATTCTGGACTATTAGCCTCTATGGTGGGAGGATACTAGATTGATTCAGACTGATTCAGTTTATACATGGATGATTTGGATGCTGTCACTTATACCAACCAAGTACCTGATTGTGTCCAGTACAAACAGGCTTTACTAGATCATTCCAAAACTTACCTGGAGATCTGTTTTTTATCTGACCATCCACTAAGGCTAAGGATACCATTCCCCGCTCACCTTATCTTACTTCATCTCCGTATTGGAAAATAATACATCAAAAGCTCCTGATGAAGCGTTATTGAACACGTAACATGTAGAGCAAGCTGAGCTGAGCTACATATGATACACCGTCTACTCGAAAACTTGCTATTATTGATAGCGTGAATTGCTCGATTTTCCCATATTTCTATTTTTATTATTATTTTTGATTATGTAGATTGTGTCATCAATATGCTCATAGGCAATATCTGTGAATGTATGTAAGTCTATGTATGTGCTTTTTAATTTTATTTTTGTAATAAATACTGAAATATTTTTACATAAAAAAAGCCCTTCTTTGTTATGCCTATAAAGTCCATTAGTTAAAAATTCCTCTTAATTATGCAGTCTCTGGTTATTGCTTGTACCATGTTTGCAGTCTCTGACCATCTCTTGTAGTAAACCCATAAACTCTGACTATCTCCTGTTGCACACCCTCAGTGTCTTGACAGCTTTCTGTTGCATTACATTCACTGAATATTATGTGCAACCCCTTGGTGATGTCAGGTCCCCTTATATTAATAAAGCTGATCCCCACTGGTGTTATAGTGTTTTTAAAAAAACATGAAAGTAATTTACATTGTAAAAGCAACACTGTTCAGCTCTTGAGAACAATTTATTTTAATACAGCTTTGACGTTCCATTTTTTTTTTTTATTTTTTTTTTTCGGTTTGAACTGGAGCAGAATTATATTACACAGGAATGTGCTGAATAACCAAAGTTAACGGTTACGCCCAGTGCAAGTTCCCATCAAGCCGTGCAAAATAATTCTGATTATTTATCTGAAAAGGCCCATTTCATTTGGATGACATTTCCCTCTTATATTATTCTCAACTCGTGCTTGCCAGTCTAAGCAAATTATATTGTTCTGTGACTGTAGGCCCTCCCTCTGTTAAATACATCATGTCTGAAACGGCATTGCAAACAGCGGCAAACAAGGCTGAAAATGTGAAAATATTTCAGAGTCTAACCTTACCCGCTGTGATAAAGACAGGAGTGGTCTGATTGTACAGCACCTTCATATAATAGGCAGGATTTTTTATTTTTTTTTCCCACTGCGCCGACAGATTTTTCTGTCTTAATGTTGCGTTTGTAGCTTGCATTAAAGTGATTCTGTCACATCTGAAGCATGATCACAGTATAGTAAAACGGAGTGAAACAAAGTAGCAATCATTTTTTTACAGCGTCATATTCTGTAGTCATTTATAGTAAAGATGCATTCCTACAAATTTTAGCCATGTAAGGGGCCCTGGGCATTTGCACTTGAATCACTCCAAAGACATGCTGGTAGGCTAATTGGCTCCTGTCTAATTTGGCCCCAGTATGTGTGTGTATGAATGTGAGATAGGAACCTTAGATTGTAAGCTCCTTGAATGCAGGGACTATTGTGAATGTACAGTATGTAAAGTCTATAAAAAAAAATCTGTATTTATTAAATGAAGAAATAAAAAAAATCAGAGCATACCCTGCCTATAAACCCCTTTGTCTAATACTTACCTGCCCCTATCTAGTGAGATGTTACCGACTAGATCGTTTACCCGCTTAACAAAAGTCTTTTTTACCAAAAGTGCATATATGTGTAGCACTAACTCACGGTGGAGCTTCTAATTTAAGTGGGCTGTTACCGTCACCTTGTTACCTGTAATTTCACCAACACCAGGTCTAGGGGTCTCCGTTGAGCCTACTGCGAGGCAATGTAGGCACCAGTCACTTAAAGTGGTGTTCCGGCCGAAATTATACTTTTTAAATAAAAATACCCCTATAATACACAAGCTTAATGTATTCTAGTAAAGTTAGTTTGTAAACTAAGGTCTGTTTTGTTAGTTTATAGCAGTAGTTTGTTATTTTATAAACTTACAGCAGGCCGTGGCCATCTTAAGTGTGGGCATCTGAAGCCAGACTGTATTTCTTCCTGGATCTCTTGCAGATCTCGCACATGCTCAGTGCAGCACAAGCAGTGTAATAGGTTTCAGGTCAGGTTTCCATAGCAACGGTAGTTTCAGAGGAAGTTGCCGCCCCTTCCCAGAAGGCATTGCAAACAGGAATTGATGCGATGGGACGCGGCCAGGGAGGAGGAAGTGAAAAATGAATACAACAGATATACAGTCGGTGTTGAGAAAAAAATTAAAAAATATCCAATTTGTTTACAGTGCACAGTTTAGTGAGGGATGCTGAAGAGTTGTAAAAGTGGGTGGAACTCTACTTTAAGTACTTTTTCAATGCTTTAATGGGGATAACTGGAAGAAGTAGCAGGAAAGAGGTAGAAGGAGAGTTGCAGGGGTGTTCAAATACCTTTTCTTGGTGTAGCGTCAAGGAATTTAAATCTTTAGGATGAATGTATCCTCAGCTTAGGATTAAATCTTTGCCCGCCCGGATAGGTTTCTCTCACTGACCTAGCAGCCGGAACGCAGCACGAACAAAAAGTCTCTGCCACAGACTTTGGTGGGACAAACTCATACGATCCTCTGCCACGGGATGTAGTAGTTTTCGCTGAACAGCAAACACAGTACCAGAACCTTTAAGCCAACCCGACAGTACTTGTGCGGTAGGGCAATCTAGGATGCGTCCTCCAATTGAGTCACCAGGCCCCTCTCCAGACCAGCGCTCCGCATGGTCCCTTCCAAGATGGGTCCTCCCCTGGATTCTTCTCAATTGTCCGGCTTCTTCCCGCAGGACAGACAGCACAAGACCATCCCAGCAGTAGCAGGCCCCAGACAGACTTCTGGGCCTACCCACCCGGCTGCAACGGAGTAACCCTCCAAGCCGGAGGGCTACGAGATAGCACTCACTGACACATACCTCTAGGCCAGGAGGGCCACGAGGCAAAAAGCTCCCCGAAACATGGCGTCTGCCCCATAAATACCCTCTCCCAGAATGCAACTCGGAGGACCACCTCCGCCGAGTTATCTCCGGGACAGAAGAGCACTCATACACTTCAGCTTGTTGCTTTCCAACATTGACCCACGATGACAACGACACCACAGGCGCAATGTGGAACTGCTCGCAACACAGCCAAGCTGGAACAGAGGCTAAACCAACCTTAGATTAAACTGAACAATGTATAGCACAGATGATCCATTAAATTTACCTATAAGCGGTAGATTAGAAATCTACCAGCGCTACATATGCTTTAACCGCTTCCCACCCGGCCTAGCAAAATGACAGCCAGGAAGTGGTTCAGTTATCCTGACTAGGCGTCATATGACATCCAGCAGGATAAGCCACGATAGTGGGGCGATCGGTGGTGCAGTGTGTCAGTCTGACACACCACACCATCGATCTCGGTAAAGAGCTATCGGATGGAGGCTCTTTACCAGGTGATCAGCCGGGACAAATCACGGCTGAGCACATTGTAAACAGGAAGAGCCATTTATCAACTTTTCCTCACTCGTGTCTCACTGACAGGAGTAGAGGAGAGCAGATCGGGGGCTCTCCTGACAGGGGGGTCTGTGCTGATTGTTTATTAGCGCAGCCCTCCCACCCGCGGATGCCCCCCCAGGACCACCAGGGATGCTGCCAGGACCAGGGATGCCCACAAAGGACACCCACTAGGTATGCCATCCTGGACCACTAGGGATATGCCAATCAGTACCTCAAGGATAGTAATAAGAATTAGTTCATAAATCATAACCACATGTGTAGAATCTTGAGATAATTGGTGACAACACCATACACTTGTGCACCTCCACCACATGGCATGCGTGCTTACCAGAGGCATGCTAACATGGGCTTGCGGCTGTTAACCCCGCCAGGGCCTTGGTTCAAGGAGAATGGAGAAGGTGACTCCTAAATACTTGATGTATGCAGGAACACACAGCAAACAGCCAGGGAGACTCGATCGTTCAATGGTCACAATGAGGACCAGAAGATAACCCAGGATAAAAAAGAGCTCACCATAGTGTAAATCGTAATATGAACATTTATTAAAGGTTAAAAATGCACTTACACGTAGTAAGAGATAAATTTACAAGGAGAATAAAAGCCGGGCCAGCAAACGAACACCCGTCCACTACAGTACACAGCGCAATGACTTCAGCACGCCACTCCTCCCGACGCGCGTGTCGTCACACTCTGACGACGTCCTGGGGCACGGGCGACGCACTGACTCCTCGTACTATATACTACACAGATGGAACCACGCCTCAATCTGAGACATAAGTAGCGGAACATGAATCACCATATTGGAAACTGGAAAAAATAACCACTGCCAACATGGAGATTATCTCTATTAGAGGTAATAGAGATAATCTCCATGTTGCCGGTGGTTATATTTTTACGAAACGCGCGTCGGGAGAAGTGGCGTGCTGACATCATCGCATTACGTCTATCAGTGCCACCCATCGGTGCCCATTAGTGCAGCCTATCGGTGCCCATCGTCAGTGCCACCTCATTGGTGCCACCTTATCAGTGCCTGTCTGTGCAGCCTCATCAGTGCCCATCCGTGAAGGAGAAAACTTACTTATTTGCAAAACCTTTTAACAGAAACAAAGAAAAAGCTTTTCTTTTTTTTTTCAAAATTTTCGGCCTTTTTTGTATTTAGCAAAAACTAAAAGCCACAGAGGTGATCAAATACCACCAAAAGAAAGCTCTATTTGTGGGAACAAAATGCTAAAAATTTTGTTTGGGTACAGTGTAGCATGACCGCGCAATTCTCATTTTAAAAGCAACAGCGCTGAGAGCTGAAAATTGGCTGGGCAAGAAGGGGGGAAAGTGCCTGGTATTGAAGTGGTTAATCCTTACAATCTCAATCTACTTACAATCTACTATAGATGGGGGGGTTATATATACATTATATTGCCAAAAGTTTTGGGACACCTGCCTTTACATGAACATGAACTTTAATGGCATCCCAGTCTTAGTCTGTAGGGTCCAATATTGAGTTGGCCCACCCTTTGCAGCTATAACAGCTTCAACTCTTCTGGAAAGGCTGTCCACAAGGTTTAGGAGTGTGTCTATGGGAATGTTTGACCATTCTTCTAGAAGCGCATTTGTGAGGGCAGCTACTGATGTTGGACGAAAAGGCCTGGCTCGCAGTCTCCACTCTAATTCATCCCAAAGGTGTTCTATCCGGTTGAGGTCAGGACTCTGTGCAGGCCAGCAGTGCCGTCACTAGGGTTGGTGTCACCCGCTGTGGTAAAACACGGTGTCACAGTACAGGCCCCCTCCCACTCCATCAGTACAGACACCCCTCCACCAATTATAGTCCCCCCCTCAGCACAGACCCACCCTCCGTCAGTACAGACCCCCCTCCAAGTATAGTCCTCCCTCAATACAGACCTCCCTCCCTCCACCAAGTAAAGTCCCCCCTCAGTATAGACCCCTCCATCGGTACAGACGACCCCTCCATCGGTACAGACCACCCCTTCATCGGTAAAGACTACCCCTACATCAGTACAGACCCCTCCATCAGTATAGACTCCCCCTCACCCTGTACAGCTCCCCCCTTCCATCTATACAGACCCCCCTCAGGACAAACCAGCCCCCTCCATTAGTACAGACCCCCCTCAGGATAAACCACCCCCTCCTCCATCAATACAGACCCCTCCATCAGTATAGAATCCCCCTTCCTTAGTACAGCTCCCCCCTCCATCAGTGCAGACCCCCCTCAGGATAAACCACCCCCCTCCATCAGTACAGACCACCCTCCCCATGCACCTGGGCTGCAGGCGGAGGAGGATTCAGTGTGCAGCCTCCCGGAGAGTTGCTTGCTCAGACTATCACTCTTTTGGCGGAGGGCTTGTGACAGGACCCTCTGCTGCCCTTTGGGATGGTGTCACCCCTCTGCCCCACCCCCTGACCCCTCCCTAGCGTTGCCACTGAAAGCCAGTCAAGTTCCTCCATCCCAAACTCGCTCATCTATGTCTTTATGGGCCTTGCTTTGTGCACTGGTCCAAATCATTTGGTGGAGGGGGGATTATGGTGTGGGGTTGTTTTCAGGGGTTGGGCTTGGCCTCTTAGTTCCAGTGAAAGGAACTCTTAAGGCGTCAGTATACCAAGACATTTTGGACAATTTCATGCTCCCAACTTTATGGGAACAGTTTGGGGGTGGCCCCTTCCTGTTCCAACATGACTGCGCACCAGTGCACAAAGCAAGGTCCATAAAGACATGGATGAGCGAGTTTGGGTTCTAAGAACTTGACTGGCCTACACAGAGTCTGCTCCCCCCAAAAAGGTGCTAAATGTGACAATGGATGTGGGGAGGAGGCAGACAAGCGGAACTTGCCCTTTTGGGTGGAGCTCCACTAAGTATTACTTATCTATAAAAAAAAAAAAAACACAAACAATATGTCCTAGGTTGGAAATGGCTCAACTTTTTGAGGCAAAAGTCATTGTTACTGCCTAACATGAACCACCGGACAGAAATTGCCACCTTGAACAAATACAATGGCAGAGGCAGATTTGATGTCTTGTAGAAGCAGCAAACAAGCAAGCATCATTCTAGGACTTAATCCTACCAGAACTCAGGGCAGCCAGATCTAAATCAAATAATCTCAACAGAAAATAATAAATACTCGTTTATCTTGAAGTATCCGGTTACCATGGCAGTATGTGAACTTACTGTAATTTGTCAAATGCAGGCTATACATGGTGCAATAAAGATATCACCTTTGGTGCCTGCTCTTTAAAAATTCTATATCGGAAGCATATTTAACAGGGATCAGCGAGGTGGAGATTAATTGCATCAGGCGGTTGCCAAATGCATCTCACAGCAAGATTTTGTTTATCTCGCTATTTGCATTTGTAACTCGTTAAGCTCTCATGTTCATAATATACAAATTTTGATATAAATAGAACAAAGATTTGATATAATACTGTACAGTATGTAAGTGAACATGAAGAAAACCATTGAGAGAGCTTAAAGCTGGCTATACACATAAATCTGCTTTAGATTTAGCAACAACATGTAGTGCAACTGCCTAAATGGTCAGATATAAATTGAATGGATTGTTCAAAGTGATTTTCAGCTTAGACCAATGTGTATGTATGTGCCGTACCTGTAGGATCCCTATGCCCACTACAATGAATTGCAGCCTTCAGGCATGGTATATACAATGTACATATAATGCTTAATGCTGGACCAACTTAAAATGTCACTAAACCCAAGACCCTGCATTCACTATATCTGGTCTCCCACAGTACACAGAACACGTAAATGCAATTATTGTAGTAAATATAATAAACTGCTAAATACCTTTTTTCTTATCAGCAGTATATAGCAGTCTTTTGACTTCTATCAGTGTCGGGTTAAAGCTTGTAGGAGGAGTTTTGATTCTCCCATGATTGTCCTATGAGGATGCAGGACTCCTGACCCTCTGTCTGGGCAGTGTTGATTGGCCTTGTGCTGATCACATGTACCCCCCCACCCGGTGCCTTTGATAGACAGAACACCGATCCAATGCGGGACATGTGCTGTCATCAAAGGCTTCGGGCCAAGAGGTGGGGCTATGTGACGATGAGCCCCGGGAAGACAGGAAATTCAAATGAAAGCTATTACAGCGGGCAATCCCGCTCTCTGCTGATCCGGGCGGCTTGCCTCTTCCTCTGCATAGGTGGGGCTGTATTGGGCACAGGCAGACCAGGCTGTATTGGGCACAGGTCACGCTGTATTGGGCACAGGTCACGCTGTATTGGGCACAAGTCACGCTGCATTGACATTAGGGCAGCTGTGGGGGGGGGGCTGTTTGCAGGGGGGCCCCATACAACATTTTGCTATGGGGCCCTGCTATTTCTAGTTACGCCCCTGCACACATATAGCATGCATATTGCCTGCCATGCAAGTCAAATTTTACTTAAGAAAATTAAATCGGGTAGGCATGTGCTCTTAAATTCTAATGCAAGCAGCAGCATTTGCAAGAGTAGATCTATGTGTAAGTAGTTCTTGCGCTATATTGTGACTGATAAATCAAATGTATACCAGGAATTTAAAAAAAGTAAAAACTATTTATAAAAAACAGTGGGACAGTAAAGGAGATATAGTCCATCTGTTAAATATAGTAGTAGTAATAATATTGGAGGATAATGCTCTTGATAAAGTTGCGTGTCCATGACGCAACGCGTCGGTAGGAGCCAGGTGACGTCACTTCCAGTCACTGCTGAGACTGAAGTTTGGATCTTGTGGCGTACTTTGCTTGTGTGACCCCGCGGTCCCATACACTCGCTGTTGAGTTTAATTTTAACTGTAAGTTACTACATTTTTTAATAAACCAGATTTAGTACTACTACACCCATGTTGATTTTCATTTCCCTTCCATGTTTTGTCCGTTTGAGTGTCATCTTCACTTAACCACCGAGAGCTACGTTCTCAATGGAGATTATTAATTCAGTAGAAGCGAGTTACGTTGAATCTTAAGGTGAGCGGCCATTGCACACAGTGATGGAGAACATAGATGAAATATTGGATTGCACGGATTAAGCACGTCACTTTATTTGGAGAGCTAACACAGCACTTCACCTTATATTCTAAAGAACTTTATTTATATTCACTTATTTGTGGCTCTGACAGCACTGGATTTTGGATGCACTGCCCAACAGGGCTGTTATGGACTAATTATCACGCTTATAGTGTCAGTGTCTTGAAAAAGTATTCATACCCCTTGAAATTCCCCACATTTTGTTATGTTACAACCAAAAACGTAAATGTATTTTATTGGGATTTTATGTGAGAGACCAACACGAAGTGGCACATAATTGTGAAGTGGAAGGAAAATGATAAATGTTGTTCTAAATTTTTTACAGATAAATATCTGAAAACTTAAAGTGTGGCATGCATTTGTATTCAGCCCCCTTTACTCTGATATCCCTAACTAAAATCCACTGGAACCAATTGCCTTCAGAAGTCACCTAATTAGTAAATAGAGTCCACCTGTGTGTAATTTAATATCAGTATAAATACAGCTGTTCTGTGAAGCCCTCAGAGGTTTGTTAAAGAACCTTAGTGAACAAACAGAATCATGAAGGTCAAGGAACACACCAGACAGGTCAGGGATAAAGTTGTGGAGAAGTTTAAAGCAGTGTTAGGTTATAGAAAAATATCCCAAGCTTTGAACATCTCACAGAGCTCTGTTCAACCCATCATCCAAATATGGAAAGAGTATGGCACAACTGCAAACCTACCAAGACATGGCCGTCCACCTAAACTGACAGGCCGGGCAAGGAGGCCCATGGTAACTCTAGAAGAGCTGCAGATATCCACAGCTCAGGTAGGAGAATCTATCCACAGGACAACTATTAGTCGTGCACTCCACAAATCTGGTCTTTATGGAAGAGTGGCAAAAACAAAAAAGCCATTGTTAAAAGCCATAAGAAGTCCCATTTGCAGTTTGCAAGAAGCCATGTGGGGGACACGGCAAACATGTGGAAGAAGGTGCTCTGGTCAAAATTGAACTTTTTGGCCTAAGAGCAAAACGCTATGTGTGGCAGAAAACTAAAGGTACATCACCCTGAACACACCATCCCAGCCGTGTAACATGGTGGTGGCAGCATCATGTTATGGGGATGCTTTTCGTCAGCAGGGACAGGGAAGCTGGTCAGAGTTGATGGGAAGATGGATGGAGCCAAATACAGGGCAATCTTAGAAGAAAACCTGTTATGCCGCGTACACACGGTCGTACTTTTCGTCTACAAAAGTCAGACAGCCTTTCCGACAGACTTCCGGCAGACTTTCGGTGGACTTGCGGCGGACTTGCGGCCTACTTTCTAACGAACGGACTTGCCTACACACGACCACACAAAAGTCGGTCGGATTCGTACGTGATGACGTACACCGGACTAAAATAAGGAAGTTCATAGCCAGTAGCCAATAGGTGCCCTAGCGTGGCTTTTTGTCCGTCGGACTAGCACACAGACGAGCGGATTTCGGGGTCCGTCGTAGTTACGAAGTAAAGTTTTGAAGCATGTTTCAAATCTAAAGTACGTCGGATTTGAGGCTAAAAAAGTCAGTTGAAAGTCCGGAGAAGCCCACACACGATCGGATTACCAGCCAGCTTTAGTCCGTCAGCGTCCGTTGGACTTTTGTAGACGAAAAGTACGACCGTGTGTACGCGGCATAAGAGTCTGCAAAATACTTTAGATTGGGACGGAGGTTCACCTTCCAGCAGGACAACGACCCTAAATATACAGCCAGAGCTACAATGGAAGGGTTTAGATCAAAGCATATTCATGTGTTAGAATGGCCGGGTCAAAGTCCAGACCTAAAGTCCAGACCTAAATCCAATAAAATTGCTGTTAAGACACTCCCCATCCAATCTGACAAATCTTGAGCTATTTTGCAAAGAAGAATGGGCAAAAATGTCACTCTCTAGATGTGCAAAGCTGGTAGAGACATCCCCAAAAAGACTTGCAGCTGTAATTGCAGTGAAAGGAGGTTCTACAAAGTATTGACTCAGGGGGGCTGAATACAAATGTACCCCACACTTTTCACATAATTTGTAAAAAAAAATTGAAAACCATTTATCATTTTCCTTCCACTTCACAATTATGTGCCACTTTGTGTTGGTCTATCACATGAAACCCCAATAAAATACATTTAAATTTTTTGGTTGTAACATGACAATGTGGAAACTTTTCAAGGGGTATGAATACTTTATCAAGGCACTGTACATGTCCTATGGTCATTATCGATTCACTTATTCTAGCAATATTATAACCTGAGAGTATTTACAGCTACTTTTATTGATGCACATTTGCTTTTTATGTTGAACATCACAACGTCGAATTATAGATATTTTTGGATTTAGCGCCACACTATCTTTGGTTTATTTACAAGAGTAAGGCTGTGTACAGCCATTGACTTGTATGGCAGGCCGCACATGGCACGTGTAGCTCCCTGGCCATAGGAAAGTGCTGTAAAACTGTGCAAGGGGCATAAAAGGCCAAAAAATTAATGCATGAACCCTAAAAGTGCCTCTGTCACTTTAAAAATGTAATTAAATGTCATGTAAAGTCAAAACCTTTTTTATTTTAGTTTTAAAAATAAAAGAACCAAATGCATCAATTTAAAGCAGGACTAAACCCATCAATTTAACTGTTTCCCAAAAGAGTCAAGGCAGCTGTCACAGTTGCCTGTGCCCTCAACCACACTGTTAAAGTGGTGTTCCGGCCGAAATTATACTTTTTAAATAAAAATACCCATATAATACACAAGCCTAATGTATTCTAGTAAAGTTAGTCTGTAAACTAAGGTCTGTTTTGTTAGTTTATAGCAGTAGTTTGTTATTTTATAAACTACAGCAGGCCATGGCCATCTTAAGTGTGGGCATCTGAAGCCAGACTGTATTTCTTCCTGGATCTCATCCTTGCAGATCTCGCACATGCTCAGTGCAGCACGAGCAGTGTAATAGGTTTCAGGTCAGGTTTCCATAGCAACGACAGTGTCGGAGGAAGTTGCCGCCCCTTCCCAAACAGGAAATGATGCGATGGGCCACGGCCAGGGAGGAGGAAGTGAAAAATTAGTACAGCAGATATACAGTAGGTGCTGAGAAAAAAAATATCCAATTCATTTACAGTGCACAGTTTAGTGAGGGATGCTGAAGAATTGTAAAAGTGGGTGGAACTGCACTTTAAGCCATCAGATGGCTGGAGTCCTAACTGGTCACATGTGCAGCACCATGGCAACTGCAGATCAAACCGAGGCTAAAATGGCAGCTTCCTTGACTGCAAAGAATGGGAGGGTTTAGTTCTGCTTTTAGAGTCTTCTTTTTCAGGTAAGTTTATTATTATTATAATTTGGGTATATTCCGACAACAGTTTGTGCAGCACTTTACAAAGTAAAGGAAGACAGTACAATTAATTTGGCTATAGACGGTTCATTTTTTTTTTTTTATTCAGCCAGCAGGCTGCATGAAAAAAAAAAAAAACAGATATCCCCATCCACACAAAGAAGGTGGATGAAACAATCCCCCCCCCCCCTGCCAGGACACTGGACTCTGACAGCGGCTCCCTCTGCTGTCAGACTACACTGATCAACAGCTGCAACCTATTGGCTGCAGCCACTGATTGAGAAAAGTTCTCCAACGTGTCTGCTCAACAGAAGTCAACCTAAAAATCAACTTTTGTCAAACAGGTGTGGCAAAACGCTGATCGAAAGTCAGCCAGTCCCTGCTGAACCGGCCATATTTCAATCTGTCTATGGCCAGCTTTACAATACATTTCAATACATAAAGATTAAGGCTGGGTTCACAATAGTGCAAATTGGATGTGGGTTTCCCACGCATCCAATTCACACAGCAGCAGATTGTGACAGCTCTCTATGGAGCCGGTTCACATATCTCTGCAGCAGCTCCGGTGCGATTCAGGTCCGAATTCAGACCTAAATTTGAGCTGAAATTGGACCTGAAACAGTGAACGAGGACGCACCGGACTCCTGCTGTGTGCATGTTCATATGTGAACCCAATGTAATATGGGAAACCTAAAGTAATTGTAAAGGTAGAAGGTTTTTTAACTTACTGCATTTGATGCAATAATGTAAAAAAACCTTTTGCACGCAGCTTCCCCTGAAGAACCCCTAAATACATACCTGAGACCCATCCTGACCAAGCGATGTGAAGGAGAGCCGAGGCTCTCTCCCTCCTCATTGGCTCAGATACAGCAACAGGAGCCATCGGCTCCCACTGATGTCAATCACAGCTCATGATGGAGCGCATGGGGGGGGCGAGCACATTCTCTGCACCCCGAATCCACCCTATTTTGAAGCCTATTAGAGCCTTTGGCTCTAATCAGTGCTTCAAAAAACACCCCCGCCATTGTAAGTCATGCACCTGGCGTCCTGCAAGGGGCCAGACGCATTGGATAGGAGGGCGACAGCATGGATAGGGTGGGGCAGTGCCCGGGCGCCCTTAATGGATGGGCCGCCCCTAGAGTAGATACTCTTTGATGGACTCTATGGCCTTGGAAGACCGGAGCGATGTCATGATGTCACTTCCGTTCTAGGCTGGAAGTAATTTTTTTTTTTTTTTAACGCAAAAAAGTTCAAAAACTTTTTTGTTCTTGACTTTTTGCTTTCAAAGGAAAAGAAGAGATTTGGGGTCTCTTTGGTTCCGGATTTCTTTATAAATAGGACCTGTCATCATTTCTATTACAAGTGATATTTACATTCCTTGTAATAGGAATAAAAGTGATAAAAAAATTAAAATAAATGCGCCCTATCCCTCCATGCTTGCGTGCAGAAGTGAATGCATATGTAAGTCGCGCATGCATAGGTAAACTGTGTTTGCACCACACATGTGAGATATCACTGCAAATGTTAGAGCGAGAGAATTCATTCTAGCGCTAGACCTCCTCTGTAATTCCAAACCGTGTGACATAAAAAATTGCAGTGATTGCCATGTTACTCCATAGAGTCTCTGCTAAAACAAGTAATTTTCTAGCAAAAAATACTGATTTAGGCCAGGTTCACACTGCTCCGATGTGGAAGACGACCTCCGATCTGACTTTGCCCTCTGACTTCCATGTGACTTCAATGAATGGGATCCGACTTTGATCCGACTATACCAGGCCCTTTGAGTCTGGTATGAATCTTGAGGGGAAACCCCACTCCAAAATGTAAAACCAAAAAAATGGCGTGGGGTCTCTCCCAGAATCCATACAAGTCTCTTACCCGAGCATGCAGCCTGGCAGGTCAGGAATGGGGGGGCGAGCAAGCGCTCCCCTCCTGGACCATACCAGGCCACATGACCTCAAAATGGGGGAGTGGGTGCTTTGGGGCAGGAGACTCTGCGTCCCCCACCCCAAAAGCACCTTGTCCCCATGTTGAGAGGGACAAGGGTCTCTTCCCGACAACCATGGGCGGTGGTTGTGGGGGTCTACGAGAAGGGGACTTATCGGAATCTGGAAGCCTCCTTTAACAAGGGGGCCCCAGATTCCGCCCCCCCCATGTGAATGAGTATTGGGGAACCCTGCTTATTCACCCAAACAAGTATTAAAAATTATATAAAAACAGTACACAAGTCCTTTATTAAAAGTGAAGAATGTCCCCCGTTGTAGCTCCAACGTGCCTTCTTTCTCCGGTGATGTCTTCTCCCTTTGGTTGTTCTCCCTACTCCAGTTCTTCTCCTTCTGCTGCTGATGTTTTCTTCCTCTGGTTCTTCTCCCTCTGCTGATGTCTTTTCCCGATGCTAGCTCCCACAGTTGTGTCAGCTCCATTCTCTGCTGGTGCTGTTATAGCAATGGGGCGTGGTCACCCGGTGACATCATCCGACGGGGTCTCCTGATGACATCACCGGGTGGCCACGTCTCATGGCTATATCCGAAGGGTCTGGTATGGTCTTACACCATTTTTTTAATTTTAGACATTTTTTATTGAGAAAACAGTTTTCCATAATAACAGTCAGCTATAGTAAAAATCACAAAACCATAATCTCCTGACCAGAGGATTGTAATAAATCTGTTTACACCATACCCTTTTCTTAATCATTGATCCTTTCCCCCTGGTCCTATATTTACCGTACTCTGACCCCATATTCAAGATCTCTCAAACATGGTTGTATATGGAGACCCCCCCCAAAAAAATTGTATTAACCAACACCCCCCGCCCCCCCCAAAATAAACCTTCCTCATAATATCTCTCCTCTCCTCCTTCCCTCCACCCCCCCCCCCCCCCATCCCCAGGGCACAGCTAAGTTATTAACATCACACCCCATCCCAAGGTCCAGGCCGCCGAAGGATATAATTCCCTCAACTATCTGGATTCTCAGCGATAAGATTCCCTCCCTCCTCTAAATTGACAAAGAGGTTCCAGAGAGACCATGTTTCCTTATACTTCTCTCGTTTCTGCCTTCCTGCCCACACTAAATTTTCCAATCGATTCAGCTCTTCCACCTTCCTGAGCCACATGCTCACCGAAGGTGGTTGTGTCTTTTTTCTAAGCGGGATACAGGATCTTGCTGCATTCAAGAGATGACACAAAATAGAATTTTTGTATGTCTTGACTGGTATTTTAGGGCCATGCAACAGAAAAAAGGTTGGATCCTCAGGGACCTCCATAGTCGCAACATTTTTGAATGATCCTTGGAACCTCCCTCCAATGACCCCTAATTCTATGACATGACCAAAAAATGTGTAATAGTGTCCCACATTCCCTCCGACAGCGCCAGCATCTATCAGAAGTATCTGGGAAATATCTATGAAGAAGGGCGGGGGTTCGATACCATTGAGAGAGAATCTTAAAGTTTGTTTCCTGTATGTTCGTACATACCGAAGATGCAAAAATAGAGTGTATATTGTGAAAAAAATAGAGTGTATTATCCCATTGTTCTGCTCCTCAGAAAAGGATCTATCCAAATCCAACTCCCACTTTTGAAAGAATGGTAGGTGGAAATCCCCCCCCCACCCCCCCGAGGAACAGTCAACAGGGCATACATCCTCGAGAATGTATGGGAGAGCAGTCCTCTCTCGATAGTGTTCTTCAAATGGAAATAAGTTTTCCTTGTAGCTATCAGGGGTATTTAAAGAATATAAGAAATGTCTAGGTTGAGCTGCTCGCCAAAAGTCCAATTGAAAAGGGCCATTTCCAGCTGTCAATACCTGGAGTGTGGGTCAATCTCCTGATTTCATAAAATGAGACACCTGGCTAATCCCTTGTTTCATCAGAGGTTCGAAAGTTCCCTGGCGTAGGCGCAGGGCAAATTGTGGGTTCCCCAGGATGGGGAATAATGGGGATTCCATTGATGAAAGTCTATCCCTGAAGAAAAGCCCAAAGCATTGACGCAGTGTAGCTCCAATCAATGGATGTTTTTTAATATAAGATGAAAGTTCCCTATAACACCAAGGTGCTCTATGTAGCAAAACATTGCTCTGTTCCTGCTCCAGGTTCGGCCATATTTTTAGGTCTCCATGTCAGCACCAGTCAATCAAACGACCTAAATGTACTGCCTGATGATATTTGTACATATGTGGTACCGTCAGTCCACCATATTGTTCGGGGAGGGTGAACAAATATCTGTTTATCCTCGGTTGTTTATGTGCTCAAACTCAGTAAATAATGTATGTATCAGCTTAAAGTACTGTATAGGTATATTAATGGGTAAAGCCTGAAGCAGGTACAGAAACGTTGGTAGAATATTCATTTTTATAATGCTACACCTTCCAAACCAGGAGTGGAATCCCTTATGCCGTTTCTCCAGAAGTGTTCGCACCTACATAAGAGTGGTGGAAAGTTAAACTCAAATGTGCGTGTAAGGTCTAATGGGATCATAGTCCCCAGATACTTCAATGCTTGATCTGTCCATTTAAATTTATAGCTAGATTTTAATGATTTTATCAGAGTGTTAGGGACAGCTATTCCCATGGCCTCCAACTTGGTAAAGTTAATCTTAAAATATGATAAGGATCCATATGTCTCTATTTCCTGAAAGAAATTGGGGAGGGATATCATCAGATTTATTAGTGAAAAAAGCATATCATCTGCATATGCTGAGATCTTTTGTTGGAATCTGCCTACTTTCACTCCCTGAATATCTGGATTTGCCCGAATCTTACATAAAAAAGGTTCTAACGAAAGTGCAAAAAGAATAGGTGACATGGGACATCCCTGTGTGGTCCCATTAGTAATCATAAATGGAGGAGATAGAATTCCATTTACCTTAACCTGTGCAGATGGGAAAGTATATATACTCCTAATCCATCGTAACATATTGTCTCCCAGCCCCACATGTGGTATTATCGAGAATATAAACTTCCAATTTACTCTGTCAAAGGCTTTCTCTGCATCTCTTCCTAAAAACATGCATGGGGTTTTAGATATATTAGCCAGATGAATTCAATTCGGAGCCTTTATAGTGTTGTTCCGTGCCTCCCTCCCCGGGACAAACCCCACCTGATCCAAATGTACCAGGGAGAGCAGTTGTTCTTGCATGCATGTCGCAATAATTTTAGTAAGAAGTTTCAGATCTGTGTTTAAGAGAGAGATTGGCTTATAACTCCCACATTGCGCAGTGCCTTTACCTTCTTTCGGTATTACTGTGATATGGGCTTTCAAAGGTTCTGTATAAAAAGAAGAGGTTGAATCGCCCAATCCAATAAACATTTGTTTATGAATAGTTTCTAATCTATGTATGTCCACTAATATAGATGTTAGCTTTGCCTCTCTTTCACGTTTAATCCTAGCCCCATGTTTAATCAGGACACCTCAAATCACTGCTTTATGAGCCTCCCATATCACCCCAGGGGCATATTCCGGTGAATCATTAGACTGAAAAAAAACATGCCACCTCCCTTCTAATGTCCTCCATAACCTCCTCATCCTGCAAAAGACTTTCGTTAAGTTTCCACGTTATTGGATTACGGTGACTAGAGTCAAAGATATTATATTTCATAAATATTGGCGCATGGTCCGACCAGGTGATGTAGTTGATTTTGGGGGATAAAAAAAAGTCAATACGAGAGTATGACTTATGTACTGGGGAGAAGAAAGAGTAATCTCTCGCCCCAGGATGAAAGAGGCACCATACGTCTACTAATCTTGTTCCAGGGAGTGATTGAAGGATTTGTTTCTGTAGGCCCAAGGGCACTGGCGATTAACCTATTTGATGTATCCTCTCTAGGAACCAGAGAGAAAATAAGATCTCCCCCCATAATCAACTGTCCCTCTGAAAATTCCATAAGTTTGCTTATAGTATTTCTTAAGAATAGGTCTTGTGTATTCGGGGGGCGTAGAAGGAGGCCAAGGTCACTCTAATCCCTCTGATTTTACCTTAAGAGTAAGTATTGACCCCCTACGTCTATATGGGGCTCTATACATATCCATGGTACTTTACTCGATATTAAAATGGACACCCCTCGAGACTTGGAAGCAGGGTTAGTGGCATAGTAAAACCACCGGAAAAAACCTGTTCCCAAGCATAGGGAGGCTGCTTTCTCTGAAATGAGTTTCTTGGAGGAATGCAATGTCAACCCGCTGTCATTTCAACTCCTGGAGGATTATTTGTCTCTTTTCAGGGGTATTTAGTCCCCTAGTGTTAAGGGACATTATAGAGAGGTTATTCATTTCCTATGTCCCACCCCTGGGTCCCCTGCACCAGTAATAAACTCAGGAGCAGAGGGTGGAGGCACAATCCGTGAGGGAGGAGAGAGGGGAAAAAAACGCCCAAAGGCTAACTGTGACCCTCTGGGGTGAGCTCTGACCCGTAGCTCCCCCAGAGGTCACTTAAGCAATTTTGGTTTTAAGCACCCCGCCTTCTAAGTCTAGGCTATATGAGTGCTAACCTATTGAGGGGAAGTAGCCCAAGAACGGCTGGCCTGAGAGCTCTCCCAGTAGTCTCTGCCGGCTCCCATACATATCAGAATAACATAACACAAGCTTAGTTCACGCCCATATCAAATTATTATTATATACTCAAGTCTACCTTACCAACACTAAATATTCAAAATAATCAATACATAACATATTTTTAATCAGCGAGGGGAGAGAGAAAGAGACCTGATGAGGAGAGGGAGGGGGGAAATGATTCATTGGCGGGAGAGGTTATTTCTTCCTGCATTTGTTTAGTATTTAAGAATATATTGTAAGTTCTTTGCTTCTATAAGTGCCGGATAATAAGTTCTTCCCCAATCCAGGTACATATATTAGCTAGCTATTTAAAAAAAAAATGGCATGGGGGTTCCCCTTCAAGTTTACAAGTCGCATGCCACAAGTCGGATCAGTTAAGATAATTATCCAACTTGGATGCGACTTGCATTCAAATCAATGGGCTGAAATCGTGCCCAAGTTTGACCAAAGGGAGCCTTTTCAAAGTTGGACCAACACAATTTGGAGGAGGTAACAACTGAGCTAGAGAGCAGGAGGCCTGAGTTTAGCGAAGAGGATGTTTTGGGTGATATTTTGAGATGAGGTTGATTAAGCGGGTGGGAGAAGAGAATTTTTGTTTCAAACATTTACTCTGCCAGTGCAGCAGAAAGCATGGGAGCTCCAAAATCTCCAAGGTGGGCAAACACATTGGAGCTATAGCAGAGAGATCGTGCCCTCTGAGCCCCAAAGCAATCACTGCAAGGACTAACCCTTTAAAAAAATTGAATGGATAAAAGACAGAATTTTACAATCATTTAAATACTTGTTGATATTGTTTACACTCAGCGAAGATAGTAGTACAAAGCTCAAAGAAAAAAAAGAAAAATAGTAGTATTCCTTTATTTGCTCAAGTAACAAATAATTTATCATTGACAAATAAGCTTTTATATGTTCGCATCAGCATTCATTTCAAAGAAAAAGCAAGTGGTTGAAGATAATATGCTTTCAGCCACTGGGCTTAGCAATGTTTTGATTATGCGGTAATAACACCCTACCGACTTCGAAACATTTGCATGCATACAAATCAGACTTGCATTTAAAGTAAAATGATCGAGGCTGCGGGGATCAAGCTTGTGAAAGCACAACGGCATGCAAAGGAATGTGTTTATGTGCATTTTACCTTCACGTGTTTTAGCTGTACAAGATAAACTACTATGTTAAATAAGAGTGGACAATAATGGCAAAGTGCTTTTGTTCCCGACACCATGAAAGCCGTTCCACCGCTGCTTGCACTGAGTGGCGGAACGCAGATTCAAGGTCTGCATAGCTGATATTGTTCTGTGTTTATGTAACTCATATATTAAGAAGTGTGGCAACCTTTTAAAGTTTTGTTGGCGGAGCTGTAATGCATAGATATCACAATGTATTATTTTTGTTGGTGGTGATGGAAAAAAAAGGAGGAAGGTCAGAGCTGGAGTTTTTTGTTGGAAAAAAAACAGAACAATAACTTTTTTTGTTGGTTGTAGCTTCACAATTTAATGAAAGCAAGATAGTATGGATTTTAAGAATTGAAGTATTGCAAAGGTCAAGGGTCCGACTATTGATGGTGTTAGAGACACAAATTCTGTACAAATGCTGTCATCAAGGGGGCATAGTTTTGTTCATTTAAAGAAAAGGTTTTGAGGTTTTTTTTCAATGTTTACCTTTAAAGTAAGGCTTGATGAAACATTTTTGACATGCTCATATTTCCATATTTTTATAGTTGAATTAAATATAGAAAATTGTAGATTGGCCACTAGAGGGAGCAAAAACTCAATTTGCAATTACACTGCCTGCCACCTTGAGATATGGGGAATGATCTACTACAGGAATAAAATAAGTACAACTTCCCTTGCAAAGTGAACCGACTATTTGCTTTTAATAAATCAACCCCAAGACACGAACCACACAGAGTGCATTGTTTTCAATGAGTGTTCTGAGTGGAAGATATTCTAAGAAGGAGCTGTAACCTATGAGTACTGAGCTCAGTAACACTTAAGTAGCAATGCCAAGCGAAAAGCAGAGTTGTGCATCTGTATTAAGCCAATACGACTGCCCCAATGTACATATACTTGTAACGACAAATTCTACAATAAATGACCAAACGTTTGTAGGCACTTGGCCATTGGAGCTCTATGAGCTTTTAGGATGTCCCATTTCAACTATTTCTACTATACAAAAGTGGAGGCTGTTATAGCAGCAAAGACAGGTGTCCAGGGGGTGGGACCCAAAATGAGCAACATTTCTACAACAAAGCCCTGTTTTGGAGTAAACTAAGAAATGGTTAGAACCCTCAAATTTTTCTGCTGTCATGCTGCTATTGGGAAGATCTTACCTTCCTGTGTGGTCACCGGTGATGTCTTGTCCCTCCGGTTCTTCTCCCTCCTCCAGTTCTTCTCCTTCCGCTGCTGTTTTCTTCCTCTGGTTCTTCTGTTGGTTCTTCTCCCTCCCCTAATGTCTTCTTCTGCGACAGAAAATTAAGGGATATAGATGATACAAATAAAGGGGACACCGAGAGTAATAAAAACCTCATCCAGATTTGAATCCTTCCCTACTCTACTTTAATCTAAAAAATAGATTTTGGGTGGGATTGGGCTTTGAAGTGACACTAAACAATATCCTTGTTCTCCAAAAAATAATCCATACACATCCACTACTTGATGGTCCCGTAATCTATTTTCTATGAAATAGTTTCTTACTGTGTTTTTCTTCCTCTTGAACCTATCCTTTTACCCCTCGCCTTCGTTGTGGAATGAGCACTGCATGTTAGTTGTGGTCATGTACACTGCTCTATGCACACTACAAATCCCATAGTCCATCTTGGGAGCGAGCAGTAGAGGGTAGCTATGTTATTACATACAATGGGACCATGGAGAACAAACGTAGCCACACTCTAACATGTGGGCGGGGTCCACTGCGCTCGTGTAAGTGGGGTAACACCTCATCTGAAGGCGTGCTCACCAATGCCAGGAACAAGGCGGAGGCTGCAGTCATGTGAAGAAACATTAAAGCAGTCCCGACTCAGAGATGAGCTACTTGTGTGCAGCACTGATGTACAGAGTTCCCGTTTAAGAGTTTTCATTCAGGTAACTACACACTTGTAGCGGATGTATGTGTTGCATTCAGAGGAACATAAAGAGACCTTGCCCACTCCACCAATCCAGAGTACATCCGTTACCTCACTCCCAGTAATGGAATGAAACCCCCCCCGGGCAAAAAACGTGGGTCTAATGTGCATCCAGGTTAAACTCTTACCTTCCCATACCTAGTGACCAGGCCTTGGATCTCCATAAATCTAGTCTTTTCCTGGTGACCAGAGGGGACGAACAGCTAAGGTGGGAGTCAGAGCACCGCCCCCCCATTACCGGAGGACCTGTCACCTAGACCGGTACCACGCCAAACAACCGGTTGCTGTTCTTCTCTTTAGTTACCCATGGCAACCTCTTCCTTGCCTTGCGAGTTCACCTTTTGTAGTGTTGTAATGCATACCCCATAGTGCTATTACAGACCCAGGTTCTTTAGGAATACGACAAAACCCAACATGCACCCCTTGAATAACTTCAGACCAGGCTCATGGCAGTTGAACAATTTTAACTGAAAACCCAACATACCATGTACAATATTAATAAACATCCTTTCCCTAACCATCTCTAGTTGTGGCTGCCCCAGCGTACCTGCATGGGTAAAGTCCATCCGGGTGTAGTCCATAGCTGGAAGATCTTGAGTAGAGGTGTCCATGGTAACATGGATCCCAATGGAGTCGGTGTTTCAATGGTGGACCACAGGTCCCAGCAAGCTTCTGCAAGGTTCCTATTCTCTTGCCCGCTTCGCTTCTGGGACCGTACCTCTTCCCTTAAATATGTCAGGGGAGGGGAGGTTGGACCCCAAAAAGCCAGAGAATATAATCAGGGAAGGCGGACACAAATATTAACCCCTTCCCCCTGACCTGGGCAGCCACATAACTAAACACACAGTACAGAAGGCAAATTGCCCACAAAAAGGAAGTCAGGTCACAGCAGCAAAAGTAAGGGGATTTGGAGGAGGCTGAGGGCAGTAGAAGGGGCTTTTTTGATTTAAAGGATAAGTTCACCTTTTGTAACATGTTACACCCATATTCAGGGTGTACCATGTTACAAATGCACTGTCCCCCGATCCCCCCGAACCCCTATCTTGACAGTGAGCAGGGGATATTTTTCTCCCCGCTCGCTGTCACAATAAAAAAAAAAAAGACGGCCCGCCCAGCCATGTCATTCATTCACAGTGTTCTGTGAATGGGAAAATTACAAGGACCAAGAGCCTTTGTGGCTGTCGACTTGTAGTTCTCAATGAACTACCAGGGCACTGTTGATCGCTCTAGGTAGTTCATTGAGCTTTTTCTCAGAGTGCAACTGCCTGCCCGTATCAGAGGTACGGGCAGATAGCTACACAGTCTGCAGGACTTTGGTATTACACCTTCAATCTGCTGATCGTGGGTGCAATGCTTTACAGGAACCTAACAAAACATAAATAAAAATAAATGCATATTTTTTTACTTTACTTTTTTGTAAGAGTGAACTTATCCTTTAAGCATACATACTGGAATCATCAAGTTTTTTTTATTTATTTAAACCAGAGTTTCGTGTCACTTTAAATTCTTCAATGTTTAGCATAACAAAGTCATAGTCCACTAACAATTGGAAAAACAACTTGCACCAGCTAACCCACCTTTTGCACACATTTTGTGAAGAATTACTGTACAACTTCTTTGCACTTTTTTATGGCACACCACGGTCGGTTTGGGTGTGCGGAAATATTGCAGAAGTACGGCATTTTGTAGCATTTTCCATTCTATAAAAACGGCATTTAAACATTTTTTGTTTTATTTGACGGGGCTCAAGCATTCAAGTAAAATAAATACCATCTTCAATTACATCAGAATTAAGCTTTTACAATTACCTTTTATTACCTGATTAAAAGTTTCAAGGCTAAATCTCCGTCTGGCTGGACGCAATTCAATGTATTATCTCTGGGACTATCACATTTTACAAAACACAGTTTTCTAAAATCCGCGCTGGCTTACATTAAAATCCATATGCTCCTGCAACACTCTCCCGGTCATTTAAGGAATGTTACTCGCTAAGACGTGCGTGATAAATTTGCCCGCTCCATTTCTGGTCTACCTTTATTTAAAGAAACATGTTATGAATCTGTCACTTTTATTTTAGTAACCAAGGACTTTTTTATTTTTTTTTTTTAATCTTGGAGTTTCATTGTTGAAAGATTATCCTATTGTTTAGGTAAAACCAACAACAGCGATCGCCAGAGAATTTTTTTTTTCTCATCCTAAAGACTGATATATTACATCTGGAATAATGCACACAAACCTGACCTGGTGGGGTTGCGGCTATATGATGATGATGATAGTATAGCCTTATTTTTGCAACAAGTTGTTTTTTTTCATACTGCTGCCCCTTGGCATCCAATCCAGACAAACATTTAAGGGTATGTGAACATTAAACCTCTTGTGTTAGCTCACCTTGCATATAGACAGGCACTTAAAGTGGTAGTAAACTCTGCTTTGTCACTTTTATCTACAGGTAAGCTTATATAAAAGGAGATATTCACGTGTTGCAGCTGGTGACGTCATGGCGCAAAAGCACTCCGCTCAGAATGGAGGACATACTCGAGGGTGCCGTCCATTGAGAGGACTGTTCCACTACCCTGTCGCCCACACATGATGTCATTGCAGTTCGGCCATTTAAACGGCTGGAGCCCCAAAACCCAGAAGGAAGACCAGGTGAAGATAGAAGCCCTGGCAGCAGTGATGGCGCGCCGATGGAAGCCTTTGTTTTAAGATAAGTCTTTCATAATGCGATGCATACTAGCACATTATGACTTTAACTTGCAGGGAACTGAATTTTTTTTTTCTTGAGAGAGAGTTTACCAATGCTTTAACCACTTACCCTCTGGAAGACTTTCCCCCCTTCATGACCAGGCCATTTTTTGCGATGGGGCACTGCGTTACTTTAACTGACAATTGCGCAGTTGTGCGATACTGTACCCAAATAAAATTGATGTTCTTTTTTTCCCAAAAATAGAACTTTCTTTTGGTGGTATTTGATTACCTCTGCAGGTTTTCATTTTTTGCGTCAAAAACAAAAAAAACGGACAATTTAAAAAAAATAATACATTTTTACTTTCTACTATAAAACAATAAATACAAAAAAATGAAAAACTCAAATTTCTTCATCAGCTTAGGCCAATATTTATTCTGCTACATATTTTTGGTAAAAAAAAAAATCCCAAAAAGCGTATATTGATTGGCTTCTACAAACTATTGGATATTTATTTTTATTAGTAATGACGGCGATCAGGACTTATATCGGGACTGCGATATTGTGGCGGACAATTCGGACACTAACTGACACTTTTTGAGGACCAGTGACACTAATACATTGGGGAAAAAATGCACTGTTACTCTACTAATGACACTGGCTAAGAAGGGGTTAACATCAGGGGCTATCAAAGGTTTAATTTTGTGCCTAGCCAGTGTTTTCTTACTGTGGGGGAGGTGCTTGCACTAGGGGAAGGTATGGATCCATGTCCCTGCTTTGCAGAAACAAAGGATCCATGCCTTCTTTACTGACAGAACAGCAATCTGCCTTGTTTACATAGGTGGACTGCTGTTCTCCCTCTGTACCGAAGGATCGGCGGGTGTGGAAGGACATTGAGTCTGTGTGTACAATTACAGCGGGAGCGTGCCGCCTGCACTGCGTATGTGTGCCCCCTACCCGGAAGTGTAGGAATATGTACTAGATACGTGATCCAGCGCAGCCGTGCCACTTTGCCGTCATATAGCCATGTTATACGGTCGCAAGTGGTTAAACTGTATTGAACCCAAATACAAAAAACATATACAGTATATTGCACTGTGCCAGTCCTTGGATGAGGTGCTTGCATTTTTTTTTCTTTTATTCATTTTTATTTTGACCTGGTAAACCTTTGAATAACACACTTCCCATCCCTAGGTTAGACTTCAAACATGGCCGCCTTTATTCATCTCCATTACATGGAGGAAGACGTTTGATTGTCATTCGTCCCTGTTTGCCAGGAGCAGTCCCCATTTTGAGGGGTCTGTCCCCCGAAAACAAATGTTCCTGTTTGCAGTTAGATGTCAGTGCATTGCAGAGTGCTTTCTGCATTCCAACACTCGGCACTGAAAGAAGTCAGAGCTGTCCGGCAGAAATCACTATAGTATTGGCTTCTGTACAACACAAAACAACCATAAACTTAGTTGAGGCTTTTCCATGATTGGCCCCTCCCTGTCCCTAATAGCTCCTCCCCCGCCACGCTAGGGCAATGTCATTGCATGTTCCTCCATTTTTCAGAGCATGGGCCTTATGTGTCCCTGTGGAAAGTTACTAATTGAAGATGGAATTTAAGGTGCTGTTGTGTTGTATTTGTGCACCTTGTTATTGACAGACTGCCCCCCCCCCCCCACAATTGCAATCAATGACACCCTTATGTGATCATCCATTACACATTTTTAAGTGACTGTTTGCTATTAGAGATCAGTAGACTTGTTGGAGGAAATGTGTAGTTGGTGTGAGATGTGCAGTCTTAGGGGTCTGTGAACACCCCAATTTCTGGAGGCCTTTTTGTTCGGCAGGATGTCTGCAGATTATCCATTGCAACTTGTAAAGTAAATAGCTGCTGTTAGTTCTCTAACGACCCCAATACTGGGGCTCATTTTATTCCATAGATGTGCACAGCCTATGGCACTAGGGTTACATAGTTAGTCTGGCTGAAAAAAGACACAAGTCCATCTAGTTCAACCATTTGGAGTGTGCACCCTAAAACTCAAACACATAAGCGTGTATATATACTGATGGTATACTGATGGTGTCAGTAGAGCAATGGACGGTGTCAGTAGGGTAGTGGACGGTGTCCGTAGTTTTTATTTTATTTTTTTACAAATGTATTTTTATCTTATTTTTTTCAATTTAGGAGCCCCATTAGGGGGCTTTGATGAAATATCAGGGGTCTAAACAGGGGGAATCTGCACTGCACTGGGTGATTGGGGTGTGCCCAGGCAAACCCTGTGCACACTCCTATGTTTTACTCCTATACTATAAGACAGGGATATGCAATTAGCAGACCTCCAGCTGTTGCAAAACTACAAGTCCCAACATGCCTCTGCCTCTGGGTGTCATGCTTGTGGCTGTCAGAATCTTGCTATACCTCATGGACTTGTAGTTCTGTCACAGCTGGAGGTCCGCTAATTGCATATCTCTGCTATAAGACATGCACTGTGAAGCAACACCCATATTATTGGCCACACCTCCAGGTGTACAGCAGGCAGCACACCACAATAAATCTTCATGGTGTCCTTTCTGACTATGCATGAATATTTTGTTCCTGCTTATTTGAAATCTATTTATTTTGTCTTTATATCTGTAAAGAGGTTGTAAACCTCCATAGGGAAGTCGTACTTATAGGTAAGCCTAGAATAAGGCTTACCTATAGACACTGTAAATATGTCCTAAACATGCGCCGTTCCCTATGGGGTTTAGCTTTTTTTGTTCCCATGTCTCCTTGTTAACTGACTTTTTTAAAGGTCTTACAATTATATTTGGATGAAACACTAGCTACTGCTATAGTGCCCCCCCCCCAAACAAACAAAAGAGGCACATTTAAATCGTATATAAAAAATGCCTAGCATGCAGAAAAAAAGATTGTTGCAATTCCTAAGAACTATATTAAGATCAACAGCATCTGAAATGAAAAAGGATATTGTGTATGTTGAGCTTAACCATACCAGAGAGTTGGAGTGTATCTAAACCCAAGAACAAAAATGTCATATATTGTATCTAACTAGTCCTTAGATGCGTGGCTTTGTTTTATTTTATTGGCCAATTTTTTACTTTATTTTTACCTGGTCACGGCAGTCACATGGTACAGACAGGGCCAATCACAGTCCATCTGTACCATGTGATTTAGCTTTGACCAATCACAGCTAATCGCCAACAAAACAAACTGAATGATTCCGTTTCATTCAGAAAAATGCTTGCTTATAGCAATGTAGTTGATTGCTATAAGCAAACATAATCACTTCCCCAGAGTAGTACAATGTTACTATGGTAACATTATTTTCTGGTCACAGTGTGTTAAAAAGAAAAATCGTGAAACATAATTGTAATAAAACATCTTTAAAAATGAAAGAAAAAAATTGTATTGTCACCAGTCAGTGTCCCTGATCACCGCCACACCAGGTATATGATGACGCTGTACTGCACTGGTGACACTAACCTAAAAAAAAAAATATATATATATATTTCCATTCTTCATTTTCCAAAAAATGATAACATTTTGCCGTGCCTCTTACTAAATACCTTTTGACTGTAATCTATAGATATATGTATATCTATATTGATAGATAGATAGATAGATAGATAGATAGATAGATAGATAGATAGATAGATAGATAGATAGATAGATAGATAGATAGATAGATAGATAGATAGATAGATAGATAGATAGATAGATATACCATATAGATAGATATACCATAGTTTGTGGTCCTACAGACTAAATCATATAAACTGATTTGGGTTATTTCCACCAAAGAAATGAAATGTACATTTTGGGCTAAATTTTTGAACAATAGAAAAAAAAGAAAAATGTGTGTTTTTTGTTTTTTTTTTAAATATTCAGTCTTTTTTTTTAGCAAAAAATAAAAAAAACCCAGTGGTGATTAAATACCCCCAAAAGAAAGCTCTAGTTGTGTGAACAAAATGATAAAAATTTAGTTTGGGTACAGCGTTGGATGACTGCGCAATTTCATTGAAAAAGTGCTGAAAGCTGAAAATTGGCCAATGGCCAAGGAAAGGGGTAAAAGTGCCTGGCATTGAAGTGGTTAAAATTTGATGTATCCTTTTTTTTTTTTTGTTTATTTTTTTTTTTTTTACTTTTGGGGAATTTTTTATTTATTTATTTTTATTACAAAAACAAGCTCTATCTTGTAGCATTGCAGATATTTCACGTTTTTCCACACTTACTAGCTAGGTGAATAAACGGCCTACCGTCATTAATGCTACGAGCTGCATCTAGTAATGTAAATATGTACTGAAGTATTGATAATTATTAATATACCGGCATTCAGAGCCAAGCTCAGTAATGTGGAAAAATACACACTTTACACATCATCCCCCTGAAAAAAGGTCAAACATAATTAGAAGTATCATCATTACGAATTGTATCAGCTGTTTAATATTAAACTTGTTGTATAGACTCGGCACTAATTGGACAAAAAAGGCAAAACATATTTCTCCCCTTTCTTAAAAAGTGGAGGAAAGCTATTAAGAGGTAGATCAACTTTTAATTAGTGTTAATGAGGAGGGCAGCCACAGGAAAAGCAATAATTGCCTCCATAATTTCAAAGATAATGGGAGCTCTGTAATCAGATACATTTTACAACTGTCATCTCTCTCTCTCCGTCTCTGTAATACTGTATCGGGTGAAAATTAAACACTAGCGTATCAAGTCTGGTTGTTTCGGAAAATACGGGACCTGCATGCAAAAATGCGTGTTTAATTTGTTTCATACCGGCAGATTTAAGCGCCGGTTGTTGTATTCGCATGCTGATGATATTATCGTACGCTAATTTTGTCACCGGCAAAAATCGCCATGTAGACGTTATAGTTTTCTTGCGCTTGGGACCAAATGCGTAATTGTGAGCTCCACATTGAATTCCAAAAACAGTTTGAGAGTCTGTGTCAACAGGATTTTATTCACGTCAGACTAGCTACTCAAGATTGCAAGAGCAGCTTGAAGAAGGTTGATGTAGCTTAGGAGGCCAACTGTAGGTCAAATGCACCCACCAATGAACTTTGAGGGATCTCAGAAGCATCTCAAATTTAGACATGTGCAGTTTTTTTTGTCAAAATTCGGACACATTTTTCATTATTCAGAATTTCCGAATGACAATAGTAAGGAATTTAAACAAAGCCGTTATAAGGAAACAAAATTTCGGATGAAATATAAAAAAATTTCAAATAGAGTTTGAAACGTTTTCAAATCAAATTCTAATTTTTGAATAGAAAAAAATAAAATAGAAAGAATAGAATATAATAGAGTAAAACAGAACAGAATACAAAATAAAAGAATAGAAAAAATAGAATAGAATAATAAAAGAATAGAAAATAGAACAGAATAACATAGAAATTAAAAGAACAGGAGAAAATAGAATATAAAATAAAAGAAAAGAATAGAAAAAAAATAGGATAGAATAAAATAGAATATAATTTTTGCCCTAAATACAAATTTTGAATAGAATAAATTTGAATTCCAATAGAATAAAATAGAAAAGAATGGAATTAAACATAGAATAGAAAAGAAAAGAATACAAACAAATAGAAAAGAACAGAATAGAATAATATAACCATTTCCCAAAATTTGAATAAAATAGAAAAGAATAGAATAGAATAACAAAGAAATTAAAAGAACAGAATAACATAGAATCAATCAATAAATGAATCAATCAATAAATGAATTATAATTTTTATTTCTGCCGTTATTTACTCTATATGGTTATCCTTAATTACTGTACTGGAATAGTCCAATACGCCCCATTCTTTGGTCGCCTGACTGGGGATCAGGCTTCCAACCCCCTTTTTTGATTATAGAATATAAAATAAAAGAATGGAATAGAAAAAAATAGGATAGAATAAATTAGAATATAACCGTTGCCCTAAATACAAATTTCAAATAGAATAAATATGAATTCCAATAGAATAAAATAGAAAAGAATAGAATATACAAAAATAGAAAAGAACAGAATAGAATAATATAACCATTTCCCAATTTTTGAATATAATAGTATAGAAATGAATATAATAAAAAATAAAAGAATAGAATAGAAAAAAAACAATAGAATTAGAGTAAAATAGAATATAACCATCTTATGAAATTCGATTTTTAAATAGAATAAATTCAAATATTGATTAGAATAAATTAGAATAGAATAGAAAATAAAATAGAATAGAAAAAACAATAGAATCAAAGGAAAAAGAGAGAATAGAACCATCTTCCAAAATTCAAATTTCGAAAAGGAATACATTTTTCGGATGGAATTTTAAATTGATACGAATTTTCTGAATTTGGTCGATTTGGGTTCAATTCAACAGAATTTGGAAAAATCGAACCGATTTGAATTTGAATAAACAAAACTAATTCCGAAAACGAATTAAACAAATTTAGCTAAGCTAATTTATGTAAATAAACAAAACTATTTTTTTTCGTTCTGCACATGTCTACTCAAAATGATATCAGATGCAAGCATACCTGAAAGCAAGCTGCATTTACCCATTGACTTATGCCCAAGACCCATTGACATAGGCCATGTGCATTCTTTCCCATGACCCAAAGACTAGGACAGGTTTTAAATGGGCAAGGCTTTGTATTGTGAAAAATATGTGTCATTATATGCCTTGAAAGAAGAGGGAAAATCTGGAATTTTGTGATTAGGAAAAAGAGAAGCAATATTTGAAGTTACCGGATCATTTAGGGATTGATTTAAAAAAGGCAAATAGACTGTGCATGTGCAGTTGCTCCAGACCTCAGTATATGAAGTAAAGCTTCGTTTTACAAAAAAATACCCAACCACATGCAAGGATAATAAAAAAAAACAGCATTTTTGCTTGCACGCGATTGGATGATGGAAGTCAGCAGAGCTTCCCTTATTTACTAAGCTCTGGAGCAACTGCACTCATAAAGTGCATAGTCTATTTGCCTTTAATAAATCGACTCCTTAGAGTAGACGTGTGCATGCTGCACATTTTTGTTTACTTTTGGATGCATTCGGTAATTGAACCCATTCATTTTCGGGAAATAGTTTTGTATCATCGGCATTCATTTAGTTTCATTCGGAATAACCGCGTCCTTAACCATGACTTTTTTCAGTGCAAGGTAACACAGCATGTTAACATGCCAGCGCAACACAACGTGCATCAGTGTCGAGGAAAAACAGCAGACCGGCATATGTTTGGCTCTTTTGCCATGCTGTAGACCCTTAGCATGTTTCAGGAGATCAGTAGAAAAATACATGTTAAAACATACCTTGCCAACTAATGTAACTGCACATGCAGTTACCTTCACGGAACGCACACATTCTGGTGTGAATGGACCCTTGATTGCATAGTATTTTCAATGTAATATCTGTTTTGCCACTGGTATTGATGTTTTTTTTATCCTTGTGATAATGTGGAATATATTGTTATGTAAGTCTAAAGCCTCATACACACGATCGGGCTTCAAACAAACTTTTCCGTGGATTTCTGTCCAAAGGGCGTTGGCCGTGAACTTGGTATGCATACACACGGCAGGACTTTTTCAGCCAATTTTCACCAAATCATGTGGTTTTTCAGCTCTTTACCGCCACCCTTTGGTCAACTTCTGTATTGTTGTCTGATCTTTTGCATTGGTTCTGAGCATGCGTGTTTGTACTTTGGACTAAAGTTCTATGGACTTGTGTACACACATAGGATTTTGCACCATAGGACTTTTGTTGCTGGAAAGTTTGTCTGTTTGCACAGCCAACATTTGTCCGATGAAAACCGAAAAAGTTTGTCCAATGGAGCGTACACACGGTCAGATGTTGCCTTAAAACAGGTCATTTGCATGTTTGTTGTCAAAAAGCCTGATCGTGTGTATGGGCCTTAATGTAACTCTGTCAAGTCTCTAAAGAAATTCAACCATCAGCTGTTTGCAATAGAAAAGGTAGTATATTTGCCTCTCCGGTGACCCGTGTCTACTACCCCCTCATTCCATTAAAATGCGCTTAGGCTGGCTACAGTTCTACTTTGAATTGTAATTGCACATCCAAAGGCCCATACACAAGATCGGACTTTTTGACAACAAACAAGCAAATTACCTGTTTTAAGGAAAAATCCAACCGTGTGTACGCTCCATCGGGCAAACTTTTTCGGTTTTCATCGGACAAATGTTTTCTGTGCAAACAGACAAACTTTCCGGCAACAAAAGTCCTATGGTGCAAAATCCTATTGTGTGTACACAAGTCCATCAGACTTTAGTCCAAAGTACAAACACGCATGCTAAGAACCAATGCAAAAGATCAGACAATACAGAAGTTGATCGAAGGGTGACGGTAAAGAGCTGAAAAACCACGTGATTTGGTGAAAGTTGGCTGAAAAAGTCCTGCCGTGTGTATGCATACCAAGTTCACGGCCAATGCCCTTTGGACAGACATCCACGGAAAAGTTTGTACGAGGCTTTTTTCCCCTTATTTTTCACCCGGTGATCCTGCCAGTAGCCCACTTCCTGTCCTGAGTGATAACTCTCAGTCACTGCGCTATATCTATGGAAGAACGATGTAGCCTTCCTAGGAGAAGATGTGTGTTAGGACTACAGAACATCCCACTTATCTCCATAACATAGGGCAAGCAGTTCTGTAGTTCCCAGGTGAACTGGACAGGGGGGATAATGCTTTGTGAAGGAGAAGTAGAGTACAGGAAGGTTAGGAGCTTGCTGAATTTCTGGGAGGATCAAAAGGTATTTTTCTGCACATGCAACATTTTTTTTTTTTTTGCCCAGCCATAATTTACTTTAACCACTTCAGCTCCAGAAGGTTTTACCCCCTTCCTGACCAGACCATTTTTTGCGATACGGAACAGCGTTGCTTTAACTGACAGGTTTTTTGGTAGTATTTGATCACTACAATTTTGAAAAAATAAACAATATTTATTACTTTCTGCTATAAAACATTTCACAATAAAATAAAAATTAAAAAATCAAGTTTTTTTCATCAATGTAGGCAAATGTGTATTCTGCAACATATTTTTAGTAAAGAAAATCCCAATAAGCATATATTGATTGGTTTGAGCAAAAGTTATAGCATCCAAAAACAATGAGATATATTTAGGGACCTTTTATTTATTTTTTATTGTTTTTACTAGCAATAGCGGTGATCAGAGATTTTCAGCGGGACTGCAACAATGTGGCAGACAAATTGAATACTAAGTGACACTTTTTGAGGACCAGTGACACCAATACAATAATCGGTCTTAAAAAAAAATGCACTGATCACTGTATAAATGATACTGGCAGGGAAGGGGTTAACACCAGGGGCAATCAAGGGGTTAAGTGTGTGCCTGGGAGGCGTTTTCTAACTGTGTGGGGGAGGAACAGACTGGAGGAAAAGAGAGATTTGTGTTTCAGCTTTGCTCCCTAACAGATCAGCAGTTTGCCTTGTTTACATAGGCACACCGCTAATCCATCTCTCTGCAGAACTATCGGTGGGTCACGGCAGCCAGACCTGCTGTTTGGCTCCCACTGTGTCCAATCACAGCGGGAGCAGCGCGCGCACGCCCCCTACACCGCGTGCACGAAATCACGTACAGGTACGTGATTTTGCGCAGCCGGGCCACCCTGTATGGTGGGCGGTCCGGAAGTGGCTAAATGAGCACCTGACTTAAGGCATCTGGTTCCCCAGTTAAGTATATTTGCCAAGTTTTGGAAGTATATATAGATTTTCTGGGTTGTCATTCTCCAGTGCTGCCCTAATTGGCAAGACCAGAGACCAATCGGCTAATATCTTTGGAAATCTTCAGTAGTCCTAAAAACCCTTGAGCAACATACTTACAATTCAGAATTCAGCAGAAGCTAACTTCAGGCCCATCCGCCCTGTTGTGCCTTGATGATGGGCAACCTCGCTGGCCTAGGAAGGTGAATAAAGATGAGGTCCAATATTAACTTCAACAGCTGGAGTTGGAACTTCAAAGTTTTCCAAAGTTATGTTGGCAGTTTAGTATCTTTATGTTTGGCACGTATTTGTTTTATGCCTGGTCAAGTTCAGAATACCAGGTCTAAAAATGTTCTGCCAGTATGGTTTAATAGGGATTTAATAAGGCTTGTAAGCCGAAACGCGTGAGCCCCTGTATGTTTTTACTCACCTTTTTTATGCACCAATAAAGAAGCAATAAGGACGTTTTGGAGTTGTCAGCTCCATTCTTTGTATTTATATAGTATGGTTTAATAGCTAGAAATTCTGAAGAGCTAAGCAGAGGTTGTGAATGAAATGGCGATAATATGTTCTACTTTTCATGCTCTTTTCTGGTGTTAAATAACTAATGAAAATTCATTAAAATCTCAGGGATACTAACGAGCAGTTATTAGGATTTTAATTAGTCTGAAGCAGCTATGTCTGTTACCTTATTGTATAACATAAGAGCTCTAGTTTTTGAATATTGATACTCATAAAGGAGTTGCAGACTTCTGACTTAGCTTAGTGAACTTTCAGGAAGCAGGTCGTGTCCTAGCCGCAGAAGACACTGTAGCGGTAAACCCACTTTCTATAATGGCAGTTTATAAATTGTTAGTTGTCTAAGGCCACTTAAAATTGACCTGAAGATTTGCTATGTTATAGGGAACACTTAGATATGTTAATTTGGCCTAAGCAGCACTATGGACAATCTAACTTTTTACCTTAAATGCCTTCTGAAAACAACTCCTGTGCCTTAAGCCTTGTGGCTGTATATCTGCAGTCTTATATAATCTAAAGTTGTGTCGCCTCTGACTGCTAGTTGCATGATATTTGGAATGAGATTTAGAGATGTCTCTACTTTGCTGCTCACTGTTCTCCTTGCTGGAGTGAAAGCTTTACCTGAAGAGCTGCAGAGCAAGGATCTTCTTGCTCCTGCTTCATTCATTCTGTGGATCTATACTTTCTGTACCTCTTCTGCTGTTGTTTGATTGTTCTTCAGTCCTCCGATAACCTTTAATCAGAAGGATAGATAGTCAGTAATAGAAGAATGATCAAATGCAGGGAGCCTTCAATCCTGGTGGTGACACATTTTTGTCCTCTGCTACTAAAGGCAAATAGACTGTGCTCTTTGCAAAGTGCAGTTGCTCCAGAGCTTCTTTAATTAGGAGAAGCTCTGCTGACTTCTATCATTCAATCATGTGCAAGCAAAAATGCTATTTTTTTTTTATTATCCTTGCATGTGATTGGATACTCTTTGCAAAGTGAAGCTTTACCTCCTTTACTAAGCTCTAGAACAATTGCACTTGCAGAGTGCAGCCGGGTTCACGCTGCTCCGACGTGAAAGTCATGCAGCTTTGTCAGGCGACTTTGGCGCGACCTAGAAGCAACTTCAGCGAATATGTAATCTCTCTGTAATGTCTGATCCAAATCACATCAATTAAGATGAGGATCCGACTTATATGCGACTTCCATTCAATTCTATGGGCTGAAATTGGACAGAAGTCGGACCAAAGTAGTGCAGGAATCTTTTCCAAAGTCAGACCGACACAAGTCAGACTAGTTAAGATGGCTCTCATAGCGAAACATTGATTTTTAAAAAACAAAAAAAGGAGATCTAAAAACTTAACTGAGATCAGCCTCAAATGTACACACTGTATGCTGTATCCATAAGCAAATATATAGTAAGAGGACCTAGTGAAGTGATCTGACACATATAGTAATGTAGACAGTGGCGGTTGGTGCTCAATTTCCTTGGGGGGCCGGCCTCCCCAGCCAGCCAACCACCCCCAGGTGCTTGTTCGATCGCCACATCATTCACCCGTCGCCCGCCAGGTCCCCTGCCAGCCCCTGCACTTACCCCATCCAGGTCGCGGCTTCCCCCCTGCATCTCCTCCTAGTCCCAGCGGTTGCTCCTCCTCCAGGCCAATCAGGACTTAGGACCCACGGCCAATCGGGTCTTAGGACCCGCTTCCCGATTGGCTGGAAGGAGAAACAGGAAGACATTAGCAAATATTAATTTGCTAATGTCACACAACTGGGTGGGATCCAAGCCCACCCTTTTTGAAGCCAATTGGAACCTCTGGCTCAAATCAAGTGCTTCTAAAAAGAAAAAAACCCATTGGAATCTGTGTCTGGCGCCCTGCATGTAGATTAGGGGCCAGATGACTTTAACATGGTTCCACTGGTGGATCTTGATCGGCTGCAATCCTCGGCTCGGGACACTCTGGACCTCAGGCAGTGGGCGGAAACTTTTGCCCTTACTGACGTTTGGAGGCACCTGTACCCAACATTGAAAGTCTTCACCTGCCACTCAGCCTCACACAAAACACTGTCCAGAATAGATCTTGTCTATGCTTCGTGCCCTGCACTACAATATGTACATGACCTATCTGTGCTTCCCAGGGGAATTTCAGATCACGCACCATTGTGTTTGACACTGACGCTGTCTGTTCCACCAGGAACTCGCCTGTGGCGCTTATCCAGATTTTGGGCTAATGATGAGAGACTGTTGGAACCCCTAAAGGCATCTATCTGCAATTTCTGGACAGACAATGCTGAATCAGCTGCCCCTTCTGTTGTATGGGACTCATTTAAAGCTTGGATACGAGGGGAGTATGGACATAGTATCACTCGGCTCAAGTGTGACTCTACTTGCTCCATAGATGAGCTGGAGGCACTGGCAGGCAGGTTGGAGGCTGAATACGTTTCTGCTCCTGGGGAAGACCGGTATAGGGCGTGGAAAAAAGGCTCTGCGTGACCTATCCACCACTAGGATGGCCCAGACGGACAAGACTTTGTTATACTCCGCTCAACGCGTGTTCGAGCATGGTGGTAAAAATGGGAAGCTTCTCGCGTGGCTGGCTAAGGGAAACATACCTTCAACCCCCATAGGCTCCATTAGAGACGATACTAACCAGATCCTTGCTGCCCCTGCTAATATTAATGACCATTTTCGAGAATACTTTCAGGAGATTTACTCCTCTAGAGATGTTGCATCGGATTCATCCATATCCTCTTTTTTTGACTCCCTGTCTATTCCTGTTTTGTCTGAGGAAGCAAGGGAGAGACTAGAGGCTGACATCACACTTGAGGAGATACAGGTTGCCATGGGACATCTCAATGGAGGGAAAGCCCCGGGTGCAGATGGGTTACCATCTGAATTTTACTCCAATTTTTCTGAACTACTGGCCCCTAAGTTGACTTCACTGCTTTCTAAATTTGCAATTCTGACAGCCCTACCTGACTCAATGAATGAGGCGGTTATTGTACTGGTTCCTAAACCAGGAAAAGACCCTCTTGACTGCACATCGTACAGGCCCATCTCGTTGCTTAATGTCGATGCCAAGATCTTTGCTAAGGTCTTGGCCATCCGACTATCTCATGTAATAGAAGACCTAGTGGGTATAGACCAGACGGGATTTATGCCAGGCAAGGGCACAGATATAAATATTAGGCGCCTATTCCTTAACTTAGCAACATCGCCTGACAACACGGGGTCCAGGGTTATTGCCTCTTTGGATGCCGAGAAGGCTTTCGACTCCGTTGAATGGAAATTTTTATGGGAGACTTTACGTAGATTCGGATTCGGTCCCAAATTTATTCACGGAGTACGATTGCTGTACCGATCCCCCCGGGCACGGGTTCACACCAACAATTGGGTCTCAGACTCCTTCGATCTGTTTCACGGTACGAGGCAGGGATGCCCGCTCTCCCCCAGCCTGTTCGCCCTGGCGCTGGAGCCTCTGGCAATTGCCATTAGGAGTGCACCGGACGTTCTGGGCCTACGGGTGGGTATGTTGGAAGAGCGCCTCTCCCTCTATGCTGACGACGCATTATTGTACCTAAATGATGCTGGGCCCTCTCTTCAAGCTGCCTTGCGTATCTTTGACAATTAATAAAATAAATTGGACCAAATCAGTCCTATTTTTTATAGATGATGGAGTTAACTCTGGACCCCTCTCCTCCCCACTACAAAGGGTTAAGGAATTTAAATATCTTGGAGTTGTGATCACTAGGAATCTCTCTGATTTTATTGTAAAAAACCTGGCCCCTGTCCTGAACACCCTACGTTCGAAATGTGCTGCCTGGGAGAATCTTCCTCTAAATCTTCTGGGTTGCATTAGTCTCCTTAAAATGATGATACTGCCCAAATTTAACTGTCTATCTGTTTAGGAATTGCCCGGTCTGGGTCCCCGCCTCGTTTTTTCGGGAGATTGACCGTATAGTGGGTTCCTTTATTTGGTCGGGGAGAAACCCTAGGTTGGCACGTACTACGTTATGTTTACCTGCAGATTTGGGTGGACTTGCCCTCCCAAATTTCCAGATATATTTTTGGGCGGCCATGTTGGTGACGGTGCACTGGTGGTTCCAGGGCTCTAGATCCAATGTGGCAACCTGTCTCAAGGCGAATATTCTGGGTTCCCTGACGGACCTTTGGAATTTTCCCTATAGAGGACCCAAGGCATATTGTGAGGTCCCTGGGCCTACTAGAGCAACTTGGAGAGTATGGGAGGCGGCTAGGCGCAGATACTTGAGACCTGGTCAATTGTCTCCAGCTCATCCCCTATGGGGGAACCCACGACTTAAACACTTCCGTATGATACCGGACCCACAGGTGTGGGCCAGATATGGTGTAACCATGTTGGAACACGTAATGTCTGGGGGACAACTGCTCTCCTTACATGAGCTTATGGCTAAATTCGGACTGCCCCGTTGGATGGGGTTCCGGTACCTACAGCTGAGACATGCGGCCAGGGCTCAATTCCCGCAAACTCCCCTGTTACAGATGGATCCCATCGAAGATCTCCTATCTCCTGGAGACTTGACTAAACCCCTATCTTCTCTATATAATGCGTTGCTGGGAAGAGATTCCCCTAAGATTAATGAATTATGGGAAAGATGGCAGGCTGATATCCTGTCGCTGGATAAGGAGGGATGGGAGGACTGTCTAGAGTATGGCCCGAAATTAGTGATAGCATCCTAGGACAAACTGGTTCAAGTTAAATTTATACACAGGGTCTACTATACCCCGCAGAGACTCCATCGCATATTTCCTGAGAGAGACCCCATGTGTCCTAAATGCAAAGTCCATATAGGTACATTTATACATATGTTCTGGGAGTGCCCAGTTGTTGCACTATTTTGGACTAAGATTGTAGGTGAAATCAACTCCAGACTGCAGACCTCTATTCCGCTCTTGCCGGCCATGGCGTTGCTGGGGATACATGATGATGAGCAGAGGCCATATCATCTTAAATTACTGATTTCCTTCCTTCTTTTCTATGCCAAAAAAGAAATACTTATGAAATGGATAGATTCTTCCCCTCCATCCTTTTCAGCCTGGGAGGCACAGATTGAAGCAGTAATCCCCATGTATAAAATGACATATATAAACCGTGGCTGCCCGTGGAAATTTGAAAAAGTTTGGGCTCCGTGGATGGCCTCGTAGAGAAACATTCGGTTCACTACGATCATTTGTCCCAATAGGGGAGGGTTTTTGGAGGGTGGAGGGTGGACGGTACTTGCTGAGAATGGTACTACTAACCTTACGTATTGCTTGCGGGTTTTGCATATTATTTTCCCTATCCTCAAATATGTAATCTACGTATGTAATGTATTGTACTCTGTTGAATGGTATTCTGTAACTCTGATTATCTATTACAACAATAAAGCACCACTGTTTTTGTTAAAAAAAAAAGATTAGGGGCCAGATGCATGGATTGGGGGGCTGCGCCCTGCATGAGATGCTGCCACTGAATGTAGAAAATTGCTTTATTAAACAAAAGTATCTAAATACAAAAACCCTCTATCTAATAAAATCCTAATTGGCCAATAATTTAAAAACACACAACCATGGCAGCTGCAGGGAAGTTGTATAAACAACCTCCTGCCCCCCCCCCCCCCCCAAAACAGGAAGAAAAACAAAGGTATTGGCTCCTGTTCATAAATATATGTGCCCCAATGGGGGGTACAATCTATATCAACTAGATCAGAAAACATTTAACGTTGCCTCCTCCAGTGGTAATGTATGTAACATTGATTTGTACATGTCATGCGACATATGCTCTCAAAGTCGGAGTGCATGTTGTACCAGTGTGAACCGGGCCTGCAACTGCACTTTTAAAAGTGCACAGTCTACAGGAGGTCCCTGAGTTACAAACCTCGGACTTGTGAACGACTCCTACTTACGAATGGGAGACGGCGTGACATTCTGCTCATGTGAGGCCACTTTTCGACGGTTCTCCCATATAGAAGAGTTTATTGCTCTCGTGGTTCAGAAGAGCAGGATCTCCCAACCTATGGAAAGTGTAGGACTCACTAATTCGGGGTACTTTGTCGCAGTAAGTGGGCTTAGCACCATATAGCAATATGGTGTCACCAAATCCCCATATTTTTTGATAATGTTTTTTGAAAATGTTTAGGTGTTTTAAACTAGCCTTGCTGGAGGTAATTGTCTTTTTTGCATGTGTGCGCTATAATATTTTGTTTTGCTCTATGGTCTTATGACTGCACCATCTTTAATGCATCTTTTAGGGTGTGCCCCCCAAATATTCTTTTCGACGGTGGGCACATCGGAAAACAACATCTGCGCATACGCGGCTACTTGACAGAACATCGGAAAACATGGGAAAACGACGTCTCTGCTGTTCTGCGCATGCGCTTCCGACTTACGAACAAAGCCGACTTAAGAACAAACAGGCAGTCCCTAACGCGTTTGTAACTTGGGGACTGCCTGTACTTGCCTTTAGTAAATAAACCCCAATGTGTCTACGGTCTGATACCTCTCATTGGGTGCAAGAGTCTGTACAAGCCAAAGGAGCGAGACATATACTGTAAATACATTTAGAGTACATCTGTCATATGAAAAATATGGGCTCAACTATGGCAGCCTACATTACTCTCCCATGAAAGGTATGTTCAAATTTGTCACTGATGTTTCAAACTGTTTTTTTTAAAGAGTTAGTACACTCAAAAGTAATGTGTGTGTCTCTTGGCAAGATCTTCATTGGCTACTATAATTCCTGACTCTGCTTTAGTGTTTTGATGTCGTACTCCCCCTGCTGCATAGTGGTAGTGCTTTATGCCTCTTCTGAATTATTCATATTATGTACCTGAACTATCCAACAGGGAGAATGGGTCCCCATGTAATAAAGGAAAAATGGGCAGATATGAGTTTGTATTGAAATCTCACTAGTGTCCCCAAGATTGATAGGAAGTCCATTCATCTACCAAAACCCATAGAGAATTTTTAATGTTAGATATCCTTTCCCATGTGCTACATTTATTATACCATGTGACATTTAAATTCCACAAAAACACTGTCGCGCCAGCAGGAAAAAAAAAAAAACCTTAACGCCTGTTAAAGCTAATTAACAAAGCACTTGTTTTATTTGTCAACATATCTTTCATTGCACAAAGTAATGTAGTTGTTCTAAGCAAAGTGAGAATAGTTCTTTCTCAAGTCGCTTTCTTCATAATTAAATCAAAACAACATCTGCCGAGATAATGTGCCGAACACAGTTTTTTTTCCTATATGTTGCAATTCTCAAGTTCCCGAAATTATGTTTCTCTCCTAAACAAAAAACACAAGATACACGTTTGGCAAGAACACCATGCTTCATTTAATTAATTTACAAGGCGGAACTGCCATCTTCTTTTCCATTTAATACGAATGTATATTTCTTAATTACTAAGGTGCTATTTGATAAGCGAGGAAGATATTTTTCCATTCGCAAGCTGCTATGAACTTTAATCTGCAGACCATCTTTTCATAGTTATATTTTTTTTTATTTGGTAGCCTCAAGTATACATAATAAAAATGCTTGAATTCTTATGTTTTCTTTTCTAATAGTTTTAATAAAGAGCTAAAGACGTGATTTAATATTATTTAATATTATAAATAACAGCCCGAAAGTATGTTTAAAAAATATATTATAAAAATAAAAAAATCAATGCAAATAAAATGTCAATATCAATAAAACTTTAACAAAATATAGTAGCAATATATGACAATTTGTTTACTTGTTATTTAGAGAAAAAAGGAAACATAGATTTGAAAATAGTAAGATATTAAGAAATATATGTGAAAATTACATTTAATATGCAAATATTCTTTCAATAGGAATCTGGTTGTAAAATATAAAAATTATATTTTTATAACAGGTTAAATTTTTGATGCAATCCTTTATATTTAAAAACTCATTTGGTACAATTCTACACAGTAACATTTACTATATTTGAACATATAATTGTTTGCTATACAAAAAGTGCAAAAATGTGACCTATAACTATTATTATAGCTTTTATAGTTTTTATCATTATTTTGTCTTGTTTTTATCTATAATTTTTAATGTATCAGCTTTGTACTAAATGCAGAAAGCATTTACCAATTAGCAAAATGTCTTTATTTCTTTTCCAGCAGTGTGGTTTGCAAATGATACTGATCAAAAAAAAGGTGAACAAAAAAACATGCCCACATTTCTGTGCTATAAATCATATTGCAATCCTTTTGTATTTTTCAATGTTTAATTGTGCAGCAAGCATCTCTCCCCTTAGAGCAATCTATTGTCACGTAACTTTGATCTTGACAAACAAGCTCTTTGAATACATTTATTTGAAAAAAATTGCTACAGAAAGTATAATTTTATTGTATCACATTGTAAACCTTGTTCTAAACTTGATTGAATGCTGAACAATGGAGAAAGGAATTTGATTGACTGCCACACAAGGCATTAATTCCATTGAAATGTCCAACCAAACTTTTAAATAATTCATTGTTCCCTCTTTTTTGAGCAATTTAATTCTTCATGTCTTTAACACATGCACAACTCCTGAGCATCTGCATGAACCGCTAAAGGCTCTAGAAATAAAGTATAGTCTTTTCATGTAGACAGTAGGTTGTGTACCTTATACAATGTTCAGAAAATTAGTACATTTCCCTTTTTGTATAAAAGGAGAGAAAAAAATCTCAAAGAGAAAATTGCACGGTGGAAGGTTATTTGTTAAAACTTTTTTTTTTCTCCAGCTGCAAAAATTACTACAATTTTGACTCTATAGCTCAACTGTACAGGCATTATGGAAATTTGTACAGACTTCGCCTGGCAAGATTGTCACGCCGGCAGAAATATTGTACTTTTCAAAACAAACTTAGTTTAATGGCTGTTATTAGGCCCAGACAACACTCTGGTTAAGAGAGGGGTGTACAGAGTCACTTGCTTTTCTCCCCAATTATTTAATGCTTGAAAACAAGCCATGGCCAATTGTACAACTGATTGAAAAGATTTGCACGACAGGGAGACAATATATATGCAAGAGAGGAACTCCATTAAAGGAAAGTCTAGCCAAAAAAAGTGTGCATCATTGAGGTGCTACTAATGGCCACTGCTTACCTCTTAGATATTGCTCAAGTTCTTTGTTTTGTCACTGATCCCCATTATATATAGCGTATTGTCTTCTCTGAGAAGAGTCTGAGAACGTTTATTCGGCCTCTGCCTCTTATTATGAGTAGTGGGTTTTTTTGTCTTTCCTAGTCTGAGAAGTAGAATGTGTTTTTTCTTTATGTTGGAAATTAATTCTTGGGTCAACTGTTGGGAGGTCTGAGTTAAACTTACTGGCACCTCTAGACAACTACCCTCATACTGGGCCATTGGCCTGTGACAGAGGTTGGAGAAGTTCCTGCTGCCTTGAGTACTGAAATGGTGGAGGAGGGCAGAGCTTGGGAAGGAGAGTCTCCTGCACTTTGTAGAAACACGCTGTCCAACTAACAGCATTCCCCTGCTGGTTACATTTGGAGAGTGGCTCTCCCAAAGAGATGAGCAGGGTTCCATTGTCAGCGTGACAGCCAGTCCTACTCTGTATAACAGGGGTAGGCAACCTGGGGCCCTCCAGCTGTTGCAGAGCTACAAGTCCCATCATGCCTCTGGGAGTAATTGTAACTGCCAGCCTTGCAATGCTTCATGGGAAATGTAGTTCCACAACAGCTGAAGGCACTCAGGTTGCCTACCCCTGCTGTATAAGGAGCGCCGACAACAGCTTATGATCTGCAGCAGACTACATGTCAAAGTGACAACAGAGCTCCCCTGATTCCACCTCTCTACCAGTTTAATCAGCATGGCTGCTTTTTACCTTTTTTTTTCATTTATGAATGTATTTAGTAAATTTATTTTATGACCAAATGTTGATTTTGCAATTCTTGCTGCTGGTGTTACTTCAAGACTTAAATGTAGTTAGGATCATGCGGGAGACAACACCCGACGTACGATAGATCTGATAGATCTCCTAGATCGGTTGTCTCGCTCGGCACTGATTCTAAGTTTAGACGCACAGAAGGCCTTTGACAGGCTGAGCTGGCCTTATATGTTTGCCACCTCAAAAATATATGGCTTTGATGGTCCTTTTTTAAAAGCTTTAGAAGCTCTTTATTCAAATGTCACTGCCCAAGTGCGGATGTCGTCCTTCCTATTGCTCGGCTTTCCCATGACAAACGGAACTCGGCAGGGATGCCCCCTATCACCATTACTTTTTATCTTATGTTTAGAACCCCTAGCCGAGTCCATCCACACTCATCCGGACATTCGGGTGTAGTGATGAGAAGGGGAATATAAATTGTCTTTTTTTTGCAGACGACATCCTGCTTACCATTTCCAATCCGTTGATCTCTCTCCCCTCGCTACATAAACTATTGGCTTCCTTTAGTGCCATCTCTGGTTATAAAGTTAATACTTCCAAAACTGAAGCTCTCCCCATACACATAACACCATCTCAACTCTCTCAGCTTAAAGACTCATACTCCTATAAATGGTGCACCTCCTCTCTCAAATATTTGGGTGTCCTTCTTACTCCTCCTAATCATCCCTCTATTCTGCTAACTTTCCACCTCTGATTCTAGATATCAATAAATCCCTGTCGACCTGGACAAAGTATCCTCTGTTAGGTAGGATCAACGTCCTCAAAATGTCTATTTTACCCAGATTGCTTTACCACTTTGAAACACTACGGGTTGCCCTGCCTTCCTCTCAACTAAAAGCACTTCAAAGGAGCTTTCTAAAATTCATATGGGATGGTAGGGCTCATCGCATTGCGAGCTCAGTGTTTTTTTCCCTAAGATCCGGGGGGGTTTGGGAGCCCCGGACGTTGCTAAATATTACTTCGATACGCACTTAAGGGCCATTACCTCTTGGTCCTCTCTGCACGCACCGAATCAGTGGACTGCCATTGAGAAAGGAGTGCTATACCCGGTTCACCCATGCTCCTTGGTGTGGGGTACCCCTCCCTCCCTGGATCCCATTTATAAATGCCAGTGCACTGCTCTAATGACCTTTACCCTAGACATCTGGCGCAAATGTTTAAAGGACTATTCTCTCACCTCACCTTGCTCTCCTCTAGTGAATGTGCTCTTCAATCCATTCATACCAGACAGTATGTCCCTAGGTAGGGTCTTCTCATGGTTACACGTACCTCTTTTTCAGCTACAGAATTTGGTCCATACTATCACGCGGAGATTATATACCTTCAATACTTTATGCGAGAAATTTGATATACCCTCTCACCTTTTACATTTTTATTTACAGGTTAGACACTTTTTTCACTCTAAATCCTCAACCATAACCCTTGATAACCCAACCGCCTTTGAATATCTATGTGCTCAGTGCCCTTACCAACGACATTTAATATCCTGTATCTACCACATCCTCCATGAGTCGACTCCTCTAGAGGAGACCACGCACCACTATATGAAAATCCCATTTATTGGCTCGACCTATCACTGTACAGTTGTGGGACGAGATTTGGTCCTCTGTTTTCAAGTCCTCCAAATGTGTTACTCAAAGGGAGACATCCATCAAGATTCTTATGTTTTGGTATAAGACTCCTGATGTAATTCATAAATACGATCCCTCAGTCTCGCCGCACTGTTGGTGTTGCGGAATTGACATAGGTTCTTTATTTCATATTTTTTGGCACTGTTCTCTGAACATACTTATACAGAAGGTGGTAGATGTGTCCCTCCCTCTAGATCCTTTAAATTACCTACTGGGCCTCCCGATTCCAGGCGTTCCCAAAAAACAAACCGATTATTCTCCTACATTTTGCTAGCTGCCAAAAGGCTTATTCCATTATGCTGGCTCTCCAACACACCTCCTTCGTGGTCTAGATTTCTGCAACTGGTGACTGAGATCCGGAGGATGGAGTTCCTAACGGCTTCTGTACATGATTCCATTCCCCAATTTACTAAAGTGTGGGAACCTTGGGGTCTATCGGAATATGGGACACATGTGCCAACCACCGCCTCCTAACTTATGTTAGCATAACGGTGTCTCTGTTCATTCTCCCTCTTCCCCTCCCCATTGCTTGACTGTTCTCTAGTTGTTGGACTCTAAGGTATACCTATGAGTTGTTTATAATTTTTGATGAGCGATACAGTACTCCCCTGTGTCCTGTATCTGTGGACATTGCTTAAATGCATTTACTTTTTCTGCATTGTCTTCTTTTTCTTCTGTATGTTTGTTAACATTACATCTTCAATACTGGTTCAATGTACATTGTGTAACAAGTTTACATGTATCTTTTTATAACCCAATAAAAATACAATTTAAAAAAAAATGTATTTAGGATAAGGGATGGCACACTTTGGCATCTTTGCCTTGGGGGCCAGTTGACCTTTTAACAGTATGGCCATTCTGAGTCAACTAGCCTTTGCATTGCCCTAACAAGATTAGAAGTCATGCTAACACAAGGTAGACTAACCCTGGGGATGGAGAGGCTGAGCGAGACAGTTTGTCCACTCAGTGTCAGTACTTTCACGATCAGAGAGTAAGATCACCTGGGACTGTAACTCAAGATCTCTAGACCAATGCAACAACTAAACAGGTGTACCCGGGTACGGGTCCTCACAGGGTGTGGGAGCAGTGTGACCTCATGAAAACAAAGGTGTGCCAGAGTCGTAGGATCTAAGGAGCCACCTGGTCTTCACCACTAGAGGTGTGGATGTTGTGCTCTGTGGTAGCCCCCAGGTTGCAGCTCTCTAACACACCCGTGAGGGCACAGTGCAGCCAAATAGCATGCTGGAAGAACATGGGGTACACACAGAGACTTTACTGAGGGAGACACGCACAACAACGGGAAATGAAGGGATCCACTGACATATAATGGCACAGCCAGAGGGTAACACAGAGAACAAAGACAGGATCAAAAAACATACAGAATGATGGAATACTCAGCAATAGAAAATACCAGAGGAACAGGAGAATCTGACTTCAGAGTGGAGACATGTTGCTCGAATACTAAGTCACAGGCTTAATAATACCTAGGTTCAGGGTGGATTGGCAGAAATCTGAGCAGCTCAAACAGGAGGTAAAAGGCGCTGGATCAATGTACACGGAACTGGAAACAAGAGGAGTGGGTGTACGATACACTATTTCTAGTACACAGTACACTATTGCTCTAACAAAAATGCACAAACTGTAGAAGGTCACCAACAATAAGGTCCCAGTGAGATAGCACTGGCAGACAGAGGGGCAGTCTGTAACCTTTAACTCTACTCTGGGATGTGTTACTGAATGTCAGAAACATGATATGTGTCTGGCGGTGTGCCATCTGTGCAGCCCTGCCACCCACTGACCAGAGAATATCAGAAAAAGCCTGGTGGGTCTTAAACTCAAGTTAAAGGTTTTGGGGAAATAAGGTAAATATTAACAAACAAAGCAAAAATTACAGCAGGGGAGGCCCTTTAGAGGGCGAAGGTGAAATTCTGGAGCTCAGAGTTGGGCTTTAGGGTTTCCAGGATAGGTTAAGGTTTAATCTTAAATATTAGGGACTCAAGCATACATTACTATTCTTACAGATACTCTGTGTTAAGATCCAGGATAATGGAGGGCTAGGTGTTAGAAGGAGGTTATGGGTTAAGGATTGGTTGCTTGCATACCCTTTAAAATAGACCTTTCGGTAACTCTACAAGTTTGCATATTTAAATTCCTGGTATGTCATCATATACAGAAACTGAACCTTTCAAATTCCACCCTTTGTCATTAGAAAGTAGTCCTTGAGCTCCAGTACAGTGATGCTGCCTAATTTGAAATAATGTCAAAAACAATTCCTCCATCTCCTCTTCCCTAGTGAACAGAACATTGCAACTTTGTACAAAGTCACAAGGTGAGAGGGTGCAACAGGGGCTAATCTGTTTCATACATTTGTGAACACAGCCAAGAACCGAACAGGCACAAGGGTTTTTCTTCTCTAAGCTGACATCTCAGTCCAGGATGCTGACCCTGGATAATGCCTGAACAAAGTCGGCACTGTATTTCTGGATAGATGTAGATGAAGTATGAAGTAGATGAAGACCTTGTCAAGGGGGGATCTGTGTAAGAGGTAATAAATGCCTGGAAGTATTAGACATTGCTTGGCATCCTTGCCCTTAAAGCTGGACTGCAGGAATTCAGCCACACTGTACAATGTGCTGTATTACTATGAGTTAAGTCCAACAAGATGTATGCCATCCTGTGAACATATCTCTTTAATTAACAGTTTACATTTTTACTGAGGGCTGGGAGCATAGCTATTGCTATACATCCGGTGCTGCAAAGCTGGACCTTCTGATCTCAGCTTCTGAAGCTGCAGTCACAGGCAGCGACTCTGTACATCCCTCTCCATCTCCTATCTAATGACAGAGTGCTTTGTATTATGTGACCCCATTCACAAATACAAATCTTTCCGTGAATGGGCAGCAGATTGAAGGAGCAGGCAGAACTGCTGTGTGGGAGAAGATTGGGTCCCTTCTGTCAGAGCATCGGGAGTTTTTGTACTCCCAGCGCTCAGTAAAACTGACAAATGAAAATAACAGAGATAAGTCAACAAGGTGGTAAGTGCCTTGTTGGATTCAACTCCTAATAAGCCAGCAGATTTTACAAAGTGAGTATATTCCTTGAGTTCAGCTTTAAAGGCATGCTCCATTTGGAGCATGTTGCACATTACACCCATATTTAGGGTGCAACATGTAGCATGCTTCAACTCCTGCTCCCTGTCTTCCCCCTCCCCCTTCTTCTCCCTCGCACCCACAGTCAGCACAAGTGTGCGGCGCTTCGCCCATACAGCTGCATCATTCATTCACAGGAATCTGTAAATAAGGGAAAATATAAGTCTCGTCTGCCACTGTGTCAGATGGCTTGTAGCACTGATGAGCATCCTCGTAGTTTATTGACACTTTCTCCAGCTTTCTAATGCCGCGTACACACGGTCGGACTTTCCGTCAGGAAAAGTCCAACAGAGTCTTTTCATCGGACATTTCGATCGTGTGTGGGCCTCATCAGACTTTTTTTTCGAAAATTCTGACGGACCTAGAAATAGAACATGTTTTAAATCTTTCCGACGAAATTAATTCCTATCGGGAAAAGCGTTCGTCTGTATGTTGTTCCGACAGACCAAAAACAACGCATGCTCTGAAGCAAGTACGAGACGGCAGCTATTGGCTACTCGCTATTGAACTTCCCTTTTCTAGTCCCGTCGTACATGGTGTACGTCACCGCGTTCTAGACGGTTGGACTTTGGTGTGATCGTGTGTGGGCAAGACAGTTTCAGCTGGAACTACGTCGGAACTCCATGGGAAAAACCTTCAGAGTTTATTCCGACGGAAAGACCGGTCGTGTGTACAGGGCATAACGGCAAGCCCACACAGAGGTATGGGCAAGACAGCTGGAGGACGTGTCTGCAGGAGCTTGACATTGCACCTGCGATCAATTGATCATGGGTGCAATGCTCTGTAGGTTCCTTCAGGGAAATCTTTTTTTTTTCTGGAAAAATAAGTGCATTTATTCTTTTTTTCACAAAGGTGAACTTTTACATGGCTTTTAACATGAAAAATATATTTAATGCCAGGCCCACTTTAAAATATATTTGGTTTCAGCACCAAAAGCGCCATGCTGGGAAACTGCAATGCTGGACTCTAAGAGCCAAATGATGGTGTACCATGCTATTGAGTTACTCCAGCATTACTTTGGCATTGACTTAATGTGTTGCTGAGGGATAGACTTTCACCTAAATCTCAGTTTTATTAGCAAACTAATACAGATTGTCTTACAGTATTTCCCTAATTTTGCTAAATCCATCCCTCCTTTATTTTTCCAAAATGCCTTACTACAGATATTGTGGGTTTTAGGTGTGGGCATTTATAATAGATTTGCTTTTTCTATATCACGTTGAGCTCAGTTCAATATACAGTAGATATGTAATAGTTTAATTTATTTAAAAACAATTTCCAGCATTCCACCTAGATCATCCAAAAATTAAGACCACGCTGTCCTCTCCCATCAAATAACGTGTTGCTCTCACTTTGCAAACTCTTTCTAAAGATATGTGTTACTTAAAACTGAGCTCATCAAATACATTCTAAATGATCACTCAAGAAATGCTACCAAATAATTATTCGATTCACTTTGTGTGCACCTCAATTCCCTTACAGACCATAGTTAGCTGATATAGCTTCCTCTACCAACACATGATCACTAGGGCATATAAACATTTGGTTATTGGTATGTACCCTGTCATCAATATACAAATTTGCGTCATTCAATTATCAATTTCTTAGCTGAATTCTTTATTAAATATCACAGCTGTCCTTCAGATTCACAACCTATTGTCCAGTAATGGGGAGGGGGTCATGCAGAAACCATGAGTATTTTACACATTTTATAGTACATAGAATAAATACCTACGTGTAATTAAATTTAAAAAAAGTACTTAGTTTCTTCCAACATAAAGTGCAACATAAAAAAATTATAATGCGCTGGAGGCGAATTATAAGGTCCTTATGCGTTGGTACCTTGTCCCAGCAAGAATTTCAAAATTCTTACCGAATTATCCACCTGCATGTTTCTGAGGCTGTGGAGAGAGGGGTACACATGTCCACATTTGGTGGTCATGCCTTATTGTGCAACAATTCTGGACAACAATATTCCACATGGCCTCCACGCTACTTCGGAATACCCTAGACACTAACCCCTCCCTGGCACTGTTAAATCATGTGCAGGGAGAATACACAAGACACTTGGTCTTCTTCTCCAACTTACAACTGCCGCTAAGCAGACGATAGCCAGAGCCTGGAAAAGCCCGAAATTAAACATAACGGAAGTGAAAAATAGAGTCACTCAAGCTATGATTCATAGCAAAATTGAAGCCACTATTCTAGACCGTATTCCCCAACACAGCAGAACCTGGACACCATGGGTGGAGCACTTTTCTTCCCTCAGACTTTGATAGTCATTTGCTGGAACCATAACTCCCCCACAGATATTTCAGTCTTACAGTGTAATCCTTTGGGGACCCGTGCGACCCCTTCGACCCCTTCTCTTACTCTTTCTCTACTTTTCTTTTCTTTCCTTTTTTTATCCTTTCTCTACTTCTGTTCTTTTCCCCATTACCTATACTCACTTGACTCACCCATAATCTCTACCACAGTGTTAATGTTTGCTGGCCGGATATATCTCGCAGTCCTTTTCCCCCTTGCTCACAGGGGAAGGTAGTTGTTTAAATTCCGTTACTCTACTGAGTCTTCTCCTGTCTAGTGTCAGCATCCTTTGTGGATCTAACTCACGCAACTCCCTGAACTTGCTATACTCTGCATTGCTGAATTGTAACAATTTTTGTTTAACATTTCTCCATTATATCTGTATAATTTTCATGTGTGATGCATTGTAAGTTTTGTTCATTACTCTCCAGAGGAGATGATTGGTTGATGTATTCAATAAAAATCTTTAAACAGAAAAAATATTATAATGATTTTGAGTTTATCATCTTTAAATATAATCACACCATTTCTGCATATCAACACCACTATACATGTAAATCATTATATCAGTAATATACGTGAAACCTGAAGACGTCCGATCAGGACGAAACACGTTGAGGCGGTGCTTTCCCAGTCTCTACATCACTTCCTGGTGATGTTACATCCTGTCCTTGGAACGCACGTTGCTCCTGGTTTCCGGTTTAAAGGAACAAATTCAAGTGAGTGTATTTAATACATGTTTAGTATTATTACTGGTTGATGTCATGATTTACATGTATAGATTTGGCTATTCAATTAAATGCATTGCAGTCAATTAGAGAAGCAAAGATTTAAGTGTGCAATAGGCTTTAAATGGCACGTGAGAGTTAAGATGGCTCCTTTTTCAGAAAAAGATAGCTCCCTTTTAACTGTCCTGCATTTTCTGACTCATTCAGCTGAAAATTGAATCAGAATTTGTTTGCCATAGGCTACACCATCTTTTTTTCTTTTCTGGGTTAAAGAGGCCTGCAAAATATGGCTGTTTAGTCATGTGAACCTACCATAAGACACTCTCAAAGCTTGTTTATTCTTACTGCAAATTGGAAAACTATAAACCTATAAATAGAGTACACTGGCCAGATGTGTATGTTTTAGTTCAAACTTTTATTTTTATTTTTTAACCCAATACAGAAGTAGGGTTACAACTCCATGAAATCCTTTTAAGAAGGATTTCCCTCATTTGCTGCCCTGAAGACATGCCAGGAAGTGAGAGGAAATCTCTTGAAAATTAGGAAATTGTTCTTCTTTTTTCAATTGTTTCAGAAACAGGTGTCACTACTCGAAGATTTCCCTTCAATTCCTGATCTGAAGAGATCTACAACATTTTATGATTTGCCATCATTTTTAGGCCCGATTGCAATGGTCCAGCAAGACTAATAGAAACGGTGAATCTCCCCAGTGGCGTAAAAGACCACAATAAAAATGTGACTGGGTTACAGCTCTCCCCTACTCTAAAAAAAACAAAAAAGTAAAGAAATTACTTGTCTTATATACTTTAATCAGTTGGAAATTGAATGAGAATTTGATTAGCGGAGTCTACACCAACTTTCCTTTGCTCTACTTTCATACTTTAGCCTTGTGATAAAACAACTTTTTTCGGAATTCTCAGCCTCATTACTAAAGGAAGAGTGGATCAACAAGGTTGTCAATGCATAATCAGATAGAAACTTGTTAATGTGCAGCATCAATGGCTCCATTTTCTTTCAAGTCAATAAAAAGGTTCCTTTTTTTTCCCCTTTTTTATTTTTTCATTACAACTATCTCTACATCACTGATCTTCTCATTCTATCGGAAATATTAGGGAGCCGGTTTTAAAACAGTTACACAATGATTAAACTATATTTATATAGTGTATAAAAATTAATCAAGTACTACAATGACTAGCTTTATTCATAAGACTTAATGGTCATGTAATAGGAGGTTTTATTCTGCAGTTAAAGTTCATAAGTGTCGGATTTGCGTGTTGATAGGTATTATACTTCCAGTTTAATTACACACCTTTTTGCACACAAAAAGAAATGGGTTTTGCCGTTTTGACAATAATTAAAAGGAGGGCTGTGGAGGGGATATTAACTTTCCTATAATCAGTTCCAAGGCTTCTTAATGCCAGATCATGGAGATATACAGCCAAAGCTAGATGATACATATGGTACTAAGTTCTTCTGGTGGTCATCACAACTGATCAGCCCATATTACAGCAACATCAGGTTCTGTTCTTTCAACAAGAGATTACTGGAAGTCTCGGCAATTACAGTACATGGATTTTATCCAAATAGCTAGGGATAAGCAAAATTGAGAGTTTTTTTAGTTTTTCCCAAATTTCTGTGTAATATTACCATTTTGAATAAATGCACTGGAGTCAATAGGGAAAGTAAAATAAAAAGACAACATCATCTTGCCAATGCAGAAAAAATGACTGTCTCTTCAGTGGGCCCCTCCTCAAGCCCCATATACTCACCTTACCAGTGCTCCCTCACTGCTCCTTCCTCCTCTGTAGCTGGCAACACTACCTAGCACTTCCAGCTGCAAAGAGGCATGCATGCAACCTCCTTCCCTGTGCCAGTTCTAACATCTAATCACTAAGTCCATACTATCACATGGAGAAAAAGAAAAACTAAATGGTGGGACTTTAAATGAAGCAAATCACTAAGTTATATAATCCAATCAGTATACACAATGTTTTTTGATTGCAGGGTTTGTACATAACCTATGAAGTAAAATAGTAAATTGATGTAGCAATGCACTAATAGGTCTCAATGAGCGGATCTGGGCAATACATAGTAATACGTGGTAAGTTCATTAACAAGAACATAATAATATAACAGTATGATACATTAATGAACATCGGTTGACAAGATCAGAACATTCCATATCAATGCATAGTTAGTTCAATAGTATACATAGTTTTAATTTAGGTATGTAGACCCCAATAGTAGCAGAAGCAATGTAAGGGTATAAAAACAATGGTAGATTGATTCATTAAAGTAAAATAAGGTATAGTACAAATATTGGACATAAATACTGTGACAGCGCATCATAGGAAAGCTCTACGCGTTTCGTGGTTATACCACTCGTCAGGAGCAGATGCAAAATTAGGCGGTATCTATAATGAAATACAATTACCAAAATGAGTATATTAATAAAAATATAAAATTTTAAAAAGCATAAAAGGGAAAAAAAGTGAACAAAAAAGGTCCCAAACATTCTCACCTAATTGTAGTATAAAGATATAAGTGTAGATGGTATCACAGGTAAGAAGGGTGACGTTCCCTATAATGCTTCTTACCTGTGATACCATCTACACTTATATCTTTATACTACAATTAGGTGAGAATGTTTGGGACCTTTTTAGTTCCCTTTTTTTTTTTTCCCTTTTATGCTTTTTACAATTTTTTATATTTTTATTAATATACTCATTTTGGTAATTGTATTTCATTATAGATACCCCCTAATTCTGCATCTGCTCCTGACGAGTGGTATAACCACGAAACGCGTAGAGCTTTCCTATGATGCGCTGTCACAGTATTTATGTCCAATATTTGTACTATACCTTATTTTACTTTAATGAATCAATCTACCATTGTTTTTTTTACCCTTACATTGCTTCTGCTACTATTGGGATCTACATACCTAAATTAAAACTATGTATACTATTGAACTAACTATGCATTGATATGAAATGTTCTGAACGCGGTGACGTAAAACACGTACGTCGGGACTATAAACGGGGCAGTAGCCAATAGCTTTCATCTCTTTATTTATTCTGAGCATGCGTAGCACTTTGTGCGTCGGATTTGTGTACACACGATCGGAAATTCCGACAACGGATTTTGTTGTTGGAAAATTTTATAACCTGCACTCAAACTTTGTGTGGCGGAAAATCCGATGGAAAATGTGTGATGGAGCCTACACACGGTCGGAATTTCCAACAACAAGGTCCTATCACACATTTTCCGTCGGAAAATCCGACTGTGTGTACGTGGCATTAGGGTCAAATTGTTTTCATACTGTCACATGACTTAGAGACATGTCATCACATCCCTGGGTCATTGGCACCAGTCATTTTAGTGCTGTCTGCAGGGGAGGAAAGAGTAGGGGAATGGGTAAGGTGAGTATACAGTAGCTGAGAGTGCAGCTTTTGCCGAGTCCCTGTCAGGGCTGGGCTCAGCCCTTCCTTCTCTGAGCTGGTCGCTCAGCTGACGGCTAATTGCCAGCTCTCATCTCTCTCCACAGTTACTCAGCTGTTGATGATATCCTGCTTGTCAGTCCTGCCTACTTAAGCCGTCCAGTCCAGAGGTTCTCTGCCTTCGCCTTGGTCAACGTCACAGAAACCATCTCCTGTGATCCTGTTCAAGACTTGCTTTGCTGACATCCCTTCTGGCTCCAGATCCTGCTGGCTGTTCCATTACATTGATCCCTGACTTCTTGCTTGGCTGACTATATGTTCCGGTTACTGAACTTTGGCTATGTTTTGACTACGTTTGTTCTTTTTACTTTTATTATTAAACAAGTGTGATTTAACTATACTTCTGTCTCGGTCTGGTTTCTGACAGCCCCGCTATCACTTTGCCCTTTTTAGGTGGTATTTGGTTTTTAGTAAAAAATTGATCCACCACAAACTTGCTCCCAGTGAACTCAAAATAGCAGCGCTAAAGGCAATCCCTAAAATAATAAGATGTAGTGAAGGGTGATGTACTGATGAATCAACCTGTGCAATGATTACATCACATCCTCACCCCTCATCATTACTGTGCATAAAATGATATGCTCAAAAAATCATAAACAAATGGTGCATATAAACCAATTAAGTGAATGACATATCTGTGCATATGCAAATATATAAAAGTGAAAATTACAACTAAGTGAGAGCCAATGTGAATTAACTCGCAAAAAATTATATATCTATAAATTGTGTCCACAAACAATCCAAACGTAAAATAGTCCAAAACAAAAATCCGTGACGTGTTGTGGTGCAAAATCTTCTACTTAAATGAATCTTCCACCGCACCTCTGTGACTGTGAATCCACTCCCCTTAGGCGAATACACTCACCAGCTCCTTTAGCCCACACTCTCGTGTCAGGGCCAACAAGCTTTTATCCCACACTCACAGGGGATAAGAACGATCTTCAGTAGAAAGCCTGTACACCTTTACCTCTCCAAAGTGTAATGCCCAAGAGCTCTCTCCACATGAAAAAGAAAAATCATCCAATGGTGCAATAACGTAATAAAATTTATTAAAAACCAAAAAGCCCCTTCACCATTGCACTCACATCCTTAAAAATCACTGCAGGCTCAACAGTAACACAGCACAGCAAGTTGTCACAGCATCAAACATGAAGTCAGTAAACCAGTGTGTGGTGGTCACGGCGGACCCAGGTACTGCGTTTCTCCAAATACCCGTCTCACCCGATCCCTGGTGTAGATGTGACCGGCTTCCACCTCTCCTCGTATGGCGCTCCCTGTCACAGCGTCCTACGTCACTTAGAAACGATTGCCGTGTAGCCACGCCCCGACATGTTTCGTCATAAAGACTTAGTCAGCTGACGGCTAATTGCCAGCTCTCATCTCTCTCCACAGTTACTCAGCTGTTGATGATATCCTGCTTGTCAGTCCTGCCTACTTAAGCCGTCCAGTCCAGAGGTTCTCTGCCTTCGCCTTGGTCAACGTCACAGAAACCATCTCCTGTGATCCTGTTCAAGACTTGCTTTGCTGACATCCCTTCTGGCTCCAGATCCTGCTGGCTGTTCCATTACATTGATCCCTGACTTCTTGCTTGGCTGACTATATGTTCCGGTTACTGAACTTTGGCTATGTTTTGACTACGTTTGTTCTTTTTACTTTTATTATTAAACAAGTGTGATTTAACTATACTTCTGTCTCGGTCTGGTTTCTGACAGCCCCGCTATCACTTTGCCCTTTTTAGGTGGTATTTGGTTTTTAAAGTATGACTAAACTCTCATATCCATTACAGATGGCAACATCTTAGCTTCTACTGTATTTAGATCCACAATTGCCTTTAGGAAATGCATCTGTGGGGGTTGAAAGGGTCCTCTTTCTTCAGGGCTATGAGCAAATTGGTGTCTGGTATGAATAGTCGCAGAGGAAAGAAATCCAAGCTGAACTGGAGTGTCAAAAGACAGGTATTTTTGCTTGTGTGAAGCTTATTATTTTCCCGAATTCAACCAAAGACATCTCCCATGGGTCTTTGTTGCAGCCAATAAAGCAAAAATGTAACAACAATTATAAAAAGTACATTTTATCGTCCAAAAGGCAATACAAATTTTAAGTAAAAGGTCCTGGTCTCTGTACATGTACAAGATAATATAAAATGTGACTCTCACAACTGGCACATTAGATGTCAAGATATGTCAGAACAAATAACTGTTGACTGTTAAGTGGTTGTAAAGGCTGAAGGTTTTTTACCTTCATAAATTCTATGCATGAAGGTAAATAACCTTCTGTGTGCTGCTCCCCCCACAGCCCCCTAATACTCACCTGTATTGTGCACGAGAGACTCGCTGTCCCAGGACTCCCTCCCCTCACTGGCTGAGACAGCACCGGAAGCCTATTGGCTCCCATAGATGTCAATCACAGCCAGTGAGCCAATGAGGAGAGAGTTGAGCCGAGTTGGGGCTCTATGTGGCTTATGGATGCATAGAGCCGGGCTCGGGAGTAAGCACACAGTGGTGCCCTGAATGAAAGCGGCTTTCTCTGGGGGCACTGCTCAATGGGAAGAGCCAAGTGTGCTGGCGAGGGACTCAAAAAGAAGAGGATTGGGGCTGGTCTGTGCCAAAGCTTTGCACAGAGCAGGGAAGTATAACATGTTTGTTGTTTTTTTGTTTTTTAAACCCAAGCTTTAATATTACTTTAGGCCACCAAATCCCAATGTGTTTCGATTACTGAAAGAATCTTCTTCGGGGATAATAGTGGGAGTGCCTACATATATCAATAAAATAACATGCATAATAATGGAACATAAAAAAACATAAAGAAAATAGATATGTGTACCGACAATAAATATATAGGTATTGTATATATGGAGTTGACTTGCATTATTATACCAAAATCATAATATAGAAGATCATGGTTGCAGCTTGTCCTGGGGAACCCACGTGTCCAAAGAGGCCTGGCCCTAATATCCCACATGAGGCTGGGATGGGTGGTCACAAATTGCCAAGGGTGGTCGACCCACTAATATCTATATGAAAAAAAGTTGAAAATCGGGCTGTCAAACAGAAGATGCGAGTTTCTCAACAAGAATGCATACATATGTGGATGGGGACCAATACATATCCATATATATCTAACCGTGTTGGGAATGGTCTTGGGAAAAAAAAAAAAAAAAAAAAAATATATATATATATATATATTTTATATATATATATATATATATATATATATATATATATATGGAATGGAAGACTACTTAGAGGGGTATTGACAACAGGTGTTAAGCCTGGATAGGTTTAAAAACAATATACGTGTATAAGAAAAAAGTAGAAGAGTCTTCCTTATTGGAATATCAAAGATATCCTATGAAAGCTCCTATGAGAGATTCCCTATGTGTAAAAAAATGTTCCCTGATTTGGAGACTTGTGCAGCATGGGTCCCTGTATAGAACAAGTCAAGTGGTCTACGTTAGAACCTGCCCCCCCCCCCCCCCAATATGTTAGCCCTGAAGAAGGGGGACCCATTCACTTCTTTGAAATGTGCTGTATTTTCCAGCTATTCGCTACTTTGCCTGATTTCCAGGACTATTTACAAGTGTCCTAGAAAAATTGAGCTGCAAGGTAGCTCCCATCTCTTAGATTGTAAGCTCTAAGGAGCAGGGCCCTCTGATTCCTACTGTATTAAAGTGTATTGTATTTGTACTGTCTACCCTCAAGTTGTAAAGCGCTACGTAAACTGTTGGCGCTATATAAATCCTGTATAATAATAATCCTGTATAATAATATAAAATTTACATATAGAATATATTTATTATTATAAACTCTTTTTACTGATGCTGTGAGATTGATATATTCTGCTTCACCCTGATTGCTGCTATGTATTAGTATTTCTTTGAGTACCTAATTGCATACTTTTAATGTATAACATGTTCTTTGGAACAATATACATCCCAATCCTTAAAACTGAAGTTTAGCTAAAAAACATTTCTTTCTATGGTTTTATTTGGCTGTATGTCCCATGATAAACAGGCTGCTTGACTCTGCAGACCTCTTCACTGCATGGGCTGCCCTGTCCTCTTCACTGCATGGGCTGCCCTGTCCTCTTCCTGCAGCTGATCTTCTGGCTCTGTGGGAGTTATTAGCTTTGGGTCTCCCGGCTCAGCTGCACTAAAGATGACCCGCAGGGGACATGCCCCCCTCCTGCCCTCTCCTCCAATGATAAAAGTGCTTTCACTGTTTACACTGCCTGTAACATAATCTGTGAATGGAGGAAAGTCTGATCAGTCACTGGATTCTCTCCTCTATTAACAGATCAAGTAATAGGACATGTAAGCAGTGAACAAATGTTTTATCAATACGGGAAAAGGATGGAGGGGGTCCCTGTCAGGTCAACTTTAATGTAGCTCAGCCTGGAGACCCAAAGCTGTTAACCTACCCAGTAACAGAAGTTCAGCAGCAGAAAGAGGACCGGGCATCCATGCAGTGAATATTTCTACAGAATCCAGCAGCTTGCCCATCATGGGGCATACTTCATTACAGGTAAGTAATGTAGCTAAATCTGTAGATTATTTTATTTTCTAAACCAGCTTTAACCACTTGGCCTCCAGAAGCTCCCCCCCCCCCATGACCAGACCCTTTTTTGCGATATGGTGGTATTTGATCACCTCTGCATTTTTTTTTTGCACTATAAACAAAAAAAAGACCAACAATTTTGAAAAAAATAAATATCTTTTACTTTCTGCTATAAAACATATCCAATAAAAAAATTAAAAAATATTTCTTTTACATTTAGGCTAATATGTATTCTGCTACATATTATTGGTAAAAAAAATCCCAATAAGTGTATATTGATTGGTTTGTGCAAAAGTTGTAGCATCTACAAACTATAGTATATATACTGGTATTTGTAATGTAATTGCGGCGATCAGCGACTTATAGTGGGACTGCGATATTGTCAGTGCCGTTTTTAAGGCAGGGCAAAAAGGGCAGCTGCCCTGGGCCCTGTCATTGTTGTGGGGCCCAAAGCAGCTGCCCCATACTTGCCAACTATCCTGGTTTAAATTACCTCGTCCCTTGAGGTTTTAATCCAGTGCTGTGTCCCAATATCTCAGTGTGAAGTGCTGCTACTAACGCTGCCAAGCTCTGCCCTTTTGTGTACAGATGACTCGCCTGCAGACCCTGTGTTTACATGTAAATTACTGGCATTCATATGTAAATAGCGGCAGCATTCATATGTAAATAGCGGTGGCCGGCGGCATTGATATGTATATCATGCCCCCCTGAGGTCATATCCACAGTAATCTCTAGCAGCCAATCAACAAGCAGAAATCATGTGCTGTAACCTCTAGCAACTAATCAGTGAGCCGTAATGTGTGCTTTAACCTCTAGCAACCAGTCAGTAAGCGGTAATGATACACGGTAACCTCTGGCAACCAATCGCAATAGCTGCCTGATCTGATTCAGTAAACTGATTTTGAGTCTAGCTGCTATATATTGTATGTCTCAGAGCAGTTGGAGAGCGAAACTGCATGGAGGGTCCCCAAGAAAAGTTTTGCCCAGGGTCCAATCAATATTAAAGACGGCCCTGGATATTGTGGGGGACAATCGTACACTAACTGACATTTTTGACACTTTGCAGGAACCAGTGACACTAATACAGTGATCAGTTCTAAAAATATGCACTGTCACTGTACTAATGACCCTGGCTGGGAAGGGGTTCAACGTCTAGGGCAGTGTTTCTCAACTCCAGTCCTCAAGGCACCCCAACAGGTCATGTTTTCAGGGTTTCCATTATTTTGCACAGGTGATTTGATCAGTTTCACTGCCTTAGTAATTACCACAGCTGTTTTTCAATCCTGAAAACATGACCTGTTTGGGCGCCTTGAGGACCGGAGTTTGTAAAAACTGATCTAGGGTGTTCAGAGGGTTAACTGTGTGCCAAGCCAGTGTTTATTGTGTGTGCTGTGTGCTGCTTTTACTAATGGATGTAATGGATTTTATTCCCTGATTTCCCGGGTTTTGCTCTGTCCTGTGTCGCTGCCCGACGATCGGCGTGTGTCGGCGGGCATTGAGTGAATTGAGCAGATAGGCTTCTGCTGTAAATAATCACAGCAGAAGTGGCCCACTGCTGGCGGCGTGTGCACGCGTGCCCCCTATAGGCAGGAGTGCAGAATCGCATATATATACGTGATTCTGCACAGAGCTGCCTCCATGTAGCAGTATATCTGATAGAGGGGGCGTCCTGTAAGTGGTCTCTCCTCGCCATCACAATTAATAGTGAGCAAAAAAAAAAACTTGACAGGTTCAAACCCTCCCTTATTCCCTTTCAAAACAAATAAGAATGTTGGCTTTGGATACCCTTTAACTCTTAAATTCCCCAGCAAGTCACTCCTCTGAAAACAAGTGGAATACTTATTTAAAAAAAACAAAAACCTGGCCTGTCGTTCTGTTTTCAAACATTTATTCTCGGCTTCCCTAGACATTCCATTCAGGGTGGAAACAGTTTGTGTGTGGAATATCCTGCATGAGTGCTAAATAATAAGAAGCATGTGTGTATTAAAACAGGATCAACTTAATGGGGAATAAGCGTTTGGGTTACATTAATATTCGATTACAGTAAAAAGCTCATATTTAATAAATTTTCTCCCTTTTTTTTAATTTAACGCAATGCTTGTATTTCTGTAAGTTAAGTGCCAATCCAAAGACCGGGCATTCAAAAGATTTGATTTATGTTAAGAAAACAGCTTTTGCTGTTATTTCACGTATATACGTTTTGCACAGCAGGCACAAAGCCGTTCCGTTCCCTTGACCAAAATAAGGTGTGTTATTCTAGAGCACCAGAGAGGGTTTCTAAACAACGTGGAGCAGCGCAGAGAAAAAAAAATAACATTCCTGACGGTATATTTTAAATTGTAACCCCATGTCAGGCAGCCAGAAGGGGGGAAATTGTACTTGAGATGAGCTATCGGTTATGGAAAACAGAGAGGTTATACTAGTAAGCTTAACATAACAACTAGCAAACCTTAAAAAAATATAACGCATACATTTTTATTTTCCACCTTGTATCAAAGAATCACAACCAAACCCAGTGGTAGCGTTCTATACAATTCCAATGAAAACTGAAATCTAGGTAGATATTAAAGACACAGTAAGGCTCCCTTCACTACTAAGCGTATGGGGGGGGGGGGGGGGGGGGCGTCAATCACAGTAAAATCACGCAAATAGAAGCCCTTCGCCCAAAAGAAGCTCATGAACTTCAGGCGTCCCGCGATTCTGTTTGAGCGTGAAAACCGTGCCGCATTTTGGGGTGCTTTTGAAAACGTCCTGCGATTTGCCGCTATTGCGAAATGCAGGCAGGATCGCGCCGATTCCGCCCACAATTCGGAACGCCAAGATGTGAACGGAGCCTTAGGCTCCACTCACACCATGGCATTCCATTTTGCGGGCGGAATCGCCGCGATTCAGAAACACCGCAGATCGCGGGACGCCCTTGCAATCCCAACTATTTTGATAGGCATGATTTTGCCGCAATTGTCTCCTGACAAATCGCAGTAAAAATTAGCAAACAGAATCGTGAGACGCCCGATGCCCAAAACAAGTTTGCGGGCGTCCCACGATTCTGTTTGCGCAAGTTTACCGCAATTTTACCGCGATTTGTCGGGCGACAAACACGCAGCGATCTGGTTCCAATTTAAAATACTGGGGATCGCAAGGGCATCCTGTGATTTGCGGCTTTTCCGAATTGCCTAAGAAAATTGAGCACCAGCCCCCACTAACTGTAGCCCTGATTGGCTCCTGTGCTGCAAGTCCAGTTCAAATACTAACACTGTTGCCTTTAACCCCTTCAGCTCCTGAAGAGTCCCCCCCCCCCCCCGACCAGGCCATTTTTTTGCCATTCGGCACTGCGTTATTTTAACTGCCAATTGCGCGCTCGTGTGGCACTGTACCCAAATAACATTTTTATCCTTTTTTTTCCAGAAAATAAAGCTTTCTTCTGGTGATATTTGATCACCTCTGTGTTTTTTTTTTTTGTTTTGTTGTTTTTACACTATAAACAAAAAAAATGACCAACAATTTTGGAAAGAAACCCCAATATTTTTTACTTTCTCCTATAAAACACATCCAATAAAAAAAAAATGTAAAAAATCAAATCTTAAAAAATGTAGGCCAATATATATTCTGCTACATATTTTTGGTAAAAAAAAATCCCAATAAACGTATATTGATTTGTTTGCGCAAAAGTTATAGCGTCTACAAAATAGGGGATATATTTATAGAATTTTTATTTATTTTTACTTTGGCAGTGATCAGCGACTTATAGCAGGACTATGAGGAGCATGAGCTATGAGTAAGCACTTGAACAAGTGTGAAACGCGTTAGCCTATGATCTGTACACTCTGTCTATGATGTCCTGTATCTGATGTGTTCCTGATTTTAAAATAAAGAAACTTGGATTATTACTTCCTGGAGTGCGGCTGTCCAGATCTTCTCGTTTGCACATAATTTAGAATAGAGTTCTGTACACTAGACTTTGAATCAGCATTAACTGTAGCGTGAATTCTAATAATACTATAACTAGTCTAGTGTGCAGAAGAATAGCTAGGATATGTTGCAATTTTCACTGAGAGGTACCTCTTGGCATAAGGAATAGGTGAAGATCTCTGTGTAGCAGCTGTAGAGCGACACTCTTTAGGCTTAACTCTTCTGCCGGCTAGCGTTGGGACTTAGTTGTAATGTTGGTGCATGTGAGAATAGTCCCAGTCAAGTTTGCAAACAGAGAGGCTGGGTTCACACTAGGCGTGGCCACAGCTCACAGCTCACAGCAGGGGGTTCGGTGCTTCCCTGTTCCCAGTTTCAGGGGCGGATCGGGTCAGAATTTTTACCTGAATTCAGACCTGAAAGGGAGCCAAAGATGCACACGACCCTTTTCCAGGGCGGACCGCGGCTGCCCTGGAGGCCGGCTCCATTGCTGAGTGCCTCAAAAGCAAAGATGGGCAGGGGTTCACCATTCTGTAGAAAGCTGCAGCAATTTCAGAATAATGTTCTTCAACCTAAAATTGCAAAGACTTTAAAATACAGTATCTCACAAAAGTGAGTACATGCCTCACATTTTTGTAAGTATTTTATTCTATCTTTTCATGTGACAACACTGAAGAAATGCCACTTTGCTACAATGTAAAGACGTGAGTGTACAGCTTGTATAACAGTGTAAATTTGCTGTCCCCTTAAAATAACTCAACACAGCCATTATAGTCTAAACCGCTGGCAACAAAAGTGAGTATACCCCTAAGTGAAAATGTACAAATTGGGCCCAAAGTGTCAATATTTTGTGTGGCCACCATTATTTTTCAGCACTGCCTTAACCCTCTTGGGCATGGAGTTCACCAGAGCTTCACAGGTTGCCACTGGAGTCCTCTTCCATTACTCCATGGCAAAATCACAGAGCTGGTGGATGTTAGAGACCTTCGGTTTGAGGATGCCCCACAGATGCTCAATAGGGTTTTAGGTCTGAAGACCTGGAGACATGCTTGGCCAATCTATTGCCTTTACCCTCAGTTTCTTTAGCAAGGCAGTGGTTGTCTTGGAGGTGTGTTTGGGGTCATTATCATGTTGAAATATTACTCTGCGGCCAAGTCTCCAAAGGGAGGGGGATCATGCTTCCATATGTCACAGTACATATTGACATTCATGGTTCCCTCAATAAACTGTAGCTCCCCAGTGCCGGCAGCACTCATACAGCCCCAAACCATGACACTCCCACCACCATGCTTGACTGTAGGCAAGACACACTTGTCTTTGTACTCCTCACCTGGTTGCCGTCACACATGCTTGACACCATCTGAACCAAATACGTTTATCTTGGCCTCATCAGACCACAGGACATGGTTCCAGTAATTCATGTCCTTAGTCTGCTTGTCTTCAGCAAACTGTTTCTTGTGCATCATCTTTAGAAGAGGCTTCCTTCTGGGATGACAGCCATGCAGACCAATTTAATGCAGTGTGCAGCGTATGGTCTGAGCACTGACAGGCTGACCCACCATCCCTGCATCCTTAGCAGCAATGCTGGCAGAACTCATAAGTCTATTTCCCAAAGACAACCTCTGGATGTGACGCTGAGCATGTGCACTCAACTTCTTTGGCCAACCATGGCGAGGCCTTTTCTGAGTGGAACCTGTCCTGTTAAAGCTGTGCACTCACTACTTTACATTGTAGCAAAGTGTCATTTGTCATAAGATACTGTATATTATCTACAGTACATAATATCATCCAAAATCTGGAGAAATATCTGTGCACAAGGGGCAAGGCTGGAAAGCAGTATTGGATGCCCATAATCTGTGGGCCTTCAGATGGCACTTTATAAAAACAGGCATGATTCTGTGATGGACATCACTGCATCGGTTCAGGAATACTTCCAAAAATGACTCTGAAAAGAGTTTGCCATGCCAGCTCTATCATGCAAAGAAGGAGCCATATAGGAATATGATCCAGAAGTGCCGCCCTCTTCTATGGGCCAAAGTTATTTTAAAATGGTCTGTTGGAAATGGGAATACTGTTTTGTAATCAGACGATTAGAAATTAAATTTGACATTCTTTTTCTACAACCATGGGTGGCGCATCCTTCACACTAAAGAGGCATCTCTGATAGTATGGGGGTGCATTAGTGCATATGAAATGGGCAGCTTGGAAAGGCACCATCAATGCTGAAAGATATATATACAGGTTTTAGAGCAGCATATACTCCCATCCAGATTACCTCTTTTTCAGGGAAGGCCTCACATATTTCAGCAGGACAATGCTAAACTGCATACTGCATCTGTGACAACAGCATGGCTTCATGGTAGAAAAGTTTGTGTGCCTGCAAGCCAGACCTTTTACTTATTGAAAATATTTGGGCATCTTGAAATGAAAAATACAATAAAGAATACCCAGTGTCGATGCCATTCATTTCAAAATTACCTTATTTTTTTTCTTAAAATGCTACAGTTTCTACTTTTCTACTTTACTAAGACTTTAGAGTGCAAAATCTGGTGCAGTTCTGCACAGAAACCAATCAGCTTCCAGGTTTTATTTATCAAAGCTTAATTGAACAAGCTGAAGTTAGAAGCAGATTGGTTACCATGCACAGCTGCACCAGATTCCGAGTGCTCCAGTTTTAGTAAATCTTCTTCCCATGTCTCACTGTGAGATATATAAACATCTAAGAGCTTGAGTAGTACAAACAGTGCAAAATGCCATTATGCAAGGGAGGATTTAGGTGATAGCTTGGGCAAGGAAACTTTTCTTAGGACTATGTAATATACAACATAATGTATGGTGTTCAGGGGTCATGAGTATGTCATTTACAAAATAACGTATAGTGTGCTAGGGTTTGAAGAATGTAACATACAAAAATAGATATTGGGTTCAGGGGGTCAAGAGTATGTAACATACCACACAGCATACAGAGTGCAGTAGGAATATGTAATATAGTTCTCCTTACGTTGCTAGTCAATGGAAATAGGAATGCCCACCATCAGTAAGGAGGGGGAGTGAAGGAAAAATTGTCTATCATGAGTGATGGGGGGGAGAAAGCAGACTGTTAGAACCAGTGGGAATAATCCTCCAATTGTGTCAGTAGAAATGTTTTTTACTTTTCCATTTCTTGGGGAAACAAGGGGCTCTTGAGTTCCACCTTTAATGGAACCTCATTTTTGGGTTGACTGGCCATCTATGTTAAATAAAAAAAAAAGAAAAAAAAAGAAAATATTCCTTGCACAATTCTCTTCTGAGGCTGCCATTAACTTTTTTGTCTAAGAGTTACCTATTAAATCATGTGAAGGTGATTCCTGCGGCCATCCGCCTAGGGCAATCTGCAAAAATCCAAAAGATGTTGCAGGACCAGAAGGACATGGCAAAGCAAAACATTACAAGAATGGGGAAAAAAGAAATGTTCGTTACACATAGCTGAGAAAATGAACATGAAGCAAATGTGTTATAATTTGAACAAAGAAGAACTTTAAATGCCACAGCTAACCGGAGAGGGTAATCATCCAGCTCCTATCGCCTCCTGGCTTGACGTCCCTCTGACCCTTGTTGTTCCACGGTCCCTAATTAATATAGACCCTGGCATTTCTGTGTTAGAACAAGTATCTGAGCTAAACAGGAAACAATTTATGTCACCCAAAGCCTTTTAACAAATCGATGCAACTATTAGTAAGAGCTTGTTTCACAGGCTTAAAAGTGCTTAGCTGTGATCTTAGACCACATAGTCTCCAGTCTTGATTGACCCACGTTTCTGTAGTTTAAGAAGAGAAAAAAAAAATGGTATTGTGGGTAATCAGCACCTATGTCCATCAGCGAATCTATATTGTTAATATTTCTGGGATTTTAATGTAGTGACAATTTATTGCTGATCAAATGTGCTTACCTAAATTGCTGTTGCTAGTCGACAGTTTAACTGTCCTTATTAATTACGGCATAATTTAAGGCTGGAGCACCGGCACTTGTGTTGGTCATTTTTACGGTTCGGGCCGTTATCAAGCGAATGACGAGTCGTTTTAGCATTTTCAATGGAAATTTGGTAATATGATGCGATAAAAGTGTCACTTAGCTGTGAGTAACGTTACATGTTTTATGTGTGATTAATCCCCGAGGACCGCGCACCTTCAAATTAACAATATACATTGAAGAATTATATTTAAGCCATTTTCTGATGTTTGGTGTACACATAAAGCTGTCCTTTTTATTCGTTCGAATAAATAAAATCTTTAGCAGTCTTTTTTTTTTTTTGCAGATCTTTCTACAAGGCATTAGGGAGCTAGACCCTCAATAACTACAGAGAAGTTTACGATGGTAAAATGCGTGGAGGAAGGGGGGTCAGTTTGTAATAAATAGACAAATAAAATAAAATTGCTTCTGAAACGAATTTAATGTTATTCACTGTCAGGTTTAATGTGAAAGACCCAAATTAAACATGGAAAAAGAGATTATTTGGAGCACAAGGATTTAATTAGCTGCAGTACGTTACTACATGAAGCTTGTTTTAATTATATAATACTGTAATGCAAACACTTGTGTACAAGCAAATGGTATTTAATTAACGTGGATCTATGGCCAAAATAAAAAAAATGACATGTTCAGTTAATGTAGACTCCCATTCAGGGCAAAGCAAGAGGTTTGCTTCAAAGTGGAAAGGCAACGCCAAAACTGGCATATGCACTATATTACCAAAAGTATTAGGACGCCTGCCTTTACACACTCATAAACTTTAATGGCATCCCAGTCTTAGTCCTTAGGGTTCAATGTTGAATTGGCCCACCCTTTGCAGCTATAACAGCTATGGATCTTGCTTTGTGCACTGGTGCGCAGTCATGCTGGAACAGGAAGGGGCCATCCCCAAACTGTTCCCACAATGTTGTTAGCATGAAAATTTCCAAAATGTCTTGGTATGCTGACGCCTTAATGCCGCGTACACACGGTCGGACTTTTCGTATACAAAAGTCCGACGGACGCCGACGTACTAAAGCTGGCTGACAATCCGATCGTGTGTGGGCTTCCCCGGACTTTCAGCGGACTTTCAGCGAACTTTTCCAGCCTCAAATCTTACGGACTTTTGATTTGAAACATGCTTCAAATCTTTACGTCGTAACTACGCCGGACCTAGAAATCCGCTCGTCTGTGTGCTAGTCCGACGGACAAAAACCCAAGCTAGGGCAGCTATTGGCTATCAACTTCCTTATTTTAGTCCGGTGTATGTCATCACGTACGAATCCGTCGGACTTTTGTGTGATCGTATGTAGGCAAGTCCGTTCATAAGAAAGTCTGCCGCAAGTCCGCCAAAAGTCCGCCAAAAGTCTGACAAAAGTCCGTCGAAAGTCTGTCGGACAGGCTGTCATACTTTTGTAGCCGAAAAGTCCGACCGTGTGTACGCGGCATAAGAGTTCCCTTCACTGGAACTAAGGGGCTAAGCACAATCCCTGAAAAACAACCCCACACCATAACCCTCCTCCACCAAATGATTTGGACCAGTGCACAAAGCAAGGTCCATAAAGACATGGATAAGTGAGTTTGGGGTGGAGGCATAGGCGTGCGCAGGGGGTTTGTCAGGTTTGCCTGGGCACACCCTAATCACTATGTGTGGTGCCGATTCCCCCTACTGCCTGGGCTTTCCCCTGTGTTGGCCCCCCTGCCCCGTAGTGCTGCTAGCTTCCCTCCTCTCTTCTCCGCGCGGCTGCTGCGGGGGATATTTCAGGATAGAGAGTGGGGGAGAAGAGGCTAGTAAATATGCCATTTCTTGGTGCCTTCCTTTTCTAAATGAACACAATGAACATACTCACTCTCTGTGTTTATTCATAGCTGAAGCATTGGAAACTCCTATGCTTCAGTTTGTGAGTGAACAGGAAACCACTCAGCACAGAGCACTTCCTATTCATTCACTGCCCTGTGCAGCTGAGGCTGCAGAGAAAGGCATGCGTGTTTGAGCTTTAGGGTTCACACCCTAATGCAGAATGCTGCGCACACCTATAGGTGGAGGAACTTGACTGGCTTGCACAGAGTCCTGACCCCAACCCAATAGAACATTTTGGGATGAATTAGAGCAAAGACTGCGAGACAGGCCTTCTTGTCCAGTGCCTGACCTCTCAGATAGGCTTCTGAAAGAATGGTCAAATATTCCTATTGAAACACTCCTAAACCTTGTGGACAACCTTTACAAAAGAGTTGAAGCTATTATAGCTGCAAAGGGTAGGCCAACTCAATATCGAACCCTATGGACTAGTTCATGTGCATGTAAAGGCAGGCGTCCCAACACTTTTGGTAATATAGTGTATCATGGAGTCTGTCACTAGCATTAACGCAGTTTTTGTTTTTCTGAGCCCCCCCAGTAACTTGGTTTTATTACCTGTTGAATCTGCCAGTAGATCCATTATATTTCCACTTCTGCAGAAGCATTGTCACCCTGTGAACAGATAGGTCTTAGATCATGGTTTCCCAAAGTGGCCTATATTGACCCCCAAGTGGTCAATAAAATGACTGGGGGTCAGTAAAAGTCTTGGGTCCAATAGATGTTTGATAAAAGATGGAAGGTTGATTGACACCAATTAAACTTTTGAGGTCTCTGTAGAGCTCTCCTTAAGACCTGAAGGTGAGGTAGCTAGCAGCGAGAAAGTGTTACTCAGGGTTGGATGATCAGCAGCCAGCGGGAGTGGCCTTGACTTGTCTCTATTAACTCACCAGCATGCTTTTGATTGTTTGCCTTCAACCTTTCACTATGTGCACCCTGAGACCAATATAGTTACACGTCCTGTACTGAGTGTACTCCTTGCCTCAAACTCATTTGGAGATCCAGTGAGTACACCTATAGGGTTAGCAGTGGTGCCAAAGAACTGATTGCTCTAATGGCAGCTAGACTTCATTTCATTTTTCTTCATACAATACATTTGTTAAGGGGGGGGGGGGTCGTCAGTGAACGTATGAAACTTAATAAAGGGGTCAATGAGGTGAAGTGTTTGGGGTTGGGGAGCTCTTGTTGCTTTTACTTTGAACACCAGCACTAACTATTATTTTTAACATCCTCTGCCTCTTTTGCTTAGGAGTACTTTTGAGTCCATTTAACATTTGTGTGCCCACCAAAATGCATTGGATGTCCTTTGCCCTGCTTATTGTAACCAGTTCAGTTGAACAATGAAGACTTTGGACTCTTAAGGATTTTTCTTTTGGTGCTCTCTTTGACCTATTACACATGGATGTCTCATCTTGGGTGAACATCTTCTCCTGGGGGGGGGGTCCTCGTTTTTGTGGTGTGGTTCCGAAAACCGATCAGTTGGGCTCAAGTAATAATTTTGTCCACATTTTAATAACCCATGAAAATCTTTGTCCATTGTTCATCTTCCATTACCTCTTAAATTTTCTCATCTTATCCCAGAGTTTCTTTTTATACCTTCAGAAGCTGGATACTGGATAGAAATACCTTCTCCGCATATGCAATAAAATGCAATGGATGCAGGTGTTCTGACACATTTCAATGGACAAACCCTCTTCCTCCGAGCTACATTTGGTGGAAATTTACCCCAGAACAAGGCCAAGGGGTTGTGGGGATCTCCTCAGACCTGCGACATGGACAGGTTCTATAATTCAGTGAGACATAATACTGTCCTAAAACTAGGTGAACCGTTCTTGTTATGCATGAGTATCGTGCTTCAATAAAGCTGCCTATGACCAGTGTTCGGAACTAGTAGTCTAAAAAGAAAGGAGCAGCCATGTTTAAAGTGTATCTAAAGCTAAAATAAATTTTCAGTTTTGGATAGCGTAGGCAAGGGTTATCAATCTTTTGCAACCAACAATACTAAATAGGACTTTTAAGGTATTATATAATCAATACACAATACAACCAAATCTAAGATATAACTGTAATTTCTACATCATATAAAAAATATTGTACATACAGTGCCTTGAATAAGTATTCATATTGTGAAGAGGATGGAAAATGATAAATGGTTTTCATTTTTCTTTACAAATAAATATGTGAAAAGTGTGGCGTGCATTTGTATTCAGCCCTAAGTCAATACTTTGTAGAACCACCTTTCGCTGCAATTACAGCTTTAAGTCTTTTTGGGGATGTCTCTACCATATTTTCACATCTAGAGAGTGACATTTTTGCCCATTCTTCTTTGCAAAATAGCTCAAGCTCTGTCAGATTGGATGGAGAGTGTCTGTGAACAGCAATTTTCAAGTCTTGCCACAAATTCTCAATTGGACTTAGGTCTGGACTTTGACTGGGCCATTCTAACACATGAATATGCTTTGATCTAAACATTCCATTGTAGCTCTGGCTGTATGTTTAGGGTCATTGTCCTGCTGGAAGGTGAACCTCCACCTCAGTCTAAAGTCTTTTGCAGACTCTAACAGGTTTTCTTCTAAGATTGCTCTGTATTTGTCTCCATCCATCTTCCCATCAACTCTGACCAGCTTCCCTGACCCTGCTGAAGAAAAGCTTCCCTACAACATGATGCTGCCACCACCATATTTCACGGTGGGGATGGTGTGTTCAGGGTGATGTGCAGTGTTAGTTTTCCGCCTCACATAGCATTTTGCTTTTAGATCAAAAAGTTAACATTTTGGTGTCATCTGACCAGGGGACCTTCTTCCACATGTTTGCTGTGTCCCCCATATGGCTTCTCGCAAACTGCAAACGGGACTTCTTATGGCTTTCTTTCAACAATGGTTTTCTTCTTGCCACTCTTCCATAAAGACCAGATTTGTGGAGTGCATGACTAAAAGTTGTCCTGTGGACAGATTCCCCCACCTGAGCTGTGGATCTCCACACGTTTGTCCGTGACCTGTCTGGTGTGTATCTTGGCCTTCATGATGCTGTTTCTACACTAAGGTTCTTTAACAATCCTCTGAGGGCTTCACAGAACAGCTGTATTTATACTGAGATTAAATTACACACAGGTGGACTCTATTTACCAATGACTGGTGACTTCTAAAGGTAATTGGTTCCACTAGATTTTAGATAGGGGTATCAGAGTAAAGGGGGCTGAATTCAAATGCACGCCACACTTTCCACATATTTATTTATAAAAAATTTAGAAAACCATTTATCATTTTCCTTCCGCTTCACAATTATGTGCCACTTTGTGTTGGTCTAGCACATAATATCCCAATAAAATACATTTAAGTTTTTGCTTCCAACATGACAATGTGGAGAATTTCAAGAGGGTATGAAAACTTTTTCAAGGCACTGTACTAAAAACACATATATGGTAATTCCATTTACAATTATGTCTGTTCAAAGTAATCCAACAATACATAGCAATCCATTGTTCTCTTCAAGATCAAATTAATATTACATATAACCAATATTTTACATACACTGATATTTTTGATGATTCCAAGGTTCCTTAGACCCCAGATTATCCCTCTCAACATTATTCATAAACAATGTTCACTTCTTCAGGAGAGCTTTAACAATAGATGTGGATTTACAATGTACATTGACAAACATGTTACAATACATTCATACATATGAGATTCATCTTAATCCTAATTGGTTAACGAAACTCCATGTACCTGGAATTCTATCCAGCCCATATTAAATCAAATACCACACTATTATGCAAGTATCTGATCAGCTGCCAAGGATGGGGAGATGAGGGGAGAAAATATTGTGTCTAACCAACATTAGAATCATCAAAACTATCAATATGTGAAATATTTGTGATATGTAGCACAAAAGACAATTGCTATGTATTGTTGAATTACTTGAAATGTGTGATTGTAAATGGAATTATCAACCAAAATATGTGTTTTTCAAATTTATAATCTTATATATGGTGTAAAAATTCAAATTATGATATTTTAGATTTGGCTACATTGTATATTGATTATATAGTTCCTTAAAAGTCCTACTTAGTATGTTTGGTTCCAGAGAATTATAGTATAAGGGATGTTGGTACCTATAGATTAGTCAGTTTGGGTCTAATTCTCTGATTTGTTGTAATCATCCCCTTCGGTCCCTATTTGATCTAGTGATTGGGGCTGAAGATGAAGAAAAAGCCAAAAGTTTGCAGTCACTAGAACAGGAATAAAATGAGAAATCTCCTCAATGGGCAAAAAAACATAGTAAAAATGAACTAAATTTAAGTACTGTATACTTTCAGAAAGAATATAGAGGATGTTTAAACAAATGATTTGGTTTTCTATTGCTGAAATTTAGTTTTAAAAGAGTAGTAAGATTTTTGGTATTTGCAAATAATTTCCCTTTTCAAACCTTTGTAGGCGTAGGCTTTATAATTACATATACCTAGATATACCTACATATATCTAGCCCATCCTCATCTGGAATTCAATACTCAGCTTCTTATGAAAATGTGTGATAGCATATGGCATCTCAATCTTTAGATTGGCCTGTAGTTGTCTAGTAAACTTTCCGCTTGTCACATTTAGGCCTCATGCACACATGGTATTTGCCCAGTTTTCCTAAATGCTTTTCTCCTGGCAGGAGAAAAGTAGAGTTAAAAAAGCACTTGTAGCCATACATTTAGGCAAGTTTAAGCATCTCAAGCACTTGGGCATTTAGTAATTTCATTGACCAGAATATTAATTTATTCTGCCCATTGAAATAAGTGAATACCCAAGCACCTGACATGCCTTTAGCTTAAGCACGTTTGGACACATTTGCGCACATCAGACATTTTTTCTGCCAAAATGCTGCTGCTACTGAACATGCTGGCAATTCGTTTTTTCTGCCTCTAAACGCCTATGAATGGCTGTGTGTGCATGGACACATAGGCTAACATTGAGGGGTGTTTAGAGGCAGAAAAAAACATGACATGACTCTAAAACCGGTGTTTAAAAAGCCATGTGTATGAGGCCTAATGAATCATTGCTCCAGCAGCCTGTGAGGCCATATTTGGCTTGTGAAGCTGAACTAGCTGGTGCAGTTACTTGGCCAGTGGACTCGGGTATTCCTATTAACTCTGTATATGATTGAAAGTAGGGGCGGACTGAGCCGGGGGGGGCAATCCCCCCCCCCCCCCCCGGGTCGCTCTGATTGCCCGTAAAAAGGCTGCATCACTTCTGCTGCAGACATGCCAAAAGGCTTCCTGGTGAAGGAGTAAAAAGTCCCCAACCAAGTGTGGAATGAGGATGAGGACAGAGCGCAGGTTTGCCGCCACCCCCGCCATGGGTGGAAAACGCTGTGTCTGAGCAAAGGCTGACTCCATGCGCCACCGAAGGTTCACCTCTTCGACCAGCCCCGGCCAGTTCAGTTACCCAGAGTCAGTGGAGCAGGCGCTGTCCAGCCCCACCCACCTGGTGAGCAGAGCGTACCTTCAGCGTGGGATGGAAGTTGGAAGGAGGCAGGGAACAGGGAGAGCGGTAGTCAGGCCGAGTCACTGCACCATGGGCCTCTGGGTTGTACTTGGCACCTGGATGAAATTCAAACATGACAGTGATTGTATTTACTAATATTGGGTCTTGGATAATAATTAATACAACAAAAACATGCAAAGGTTTTTAATTGGGGTCTGAAATGTATCAAGAGGACTGTCTGTTGTATATACTCTGAAGTGCCCTGAAGGGTTGGGGTGCTGTATACAATGAGGTGTTGTGAGGGTGGGATATTGTTTACACTCTGGAGTGTCCAAGGTGGTAAGGTATTGTATATACTCTAAAGTGTCCCGAGGTGTTGTATACACTTCGAAGTGTCCCAAAGGGTGAGGTGTTGTGACTTCTCTGAAGTGTCCCAGGAGTTGAAGTGCCAGAGGGAATAAGGTGTTGTATATACTCTGAAGCACATTGAGTGGTTGGGTGTTTTATGTTCTCTGAAGTGCCAAGCTGGGCTGCAGTTCCCCAAGGAGGTGAGGTGTTGTGTATATACTCTGAAGTGTCCTAAGGGAGTGGGGTGGTGTATATCCTCTGATGTGCCCAAAGAGGGTGGGGTGTTGTAAGTTCTCTGAAGTTCTTCCAGGGGATGGCGTGTTGTATATACTTTAAAGTGCCCCAAGGTGTGGGGTGTTGTACATATTCTGAAGTGTCCCCAGGGTTAGGTGTCCACAGTGCAAATATCCTTGCCTCCTTCTGCGCCCCATAAATAAAATTTAAGTTCCCGTTCGTACTATAAAAGCCTATTTCATGACCTAATTCAATTTGTTAATGTATTCATTAATATTTTTCAATCCACTAAAAGTTTTATGACACTGATCTGGTAAATTTGGCACAGGATGTTATTTTGTTTTAGTTTTTGGGGTATTTTGTATGTAAGAGTAGTTCCGTAAAAATTTTCAATACTTATAAGTTAGAAATAGAAATTCCACACCAATGCAGTATTTGCTTTTGTTACCTGTCCATTCTTTTTCTACTTCACATACTTGGCTTTCTTATGCTCAGAAAGAGGAAGCCTTGACCAGGCTGAAGACTGTCTCCTTGCCCCATGTTACAGTGCTGTTGTTGTCTATGCAGCCATTTACCAAGCACCAAATCTGTCATGTGGGAAAAAGGGAGTAATTTGTTCCCCTTACCTAGAAGTCCTGGCTCCTTCTTATTGCAACCTTTAGCTAAATGTTGGTGGGAGGGGAAGAAAGGCACGTGAATCTGAGAAAGGTAGCAAGTCAAAATGACACAGTCACCAATCTGAATGTGCTAAAAAAAAATGCCTGTAAAGAAGAAAGAATACTTCTCTCTCCTGTATCCCCTATTGCTTTCAGTGTATCCTCCTGTTGACATCTTCATCAGTATTATATTCTATACTGACATAGGGGTCTACAGGAAAATTCATAACCACGGAGGACCAGAAGATGTCCCAAAGGTGTCTATTACTGAGCAAGGCTGTGAAGGAGGATTTCTCCTCAACAGTATATCACTCCAAGACATAGGTGGCAGGAGAGGTATGTATCCACTTTTTACAGGCATGTTTTATGGGCACTTTTTGTTTGGCAACAGGGTTAAATTATGTAAGCCTGTTTGGCAAATCCCAGCTTAACTTTAAGTCTTTATCACCACCCCCACTTGTGTTAACATTATAAGATTACAATGTCCATTGTAACCTCTTTGGAAATTTATAGTGTCGGTGGCCCACAAGTCAATTTTCAGCTGCAAGTGTTTCTTTGAACTAGGTAGTGACCCTTTGCAAAAACATCACACAGAGGTAGAAACAGATTTTTCTCAGCGATTTTCTGCATTTTGTCCATATGTTTTACAGTTACTCGTGTCATTCCTCATGTTGCACAGTGGCACACTAGGTCCTTGCTTGACAGTCCATTTGGTTACAGCTCATCTACAGCTTACTCATTCCCAAACAGTCCTATTACGAGTGATGAGCACATAATAGTGATTGAGAGATATGTAACTGTGGCATTACTCTCAACCAACAACTGTCTCTCAGGTTGACACCATCTTTGCAGAATACACCCCTCAGTAGACACTTCTTACAATACCCCTTGCTTTATAGCTGGCTGGTGGCTGGCAAATGGCATAGCGAAGGAAAAACTGTCCCTACATTTGTAGTGTTCACTGGAAGGAAAAAATGCTTCTGGGTCGGTGATGTCACTGAAAGGAAAACATTTCCCATTGTCAGTGGTGGGCTCTGATGGAGGAAGGGAGGCTAAAGAGCTCTAAGGGAGAGAAAAGGCTAAGAGGTTCTTGGGCAGGGGGGGTCCATGGAAGAGAGGGGAAGTCTAGGGCTGAGTTAACCCCCATCCTATAGATACTCACAGCTCAGACCTCCTCAGCACAGTGCCCACTGACAATGAAGGCAGTCTGCTCTCAGTACCCAGCAGTGCTACCCTAAGATGGAGGCTTGTTCTTAGCAGACACCCACTCTCTTCCACCCACAACAGGCTGCTATTGGATGGAGGAGAGAGCAGAATCCTAGCTTCAGCAGCTAAGGCCCATGCTCCTTGTGACAGACGCACCCGGACAGAGGCTTTTGGAGGGGACTGCAGGCTAGCCTCTTGCCTACTGACTATGTGCTCTGGCTTTCAAGGGAACACTACTCTTTTGGAAGTGGGTGCCTGGGGGACCCTTGAAGTGGTCTTGGTTCTGATTCAGGTTTGTGTCTCCCCAGAACACACAGACTCTGGGAGTCTAGGCCTGGGATCCACGTTATAGGCCTGGATGGCACATTTATAGCAATGATTGCTCAACACTGGGAAACGTATGGTTTCTCATCGGATCAAGCCACCCATCTTTCACCCATTGTTAAAGCGGAGGTCCGGTAACCAATTTTTTTTTTTTTTTTAAGTCATTGAGACACTTTCCCAATCACAAAGTAATACTCACAGTTTGGGTGTAATATTTCAGCCTCTGTCTGTAAGAAGAAGTTATAAAATGTGATGATGGCCATTTCCATCTTGCTTGTGGGCATGTGAAGCCCACAAGCATTGATTTCCTGGATGTGGTGAATGCTGAGCTCCCAGCATTCACCGCTCGTTCCCACGCATGCTCAGTGTTTACGACGAGCAACGCCGTAAAATTCCGTGTTGCCATCACAACGGGCGGCGTCATCGGAAGTTCCCGCCCCGTTGTGATGGCAACCAAACCTATACAAACAAAACACAATCCCTCATCACGTGACCAGCGTCACTCGGTTATCGAGATTTCTCGAGATTTGGCAGGGCGGCGTTCCGCACTGAATCTTGGGAAGCCTGACACTAAGCTCCCAGGAGACAGTGCGGCGCCGGGAAAGGCAATAAACACGCCTACTCCCGCAGGAGTGAGAGACAGGAAGTGCCAGAATAAACTACAATGCAAAAGTAATTACAGCGCTAAAAAATGTTTCTTGGGTCATTTGAACATCTATGCAATTAACTGAAGGGAATAAGATTAAGTTAAGAATTTGTGTGAACCTCCGCTTTAATTGTGATAATTAACACACCTATTGTCTGCTAGAAAACTACTGTGGGGATGTGTTTATAATTGTAATAATGTGTATTGTACTTTGTGAACTTGATGCCGGCCAGTCTGACCTGACGTGGGGATATCTGATTAGTCACAACATTGTCCAGGTGGCTAGTTGTTTAACGTAATGTTTATAGTATATGTTGATGTAATTATATTCCTGTGTACAGTTTGTATTGTTCAGGTAATATGATAAGAAGGGGGATGTCCTCCTGTTGGGTATAAAGTGTGTCTGAGTTTTAAATAAAAAACTCTTCCTTTTGGTTTTTACCTCACATCTTGTCTGTATACGATGGTTGGGGTAAAAAGGGCTGGTATTAGCTCTCGATCTGCTCGGAATGGTTTGGAGGGCAGGAAGTGCTGGTTGGTGGAAGGAAGCATCTAGTTGGAGTGCCCAAGCGGTTCCGTCACACTCCTTCTGACAGGAGTGACGCCGCAGTCCCTGCTGCAAGTGAGGCGCAGGAGAATGTAGCAGCCAAAGCTTCCATCACTCTCATCCCTCCCCCCACCACCACCACCACAGATCAACACTGCGCACAGAGCACATTCCCCTTCTGCCCCCCTAGTTCTGGCTCTGACTACACCTATCACACTTTAGGGGGTATCAAGAACAATCAATGTAGTAGAGGTGAGAGTACTGCACTCTATGTCTAGCTCCGTGATGGTGAAGAAGATGAGTTGTAGTAGCCTCCCTGGCGGTTTTCCCGAGTGTGGCTCGGGGTTAAAATTCAGCACCATTAGCGGTAACCCCGAGCCACACTCGGGATTGCATCGCAGGATCCTGGTGCCTCTTTACTTACCTTGTCCCCGGGATCCTGCGATGTCCCCCGCAGTGTCCGCGGGCTCTGTCCTGTTCCGAAGCCTCTCCGTGCCAGGCTCCGTTCCCTGCGAGCGTCGCGACGCACGGGGGCGGAGCCTGGCGGCAAATTCAAAAAAATGTAAAAAGCATAACACATACAGTACTGTAATCTTACAGATTACAGTACTGTATGAAATCATTTTACATCCCATTTGTCCCCAGTGCTCTGCCCCATGCCCTGCATGCAGTTTTATATTGCATATACTGTTCTTTCTGCCTGGAAACTGGAGATTGTCCATAGCAACCAAAAAGTGTCCCTTTACGTCAAAAATGGCTTTAGACCAGCTAGAAAACAGCGATAGTAAATTAGAACACTTGCAGAACTGAGCGATAGTGAATCGTGTGGAAATTTATTTTATTACTATTTATTTTTATTTTTTTTAATTTTTTTTTTTTTTTTATTATATTATAATTTATGTTTTTGTGTTTCAAACTTTATCATACCTGGGATATCTACTAGACTCTTGTTTGGACAGATTTAAGTGTGTTATTGTTAATAATTACAGACCTACAATATAAAACGCCAAATTTCCATGCAAAATAATTGTACCGCTTTCAGCACCTAAAATCAGAAAGAATCATACCGCCAGGGAGGTTAAGAAAGGGGGCCTAAAATTTGTGTTTTTCAAGTAAGTGAGAATTCTTAGTCCCTCCCATGCTGACTGATCTATTTTAGTAGTACAGCTGTTTATGTTCACATATCTGTCATACGGCTCTTGCTTAAATGCTTAGAGTTTACTTGTCCTTTAATTTTAATTAAAGAAAAAAAAAAAGCTGAGACTGGTTATGTATTTAACTACACACGGTCTGCGGCGCAGATTCATCTTGCGAAAACGCTCTCTTGTTATCAGATAAGCACCAGTGATTCCACTATTAATTAACCTTTAGCATCTTCAGTGCAGAGCTTAATTGAACTTCATTAGAGTCTGCGAGGAGCGCTACCTATGACAATGCTTTTGTTTTGCTCTCTCGTTTTCTTTTTTTTTTTCTGTTTGCTGGCTTCAGAAATAAAATGAAGATATATTTGGTAACAGCTGCTGATGGAGTGTTGTCGCAGGAAAATTACATTTTATAAATGATTCTTATATTTTGTCACATGCTTGTCTTATTTGTTATAGAGGGTATGGGACCAACATCTTAGGATCTTGGTGTTGACAAGAAGATTTCAAGAAAATCTGCAACCAGATAAAATGTTTTAGTGTTTATTTTAATAAAGACATGAGTCTCGAGGTATATTTATTTTATTTATTTCAGGTACTTATATAGCGCCGTCAATTTATGCAGCACTTTACATATGCATTGTACATTCACATGATTCCCTGTCCTCAAGGAGCTTACAATCCAAGGTCTCTTAAGCCTCGTACACACGGTACAATTGTTGGCCAACCGAGCGTTTGATTTTTGTCAAAAGGGCGAGTGCCAGGATCTTGCCTTGCATACTAATGGTACACAATTGTCGTGCCACAAAATGTAGTGATGTACTACGAGGAATTTGAGCTCTTGAGCACCACCCTTTGGGCCCCTTCTACTAATTTCATGTTTGGTGAGCATTGATTCCGAGCGTGCATGTTTGTACTTTGGACTTTTGTGTGACGGATTTGTTTACTGATCATACGAAAATCTGACGTCAAACCGATGTCCGCCGAAAATTTAGTAGCCTGTCGTCCAACATTTGTTGGCCGAAAGTTGGACAACAATTGTCAAAAGGAGCGTAGTAACAGTCAGATTTTAGGACAACAGTCTGTTAACAGACAATCCCCTGCCAACAATCGAACCGTGTGCACGAGGCTTAACTCACATTCAAACTTCTCCCCTCTCTATGAGAGGAATCCAAACCAAAAATCTCACCTTAACCACTTCAATACCAGGCACTTAAGCACCTTCCTGCCCAGACCAATTTTCAGCTTTTAGCGCTGTCACTTTTTAAACGACAATTGCACGGTCATACTACACTGTACTCAAACTAAATTTTTTATAATTTTGTTCCCACAAATAGAGCTTTCTTTTGGTGGTATTTGATCACCTCTGCAGTTTTTATTTTTTGCTAAACAAATAAAAAAAAGACCGAAAATTTGGAAAAAAAAAAGTTTTTCTTTGTATTTGTTATAAAATTTTGTAAATAAGTATGTTTTCTCCTTCACTGATGGGCACTGATAAGGCGGCACCGATGAGGTGGCACCAATGAGATGGCTCTGATGGGCACTGATGATAGGCAGCACTGATAGGTGGCACTGATGGGCACTGATAGGTGACACTGGGCACTGAAAGGCTGCACTGATTGGTACTTATGGGTGGCACTGACAGATGGCACTGATAGGCATCAATGGTGGCACTGGCAGGCATTTTTCATTGGGACTGATTGGCAGCTGCCTGGGCACTGATTGGCATTTCCCTGGTGGTGTAGGGTGGCATACCTGGTGGTCCTGTGTGGTGGCCATCCCTGATGGTCCTGGCGGTATCCTGGTGGTCCTGGGCGGGCATCCGAGAGGGGGCTGCGCTGATAAACAATCAGCATAGACCCCCTCTGTCAGAAGAGCAGCCAATCGGCTCTCCTCTACTCGCGTCTGTCATAAGCGAGTGAGGAAAAGCCAATCAACAGCTCTTCCTATTTACATTAGGCTTCTTTTTTTAGGCTTTTCCCCCCCTCTGTTTTTCCCTGGTGATCTGGCCAGTAACACACCTCCACACCTTACTGTGTTTCTGAGGCACCACTCTGGATGAATGAGCACAGGGTGCAGATTTGAACAGCAGCATTTTCAGTCTGAGCAGGGGGAGGGGGAAAGAATGTTAGAAGTACTGGCAGATTTAAATAGATGCATACATACATTTAAATACATTGACAAATTGTAGCTGAACTCCAGCTAATACATTATAATTAGTTGCAGAAAAACGTTTTTTTTTTCTCTTTTAGGATAAAGGTTAAAGGTTTTACATAAATAAGGCTGATCACTTAAGAACCCCCTGGCAGCGTTAAATGGTCTGTCTCATCCCTGTAACTGCAAAAGAAGAAAAACGACAGACTTACTGGCTGGATCACCAGATAAAAATGGAAGAAAGCCAGATCGACTTGAACAGCGGTTTATGCCAAATTCGAACTTACCTTGTTGGAATATAGAAAGAGTCATCTGCCCTGTCTCTGACCTCAATACCCTCCTAATAGCAGATCTTTGGCACCCCTTTCGGCTGCATGACTTACCCCCCCCCCCCCCCCCCCCAGACTCAAGCTTCCTTATTAGCGTGGAGGTCCCTTCATTCTGCCTCTCATGACCAGATGTTTGACACTTTGCTGACGTTGGAGTCCTTGCTGACTTGATAAATAATGTTTCGCCTCATAGTTGGGAGGAAATGAGAGAGAAGTTTGGGATTCCCCTCTCCGAACAATATACTTATCTTAGAGTTTGCCACCTTCTCTTATCCTCATACCTGGGTTTAGCCCAGATTTTCCCCTATGTTTTGGAGAGGCTGCGGTCAGAACGGTAATTTAATCCATATTCTGTGGTCATGTAAAACATTGTAAATTATTGGATCTTATCGGAGGTGACGGGGATACAACTGAGACCTGATCTGGCTCTGGCAATCCTGAATCTGGGTATTGACCTAACCCAATGCATGCAGTGGTTATGCACATTCTCCTTGCAGCCAGGCTCATGGTAGCCAGACAATGGAAAGGTCAGTGTGCTCCCAACTCCTCAGAGGTTATCACTCTAGTTAATCTCCACCATTCATATAAGAGAACTCTTGCATCATATAATGGCCAAGTCGGGACATTTGATAATCAGTGGCTCCCTTGGTCCCATTGGATTATTAGGTCAAACTTGTCTGTATGTATCCCCTGAAGCTAATGTATATTCTGAAATGCTGTGTATTGGAATCCATTATTGTTGTCGTATGTTTTGACACCTATGCTCTGGTGATTTGAGTTTGAGTTCTTGTATCTTTATATTTAGCTCTTTGACTTGACTGATTGTTTGTTTCCTATGCCAATTCTGGCCTTATGCTTTATACTTGCACTTCTTGTACCCGCTGGTAGCGGACAGTTAGTTGCCTTTTTAAAAACTCAATAAAAATCTACTGGCAAAAGAAAAAATAGAAGAAAGACTAAAAAAATGGAAACTAATACAGCCATCAAATCTAAGAATTGGTAAAATGCATTATTATAAATATCTGCTTTTGGGTTTAATACTGCTTTAACTACTTATTTTACAAGCTGAACTTTACATTCTTGTTCGGCAGCCAGCAACTGAAGCATATTGGGCAGTAAATTTGGGTCCCAATTATAAAAATAACATGGCAGCAATTCTATCACTTCCAATGGCTCCTTACAGTGACATCAACACCTTTACCTCTACTTACTTTAACACAGAAGTGAAGAAAATTGAGTCTGCCTCCTTTTTTTAAGCTTTTTGGCTGAGTATAGATCTTTGTTTGTCCGAAGCATGTCTAAATTTACTAAAGGCAAATGGGCTGTTCACCTTGCAAGGGAATTTACCCCAAAGCTTAAGGCCTGTACACACGATATGAAAATCTGATGAAAAAATTTGTACGACGAGCTGTCCGACGATTTTCAGACCGTTAGTACGGTGCTTTTGACAGCCAATTTCACTTTTTCATCAGACAAAAGCTGGATGTGCAGACTTTAAAATTTTTATCGGATGTGAACTCAATGTCCGATTTTCGTTTCATCAGCACGGTTTTCATATGAAAAAAATCGTAAGAGCAAGACTACACATGCTCAGAAACAAAAGAATACATACAAAACTATTCAACACATGACGTCACTTCTTACGTTGTATCCTGTCGTACAAAAATTTTCGTATTGTGAATAACCTCTTCACTTTCGACATGAGAGTAGCATGCCACAAAAAACGTACGTTCGGTCATCTGAAAATCTAAGCGCGCGTGCGAGGCTTTAGTGAATGTGGTGTGCTTTCACTTTGCAAAGAATACACACACATGGAAAATTTTAAAAAACTGCCTTTTTGCTTGCATATGATTTGTTGAAGTCAGCAAAGCTCCACCTCATTCACTAAGCTTTGGGGTAAATTCCCCATGCAAAGTGAACAGCCTTCTTACATTTAGTAAAACAACCCCACTACCTTTGCTTGACATCTGTTGAAAGCAAGCAACTACTCTTTGGGTAAAATAGTACTTCTAATGTTCGTTTTTAAACTTTCCTCCCGATGGTTCGTGGTCATTCCCCCATGTTCTTAGCTACAAAAAAAAATACTGCCATCCTGAGCCTTAATGTATTTAAAGCAGTGGTTCTCAACCTGGGGGTCGGGACCCCCTCGGGGGTCGAATGACGATTTGCCAGGGGTCACCGAATCCTGGGCTGTTCCTGAATCCCGCACCACTCTCCCATCCTTTTTGTGGCCGCTCAGCAGGGCTGTCCCTGCAGCCTGTGGCTGCCCAGCTGGGCTGTTCCTGGAGCCCACGGCCGCCCACTCAGCCTCTTTGCAGCCGCCCATTCAGTTCACGGCATGGCTGGGGGGCAGAGACTAGAGGTCAGCTGACTGGTGAGGAATGTGAAGTGGGAGGAAAAAACAAGAAATTAGGATAGAGAGAGATAAAAGGGAAAGAAAGGAGAACAAAGAGAAAGAGTGGTACATCATAAAATGTACCATAAGGGGTTTTAATACTGTACGAGTGGAAGGGACTCAGGAAGCGCTAAATGTTCGTGGGTTAGCGGCGCAAATGACTTGTCCTACCTTGAGTGCTGACAAGCCACGCTACAAAAATAATTTTACTGTTAGGGGTCCCCACAACTTGGGAAATTATATCAAGGGGTCACGGCACTAGAAAGGTTGAGAATCACTGATTTAAAGGCTTCAATCACACCCCCCCTTTTCCTTTATTACACAAGACTGTATATATGTAGGATAGCGTTAGAGCAGTCCTTCATGCCTAACCCACATCAAGTTTGACCCTGGCTTGGCAACCCGTGTATCCCACATACTACTGACTCTCACCTAACACTAAAAGCAACCTTGCTCCTCTTCCAGCCACTCAGGCTGTGATACTTACTACCTGATGACTAAGTACTCTCCCACTGATGCCTGTACAACATAATCCCAAGTTTTACCAGAAATACGCCTTCCTTCTTATGGGCTTGGTGGACATCGGCCTTACTTCCCGCAAGCAATTTTTTTTTTTTACCCACCACGCTTTCCACTTACTCCAAACTCTTATGCCACGTACACACGAGCGGACTTTACAGCAGACTTTGCCCGGCGGATGGGATCTCATCGGACAATTCGATCGTGTGTGGGCTCCAGCGGACTTTGTTTTCTTAAAAGTTGGACGGACTTAGATTTGAAACATGTTTCAAATCTATCCGACGGACTCGAGTCCGGTCGAAAAGTCCGCTCGTCTGTATGCTAGTTTGACGGACAAAAAGCCACGCTAGGGCAGCTATTGGCTACTGGCTATGAACTTCCTTATTTTAGTCCAGTCGTATGTCATCACGTACGAATTCGACGGACTTTGGTGGATTGTGTGTAGGCAAGTCCGTTCATTCAGAAAGTCCGTCGTAAAGTCTGTCAAAGTCCGCCGGGCAAAGTCTGCCGTAAAGTCCGCTCATGTGTACGCGGCATTAGAAATGGACAGACTGGACCCCTTTCCCAGGTGGACTTACTTTCAGGTCTGCCATTTTGTTGCTCATAAACACAGGCACTTTACCAGGCCCCTGACTCAGTTTAAGCGCCTCTGTTACTCAGCATCTCCGCAGACTCATCGTATATCCCAGATTTTCCCCAATGCTGTTCCAAACATCGCCATCAGAACGAGAGTCTGCAACAGTGGCCTGGAATTAGGGACATAGAGACAGACTTCTGGAAAGAAGATTGGTCCCACATGAACACCAATCTCCTTAAAGGATCCCTTAATGTCAACATACAAGAAATCAACTATAAACTGCATAGTCGGTGGTGTTGCACTCTCTCATGTCTCCATGCCATCTTCCCCAACATACCCAACACTTTTTTGCACAGGGATGCTTTTAAATATTTGGTGGTCCTGTTCCCAAATACGCCTTTTTTGGAAGGCCGTGCATTTGACAATCAGAAAACAGAGCAGAACCTGCCGTTCCAACCAGCCACTTTCCTCCTCCACCATACGGATATGTCCCCCTCTAAATGCAAACAATTCATTACAATTCACCTGCTGAATGCAGCCAAAATGCTTATCCCCATAATACTAGACATCCACTAAGACCCCAGGACTATCCAAATGGTTCCTTCATGTTGATCAGGTGGAAGAGTTGGAAGAACTGGTGCACATGCGCAATGAAACTATGTCCTCACATCTCTCTACATGGACGAAATGGTTCCCGTTTAAGGATTCCGACCTTTACAAACTTCACTGCCCCCCTCCCCCCTGAAAGATCTGTCCTGGGTTGCGACCTCCCACTGATCTAGGAGGTCTTCATCCTGTTTCAAAAGGACCACCTGTTGAGCCGGCCAACATTCCCTGGGGGTTTTTGCCCCCTACGTTCCTTTTGCGCCATTAGCAATCATTTTCACTGACCTTTATATGAAATCCTCTCCCACACGAGCGTGATTTTCATGCCTTTGCCATCTGGTTTGTCATTCAATTTCCCCACTTTCTACCAGATGCACCTGGGTTCTTACAGTCGGCGACAGCCCACCTTTACAAGTTCATAGTTCGTTATTCTTACATTTGTTTACTATAACCAAAGGACGATTTTGACTTATTACTATTGTCTTTCTCATACTGCCTACTCTGCAGTGTAATTGTATACGGTTTGTAGTTCCCCCTGTCAGATGATTTCTGTATTGTTCTTGTGGCTTTACCCAATAAAACATTTATGGAAAAGAAAAGACTGTACATATGAAATTTCCACAGTAGGTTTTGTCCCTCAGACCTTTCACCATTTTTGCTGCCCATCTCTGGACTCATTGGGAGAGATTTACTAAAGCTGGTGCACACAGAATCTGGTGCAGCTATACATGGTAACCAATCAGTTTCTAACTTCAGCTTGTTCAATTAAGTGTTGCCAATAAAACTTAGACGCCGATTGGTGACTATGCAGAGCTTCACAATTTTTTTGTAAGTGAGGTTTCCAGAACAGAATACTATTCTAGATAAGGTATAATTATTAGGGAATCAGTGCTTCCTTCCTTCCAGCTGGTGATCCTTCCATTGATCCCCCGCTAGAATTCTATTTGATTTCCCCACTGCCAGGTTTGCTCATGTTGTAATCATATGAAATAAGCACCCCAAATCTTATTTTCCCTGTGTGTCTGGCCAACACAGTACCCCCGATATTATATTCAGAGGAGGCTTTTTCTCCCCAAGTGCTTTATTTTACATTTAGAATCTTGAATTGCAGTTTTCACTGCTTTGACCAATCCTCCAGCAATGCCAAATCTACTGAATGTTACAGAGTGAATTTCATTCCGGTGTCATATTGCTATATTTTTAACATAAGCCTCTGCAGCAATCCTTAGGCTCCTTTCACACGAGCAGGTTGGTGCGGCCACCAGATTCCTGCGGCAAGAATCTTCAGATTCTTGCTGCTGGAATGACTGGGTTATGCGATCAGCAGCGGACGCTCAGCCCATTTAAACTAACAGCAGGCTGACGGGGAAGATGCTGTTCCCATATAGCCGCACACAGAGGGGTTAGCTGTGGATAGGGACAAATGTTCAAGCCTGGATGCAGTCAGCTGCATTGCTGCTGATCGCATCACCCGGTCATTCCAGCAGCAAGAATCCGTAGATTCTTTCTGCAGGAATCCGGTGGCCGTGCCAGTCTGGCTGTCTGAAAGGGGCCTTTCTCTTATGCCCCGTACACACGGTCGGACTTTGTTCGGACATTCCGACAACAAAATCCTAGGATTTTTTCCGACGGATGTTGGCTCAAACTTGTCTTGCATACACACGGTCACACAAAGTTGTCAGAAAATCCGATCGTTCTAAATGCAGTGACGTAAAACACGTACGTCGGGACTATAAACGGGGCAGTAGCCAATAGCTTTTATCTCTTTATTTATTCTGAGCATGCGTGGCACTTTGTCCGTCGGATTTGTGTACACTCGGATTTTGTTGTCGGAAAATTTTATATCCTGCTCTCAAACTTTGTGTGTCGGAAAATCCGATGGAAAATGTGTGATGGAACCCACACACGGTCGGAATTTCCGACAACGAGGTCCTATCACACATTTTCCGTCTGAAAATCCGACCGTGTGTACGGGGCATTAGGCGTCCTCTTTAAAATACTGTAGGTTTGAATAAAATCTACTCACCTGGTTTCAGATGATTTGGGGCTTTTATTGTTACTTCCACATTTTCATTGTGAAGGGTTTTAATGTGTTTAAAGAGGTTGCTAAAGTATGCTATGGGGTTGGTTTACTAAAAAAGTAAATAGGCTGCCAAAGACCCCCTAAAATTTTTCACTCTGTTATATTGCAGCCATTTGCTAAAATCATTTAAGTTCATTTTTTTCCTCATTAATGTACACACAGCACCCCATATTGACAGAAAAACACAGAATTGTTGACATTTTTGCAGATTTATTAAAAAAAGAAAAACTGAAATATCACATGGTCCTAAGTATTCAGACCCTTTGCTCAGTATTTAGTAGAAGCACCCTTTTATTCTAATACAGCCATGAGTCTTTTTGGGAAAGATGCAACAAGTTTTTCACACCTGGATTTGGGGATCCTCTGCCATTCCTCCTTGCAGATCCTCTCCAGTTCTGTCAGGTTGGATGGTAAACGTTGGTGAACAGCCATTTTTAGGTCTCTCCAGAGATGCTCAATTGGGTTTAAGTCAGGGCTCTGGCTGGGCCATTCAAGAACAGTGTTGTGAAGCCACTCCTTCGTTATTTTAGCTGTGTGCTTAGGGTCATTGTCTTGTTGGAAGACAATGACCCTAATATAGTTCCGCCAAATGAAAGGATGGCAACCTCAAAAGCTAGTGAGAAATGAAACCTTTAATATGTTTTCCATACTTATTCATAGCAATCAGGAACCTAGATCACTTTTGTGTTTATTAAGAGACCTCGTCAATGGACCATTTCAACAAAAATCTTCCCATAAGATTATATCTGCATTTAGAGTGTATTTTAGTCATGTTATTTACATGCAAAAGTTGTGAGACTGCTGCTGAGCACTGCCTTTTTTAATGTGCTGTCAGTAGCCCCAGCAGACTCACAGATGTCACTCAAGTGTATACGGTATTGCCCTTTACTCCTCTCCCACCACCCACATAAGGCTGGGTTCACACTTGCCGCGGCTCACAGCAGGGGGTCTGGTGTGTCCTTGTACACTGATTCAGGTGCGAATTTCTGCCTGAATTTGCACCTGAAATAGAGCCGACACACAGGGCCCTTTTCCAGTGCACTCTGTGGCTGCCACGGAGATGTGTGAATCGTCTCCATTGAGAGCCGTCCACACTCTCCTCTCATGCGAATTGTATGCGGTGAAAACCCTCATCCAATTCACATCAGTGGGAATCCCGCCTAAAAGGTTGTTTCGGTAGGTGGGGTCACATTTTTGGAGCTTGCAAACACAGACCTAAATTAGACACTCCCAGAAGAGAGAGTTAAAATCTGCACGTGGGGGGGGGGGGGGGGGTGTGATATGGAGTTTAGGGCACATTGCAAAACACTTGTGGAAAGGAAAAACACTGCAAATGAGCATTTTAAATACGTATTATTCTTTGCTTTTACCTGCAAATTTTAAAGTGGAACTAAACTCTCTCAAACTTAACTATTTTTAATCCTTTCTAAAAAAATAATAATAGTTTGGGTTTCTGGTCTAGGCCAGAAAGTTGTCACACATCCCAGGAGTCTTCTGTACATTTATTATTATTTAAGGTAATTATATAGCGCTGTCAATTTACGCAGTGCTTTACACATACATTGTACATTCAGATCGGTCCCTGCCCTCAAGGAGGTTACAATCTAAGGTTCCTAACTCACATTCATACATACTGGGGACAATTTAGACAGGATCCAATTAACCTACCAGCATGTCTTTGGAGTGTGGGAGGAAACCGGAATTCCCGGGTGGAAACCCACACAGGGACAGAGCGAACATGCAAACTCCAGGCAGGTAGTGTGGTTGGGATTCGAACAAGCGACAGTTTTTACTGCTAGGCAAGAGTGCTTCCGACTACACCACTGTGCCGCTCAATAATACGTTCTTTTCCTTTCATGGGAAAAAAATGTATTATTGGACCGCACAGTGGTGTAGCTAAGCTCATACTTCTGCCTGCATACCTGGCCTAAGGGCAGATGGATTCCGGGAAGTAAATGCCCTTACTTGAGATGACTACAGCTAAGGGGTGCTTATTAAAGCAAAATAAAGCATGGAGACATGAACCGATGGGTGGGTTTGCTGAATATTAAAAGTAAATTAAATAGTGTTTTCAGTTTGTGGTGCTCACATATCATTGAGTTCAGCTTTAAGTCATTGACAGGGTTTCCTTAAAGCGGGAGTCCGGCGACCAATCTTTTTTTTTTTTAGGTCATTGAGACACTTTGCTAATCCCAAAATAATACTCACAGTTTGGGTGTAATATTTCCACCTCTGTCTGTTTTTGTACTGAAGAATAACTTAAAAAATGTGATGCTGGCTGTTTCCATCTTGCTTGTGGGCATGTGAAGCCCACAAGCATTGATTTCCTGGATGCGGTGAATGCTGTTCATTCACAGCTTGTTCACAAGCATGATCATTGTTTCCGCACTGAATCTTGGGAAGCCTGACACTAAGCTCCCAGGAGACAGTGCAGCGCTGGGGAAAGGCAATAAACACGCCTACTCCCATGGGAGGAGAGACAGGAAGTGCCACAATAAAGTACAATATAAAGGTAATTGCAGCGATAAAAAAAAATTTTGTGTGGCATTCGAACATCTATACAATTAACTGAAGGGGGTAAGATTAAGTTAAAAATTTGAGTGGAACCCCGCTTTAACAATTAAGTAGCCACGGATGCCTATAATTCCATTTATGTGCCATATAGTAATTTTTCAGATCTTTTAACACTGCACACTAAACAACATCAAAAGACAGGACAACAGAAACTACCAGTGTGAACAACCAGCATTTTTATTGCATTTGAGAATGCTATACTGTCAGTAATCAGTACTGACTACACAACATTTTTTTTTTTTATTGTCTGTATTAACAGACATGGAATGATGAAATTACAGTTGATGTAAGGAATGAGTTTTTTTTATGCCTTTTCAAAACAAAATTATCTCGTTTACTGGCAGCACATACACATGAAGCACCACGCTAACTATCCAGACTGTACCATTGTCATCAAGGCTTATTAGTTGTCATAAGACTGTGTACTTGGGTTGGGCCAATTTTGCATACCCTGGAAAATCTGGTTTTGCAAACCTTAAAGCAAGTGCTTCATAATAAAAGTAAACAAATATTTTACAGAGTATTAGTTACATTTAAAAAATGTCAGGATTAAAACCCACGTATAAGCAACTTTTTTATGTTTTATAAATCACATTTTTTTTTTTTTAGTTGAAGAGATCTGACTTGTCTTCTCCAAAAATGAATTTAGTTTCTATACGGGTGTAAAAAAAGAAATGGTCTCAATGATAAAAATCAACCTAAGCCTTGATTTCAAATCTCACATTTTGTAAGATTCAGAAATGCAACTTTTTCTTTGTTGTTGGTTTTTTTTTAATTTTATTTATTTTTGTTAACAAGGCAGAAAAAAATAAGAGAAGGCTTGTTTGACTCATTCCTGACAGCAGTTTACCTGATACATGGTACTACTTTGCTAATGTACGCTTTTCTTTGAGAAAAAAAAGAACATGTAACAAATTGTCTTTACATCTTGGCACCTTGTAAAGTATTTTTTTTTTTAATACAAAAGTTTAATAGTTTGACACTCCCCAATAATTATTCAAGACTTTACTGATAAACTTTTGAATGTCTGAGCCCAGGAATCATCATGCAAAATATTTACTGCAGGAGGAGAAAACACTTTAAAACATTTTTTTTTTTTTTTTTACTTTTTTAAACATATGAACCATTTTTTTTTAAGACGGCCAGAAAAGGCAGTGGTTGAATAACATAAAAGGGTTGGAAATTATAAAAAAAAAAAAAAAAAAAAAAAAACAGCAAAAAACACAAGAACTGTACAAAATCATTGATCAATGATAGAAAAAAAAAAAATCCTGTCAACTATGTTACAAATTGAAAGCAAAATAGTCAGGGAATTTCTCCCACCTTGTCAGCAAAAGTCATCCATATTTTTTTTTTTTTTTAAGCAGGGATAACTAAATATTGTACATATGCAGCTTGTTTCTGCAATTGTTACATACAGTAGTTTTTTTTTTCAAAGCTATTTTAGTATAGTTAATATAAAGCAGTTGCACAACAAAGCAATGGTGTTTGACAAACAAATATGTGTTCATTCCTTGCAAGGAATGTTTTGTAGAAAGAAATAAAAGAAAAAAAATATATATATATATTACCAACCTTGCCCTCCCCCCTTTAAATACAAATGGTCACACAGACAATTTATGTACATTATGAGGGACTTAAAATAATGGCAAAAATGTTTGCAAAATTTTTTTAAAAATACATACATAGTGGAGATTGCTGTATGATTAAGCCTGAGTTTTTCAGTTGGTCTTTACACAAGTCTTAACACTTGCATGATATGTAAAAGTGAATGTTTATATATTTTTTTTATTTTTATTTTTTTTATACGTTTGTTGTAAAGTAAGCATGCAAGACATACATTTAAGTGCAACTTAGTGAAATGTAACTGTGTTTTAGTCATTCCATAAAGGGCTGAACTGAGGTATGCTTACTGTTACTCATGCCGAGTTATTTTTACGCCCACCTATTCATGCCAAGTATGAAAAAGTCCACCAACTCTCTATCCCCTCTTCTGAGTTTTGAAAGAACCAAGTGAACCAGATATTTAAAAGAACACTGGGCTATGGTTTTTTTTTTTTTTTTTATAGCATATTCTTAGCTTTTCTCTCTTAAACCAAGCCACTCCATTGTAAAAGAAAATTAAAAGTAAGTATATATATATTTTTAAATGAATATATACCCTTCATACACAGACTAGATGGAGCGAACGCTAACTCAAAAGTAACTGAACATTTTATATTTTTTGGGGGGGAGGCATAGTGGGGTGAAGGGCTTCCTAAAGAAATTTTCTTCTACGTATATGCGGATATATCCAAATATTTAAACTTAAAATAATACAAAATGTATGTATTATGTATGGGATCTGTTTTCTAAATAGCGATTTCCCTAATTTATCTATTTATAGAACTGTTTTGCCCTAAGATTATGAGATAACTGATGAAATTTGGATTTTGCATCAAATCGTGTTTTGGTATATTCGGAAAAGTGCTTTGGGAATTTTGTTTGCTTTAACTTTATTTTTTTTATTTATTTCTTTTAAATAGCTTATATACATTAAAGAAAATAAAAAGGAAAACAAACGTGCATTTAATATTAAATACAATTTTAAAACGAAGAGGGTTTGAACGGCACAAAGCCACTTTAGCTGAAAAGCAACACGTAAGCATTATTGATCGAATTTGTGTTAAACCAATCGAAGCTAAAGTCTAATTGCTAGGAGTTACAACATCTTTCTGCAATTGAAAGCAGTATTACCATAAATAACCTTGTATCTGTGTATTCTTTGGAGAAAAAAAAGTTGTCAGTTGAGCAATGAGTGTAGTATTTTTTAAGAGCTTTGAATAACCTATTACAAATGTCATGTGGTTAATGCATGTGTTGGCAGTTAACATCGTAAATGGTCAGATTCTGTAATTTTATAGGCTTCAGGGCCGGTTGCCACCATGAATTGCACAGGTATGCATTGTGCATTCCTATGTGATTCACATGAGATCTAGGTGCAGTGCGATTTACAGCCCATTCATGTGAATGGGCTGACATTGGTGCAGTCCGCTGCAAACGTAGTATATGCACTACTTTACAAAACACCCAGCAACCGGATCACATGGTACTACCCGTACAATAGAAATCCAGTGCAGGCAAATGCACTTTTGTTTGGCGTGTTACTAACACTGACACCTGCTGCAGATCGCATTTTAAATGTGGTGCGGGAAACGTGCAAGGAACGCAGCTTTCCCACACGGTGCCAACTTGTCCTCAAGCCCAATTGAACGTTCAGTTTTTAATCAGCTAAGTGTGAGAAGTCTTCTAAAGAAAACAGCCTCAGCCTGAGCAGAAAAGCCTGTCCCCTGCCAGCATACTGCATAGGAGAACTTCTGTTTGGAAGTGGTGGTCTCTCTGCAGAGGATCTGACACACCCCCTGTTGAGTTAGTCCACTCAGCCGGACACATGAGCTGTGCTGATTACAGGGCTATAGCTCTGATGTGTGCTGGACTTCTGCAGAGAGACTGCTGCTTCCACACACAGATCAAGGGGTCCTCCTCTATTGCCTGTTGGCATGCTTGGGCTGTGGTTGCTTGTCTTTACACACCTTTTTGTTTTCATGCACCTTGAATGCATTTGGCTGACTAAACTGGAAGTTTATTTGGGCATTAAAACTGAAAATATAGAAGGCTTAAAAATGTCAACTTTCTAAAAGATAGTAAAACTGTTCCCAACAATCAATATTAGTTTTTAGATGGTTTGGTCACACAGGAAAAAAAAAAGTTAATTTAAAAAAATAAAGAAAAAAATACTTTGGTTTGAAAATAGGTTGATTTTGGAATGAACAATTGGGAGCAGAAACCTATTAAAGAAATCATAAACATTATCAATATCCCCCTCTAGATTTCACTTGTCTTCTTTGATCAACAACAAGAGGATATTTGGTTTGTCTAAAATACAGGTAAAGCATAACACAAACAACATAATTTATTTTTAAGTAAAATCTTTGGTAGTTGTAGGGCTGTCATGAACTGTAAGGGCAACCGTAAAACTAATCCATTTGCCATTGTTGAAATATGAGCAATAAAATCACGCATATGCATGTTAAGAATCCTACTCTACCAATCAGCGTTGCTGTTGATATCTGTTCTTAAATTCCGGGTTTTCACAACAGGCGCCTCCTGCATGAAAGTATCTGAAGGAAGAACAATCCTTGTTACCAGGAAAAACCAGATTCTTCTCTCATTTTATGCTTGCAGGGTGGAAACAAAAGAAACATTTTTTGCTAGGACACTTTTAATGCAGAGTGCTACATGTTATCAAAGAGGCCCCTAAGTTGTTTCCCTCAAAGAACTGCAAGTACTTCCAGCATCAAAGAGAATTAAAAAAAAAATCTACTGAAAAGGTGGCGAAGAGAAAAAAAGGGGGGGGGGGGCACCAGACAGTGGTGAAAGACTAGAGCGTTATATCATTTAGAAGGGCAGTCCCATGAAAACTGTTCACAGTTGGATCACACCTTCCTCAACAGAGCTGCAAAAAGATACCTGGGGAGCAGATATGGCTTGAAGTATCACCTAATGATGGCACCATTAATGTTACAAAAAGAAAAAAATTCTAACAATGACTTTTATGCAGCTATAACAAAAACATGTCCCTGCAATAACTAAAATAGATGACAAAGTTGTAAGATCCAGATAGGTGTGTGTGTGTGTGTGTGTGTGGGGGGGGGGGGGGGGTGTCACATAACAAGTCTGAACAGTGCAAAATGCATGTATCCCATTTTTGTTCCCCAGCTTTTATGTTCTGTACACACACCATCCAGTCTGGTTTGTAGTTTAAGGGCTCGTTGAAAAGCCTACCTGTGGACAACTCAAGTGGCTTAAGTGTGAAGTTCTAATAGCTATGCCTTCCTTTATGTCTATATAATAAACACTTTAAAACACAAGTTAATTGCTTATAAAGACCACCAGCCATGTTAAAGCAGTTGTTGCTTGTGTTTATTACTAAAGAACCTTGGGAGGTACCAAGGCAAGGTATTCAGACTTGGTTCTCCGTTTTTCCATTAAAGGCCTTCCCAATTTTTCAATTTTGGTTGACATTTTGCCACTGCAATTTACCATTTGATGGACAGTAACAAAATCAGTCATTCAAAAAAATCTTCTTACCAAAAAAAAAAAAAAAGAAAAAAAGCTATTGCTTATGGGATTGCCTAGACACTTACAGTTTGGATTTGGCACAGCGTTATGTATATCTGGTTTTACCAGGTTTATGAAAACACACACCTGACCTGTTTCTGTTTTTTGTATTGTATAGGTTGTAATACACACCTGCACAATTTTACCTAAGCTCTGTCCCGATCCATCTATTTTCCTTAGGAATGGTATTTTGTGTTGCCCAGGTCTTCAAATACTGCGCTACATGTAGATAATGACCTGCTTCTGCTATTGGCTGATTTACAATGATGTAGTAAAGGGAAAAAAAAACATATGTTTAAACAGATAAACACTTAATCTTGCCAAAAATCTCCTTTGCATACCAGTGCCTTTTTCTACGTATGCCAAATTGACATCTTACCTCCTACTGGCCTTCATATATATATATATATATATATATATATATATATATATATATATATATATATATATATATATACACATACATATCTCCAAGGCCTTTTTATACATAACATGGACAGTGCTCTTCAACCAATATTTCCTGCCAGGGCCTTGTAATCAAGCACAGAGAATCCTAGAAGAGGAAATATCCACGCCATTTACATGTAGATCATCTCAGTTTTTTCTTAAATTTCTGAGTGTGTTTCAGTACTGGACATACTACATTCTCCCAGATCTTTAGTACCCGATAATGGAGAAAGTGGAGAGCTGCATAATGCCTTGTGCTGTTGTTAATGTGTATTGTGACCAGTTGAGTTCACTCTGACTAACTATGCTAGTAAATACTGCTATCCAGGAATGAATTTGTTGCCACTTTGTGGCATTTTCTATGGCTTTTATTCATTCTTGTTTTTACCAAATTCTACCAGATTTTCATTTCCCCTATAAGGGCAGTTTTTGTTTTGGGAAATTTTATGATGGAATGGTAAATATATTATTATTATTTTTTTCTGTTTTAACTTAGATTTTTTTTTTGAGTGTCTGAAAGAAATGTGATTGCAACTTAAGCAAACTACAATGCATGACAGAAAATGTTTGAACAGTTGAAAGACATTCGGCATCATATAATAAAAACAACTATTAACATTCATCACAAAGTACAGAAAACATTATGCCTCCAAGAGGTCTTGGGCCTGAAGCAGAGGCCTGAGGTCAGAACTTAAATTGGTGTAGTACAATAAAAATAAAAGCAATACATTAAGAAGTTTGGGATAATTACTATGCCTCTCCCTCTGTCCCATACATATATAAAAAGGTCACCCCTCCCATCCCATATGGAAGCAAAAGAATTGATTTAAAGGCAGTGATAATCAGAACTACATGCAGTACTGTGCAAATACATTGTCCATTGGAATCCTTAAAATCTGGGCACAGGGGATGACCTGCAGATTAGACGCACATGCTTATATCGATGTCCTCAGTGTCCGTTTTGGCAGAACAACAGTCCAAAAAGTCTGCTGTATGTGAAGAAGTGAAATCGGTTTAGCAAATTTACAACACTGATGTTGACTGTGAGAGAGGAAGTTGCAAGTACCAAACAAGTCGATCCAATGCACAGAGTACAAATTCCTTTTTTTCTTCAACAAAAAGTAGAAAAATCAAAAATACTCCCAAATGGGAAACTTGATGGCACTAAGAGTTAACACATGTCAAAGGTTTCAGATTAGGCTGGGAAATCTCCAGACTGTACAATAATGGAGATGTAACCCAAGCCTTGAACTGTCTTCATTCTCAGGATTGTGAAATAATGCATGAGTTATTTTTTTTACTCCATGTCCTCATTTACTGGTTCATCTTCATAATCTCTGTCAGGGTCAAAGTCAGGACTGTGGTTAGCTGTTGTTACTAGCGATAGTGGCCCTTCATTCTCGTCGGGATCCAGTGGTTCTTCTTTAACATGTACGTGGTGCCTATAGGTAAAGACAAGAAAGGAAATCTGTAAATAGATCATGTTATGGTTTCAGTACCAGATGGTAATTGTCCATATATTTTATTTAAGTAGCTCTAAGCCCATTGTGCCGAGTCACTTTTCTACTGTATGTCATCTATAAAACTTAATAAAGAGAATTTTTCAAAAAAAAGTAGCTCTGAACCAAAACTTTTGGGCTGGGTTCACACTGAGGAACAGAGTGGCTCACAGCAGGGGTCTGGTGCATCTCCATTCACTTTTTCAGGTCCGAATATTTGGCTGAATTTGGATCGGAAACCGCGCGGGACTCCTGTGCAATTCGCACCGGAGCAGCTCCCGAGATGTGTGAACCGACTCTATAGAGAGCCAGTCACAATCTCCTGAAATGCGAATTCATCCAATTCGCACTGGTGTGAACCCAGCCTAAGTGTCAGGAATCAGCAGCAGAGATGGCCGGATCTGCATGGCTACACTAAGGGAATTGGGATCAGACTGTGTATGCTTTCTGGCTCAGGTCACATTAGTGCTTAGGCATGGTAGCCCATTCATTTGAATGGGCTGCTGTGCCTGAGTTTCCCACAGGAAAAAGGTGCAAGGACTTTTTTTAAAACGCGGCTCAGGGAAACCACATGGTCTTTTTGACCATATGATTTCCTTGCAGTTCCCACACCCGCAAACGTGCTGTGGGCTGACATGCATGGGGCTGCCATTCAGAATCTTGTACCGTGGATCTTGTAAGAGTAGTGCAATTTGGCTGTGGGTGCGGGAACAGGTGCAATTCCTGCACCTGCAACCAGCCTGCGGGCAAGTGTGAACCGAGCCTAAGTGAGATTTATTTACAGTCAAACAAAATACTCCTAAACACCAACACACAGCAAACATGAAAATATAGGTAAACAAAAAAACCCAGTGACAGAATACCTGACTTATAACTAACAAACAGAAGCCTAACTAACAACTAACTATATACAAAATGGGGAACACTGAAAAGCAGGGGAAAAAACTGGTGGTGCAGGGAGCAGATGGGAAGGGGGAAACAGGGGAACAGGAACAAGGGGAGCAGGTGCAGGGCAGGAAGCAAGAGCAGGATCTAGGCAAACCGGATCTGGCAGCAGCAAAACACTGGAGCAAAAGGCACTTATTAGGGGAGGACCTAAATCTCTTCCCAACAGCCAGCATAAGGTGAAAACTGATTACTGGGGTCTGCTGGCTGCTGGGAGACACCTGCTGGTGGACACAAATTACAACCACCTGCCCAGGGAACCATGGTGCCACCAGCAGATGATCCAGGTCCTGACATTTAGTTTTCTAAAGCAAAGTGCTGCAGATCTCTTTTACCGACTTCCTGTCTATATACACTTGCTCAAGTGTCAGTCACAAGTCATTGTTCAGGACTGGTTTACTATCAGTCACAACGGTGGGCTATGCTTGCACAATTGCGGTCCACACAGCCATTTTCCGCCTCAACCAGTGGCACATGTGACAGGGCAACAACATGGGAGCATAACTGGGAGACAATTGTCACCCCATAACAGAAAATGTCTAAACAAGAGCTGCTAAAAGAAACCCTTGGGTCCTTTCATATTACATGCATAAACAACGTATTTATCTTTCCTGTTTAGACCCTTAAGTGTTAACATTCAATCAAGTTGAACACATTTTTGTCAATTCTTACTAATCTACTAGAGGCTTGAACAGCAGATAAAACCCCGGGGGGAAAAGGTTAAGTGTGCAAAAATCCCTGAGGTCAAGGATTTTACCCACATAAGGTATACAGAGCCTTATTAATGAATGAATTTCAAATACTTCGAAATTATATACATTAAAAGGCACCTGTTATAAAAAACATATGGGACCTGTATTTGGAGACTTGTTTTTGTGGGTACACGCTCCAGGGCTTGTTATCCGTGCCTCACTGCTTGGTACATCATCAAACCAGAACAGGCATAAACATATAAGGTGTCAAAGCAATTGATATACAAATGCTTGTTCCAGATCAGTGGATATCAAGCAGTGAAGCAAAGAGAACACTAGAAGCCCTGGAACATGCACCTGCAAAAACAAATCAACAGTGTCTGTTTCTGACATGAAAGGTTCCTTTTAATGTTTCCAAATTATCCATTTTTTTCAACCAATACAACTACCTCTTCTTTTCACAAAATACCCTCAGTCCACCTAAATACATACAGAGCGACTAGTCTGCTAAAATAATGTGTTTTAACAATTAGGATCCCACAGGACAACATTTACATTTTCACATTTTGTTTTCAGCAACACCATTATACCAGGTAGGATTGATATAGTAAGAATAATTCATATTTAATCATTGTCATTAATATAAAAGACTCATTAATGTTATTTATGACACAACCAAACAGTCGGCAGACAAATTAAACAAGACTTCATAAAGTAAAAGTGGGAATTATCGGGCCATGGAGCCGCTTGCCGAGGCTGGGGGTAATCATTGCTTAATGTGTGTTCTGCTTCTCTAGTTAACATGCAGAACCTGTGAGCCAACTCTCTAGAGGATGACCCCAAGTGAGGTTCTATCATTAATCAACTTCAAGCACAACACTACGAGGAGACACCATGATACATGCTTTAAACTCCAAATTAATGCATATTTTTACAAACTGTCAATAAAGGAAGAAAAGCTCTGCCAGGAAACACAAACGGAGAAGGGGAGAAAGGAGAAAAAAACGCCTCGCTCAACACAACAATGTGATAAGAGAGCCCAGTCCTAACGAGAATAATAACACTGTCAGCTGTAAACAAGGGAAAACATGATCCCTAGCTCATGGTGGGCAAAAAAGGACGCACTTGGGAGATGCGAACTGCCAAATTCCCCATTATAGAAGAGCATATGAATAACCCACGGGGGAATAGGGCTGATCGTACATAACAGCTATGATAACAAGAAAGAAACGCCGAGCGTAAATCATATTTACAGGCCTGACTTTACAAACAGCAATTACTTTTCCACTGCTGAGTGGCTTTTGTCATGCAAAATACTGCAAATGCGTAAACACCGCCTGGCCTTTGAAACGGTGAAGGGAAGTGTCATTTTATTGACATTATCTAACATTAGAGATGAGAAGCAGAAAGAAAAGCTCCTGTTCGCTTATGATACAATTGACTTTCCAAGGCAATGCTTAAAAATAGGAAGCCTTAATGAATTAGACTCCTACTCCCCTTGCTTACTGGGTTGCACCCCCCACCCACATACCTACCTTTGTTAACATTAACTCTTCCAAAAGATGCAAAGTAATATTATATTATATGGAGCCAAATGCTAGGTATGAGATTACTAATCAAATGGACCATTTTTTTGTTTAAATTTAAATCCCAGGCAGATGGCCAACATGTAGGAGCCATATGAGTCGTTCACTGAAACTATGAGGCCTTGTTCACATTGGCTGCAGCTTGTACGAGAGCAGTGTATACAGGAAGCTTTTGCTAAGTGTTTGCCAAGTCTTTAAAGCTTCCCCTCTTGTACAGTTATACAGGCTCCACTCCCTTACTAAAATTGCTTTATTAGATTTCAGAAGCTGCAGAAGGTCATCTATAGCCTGTCTCACTTTGGCCTGTTTCAGATGGGCTTTAGCTTGTATAACAGCAGTGTGAACAGTAAGCTGTTTTGCCTCAAGGAGATAAAAACAGTTACTGGAAGCAGTAGGTGAATAGGCTCATCAGAGTCATTAAAGTTACTGAGTCGCAGCGGTGTCCACGAGGTGTCCAGCGGGCTCTATTCATGTGAGGAGTCTCTGTGTTGGCAGCAGCACTGATATGGGGGATCCTTGGATGGCCAGCAATGGAGAACCATGGAGGGTGGAAGCAGGAAACGCAAGTGGCATTGACGAAACCAGCAGGGAGCGCAGAACCTGAAAGCAATTCAGAAGGGGCAGGACTTGTTTCGGAGCATGCCCATTGGCTCCTTCTTGATGCCAATGGGAATGCTTTGAAACGTGCCCCGCTCCTTCTGACCTCACTTCTGGGTCCTGTGCGCCACTCTGGTTCAAACAGCTCCGCTTGCTCTTCCTGCTTCCACCCTCCAAGGTTCTCCACTGCTGGCCGGCCAAGGATCCCCCATATCAGCGCTGCTCTCGACACAGATTCCTCACATGGACAGAGCACGCTGGACACCGCTAAGACTCAGTGACTTCAATAACCCTGATAAGCCTTTAAAACTACCGCTTCTAGTAAGCATTTTTATCTCCTTGAGGCAATGAAGTACCTGTAGCTACTGCACTTAGAAGCGCCTTTTACTTTTGTTTCCATTAGAGAGCTGCTTCCCTCTCCTTGAAGTGCCGATAAAGTGTCTATCTTCAGGACTACCTGCCTCTTTCCCCAGCCCCCCCCCGCCTCAGTGTGGTCCATTGCCAGCCAGTTTGTTCCCCCAGAGCACCCAGTTTTCTCTTGTCTTGAACAGTAAGCTTTGACAAAGCATTTGCAAAGCTTTCAGCAAACTTTGTTGAAGCTTTTAAAGTATCATTCAGTTCTGCTAAAGACCCGGGCTGCATTGTTGTGTGTGGTAGCAGCTGTCTGACTCTCCGACATGCTGCCAGCACAGAGTATTGTGGGCTGCTGTGTTGTGTATGGCAGTAGCTGTCTGACTCTCTGACATGCTGCCAGCACAGGGTATTGTTGCCCACTGTGTTATGTGTGGGAGTAGCTGTCTGACTCTCCGACATGCTGCCAGCACAGGGTATTGTTGCCCACTGTGTTGTGTGTGGGAGTAGCTGTCTGACTCTCCAACATGCTGCCAGCACAGGGTATTTCAACCCTTGCTGAAGCAAAAAATGAATAAAAAAGCAGCATATTTATTACTATATATGCAGTCTAACTGCATTACAAGAGTAGGATTAGAGGGTTCAAATGAGCTTTAAAGTTGTCTCAACATTCATAGGAATCAAATGCTGCCTGTCCCTGAGCAGAGGCATATGTGCTTGCTGCAATCCCCATGAAGAAGCTCTTTAAAAAGCTTACACCAAATTATTATTTTTTCAAATGTAAGCTAGTGTCTATATTAATTCTGTAGTGTACATCCTCGTCTAGCAATTTTTTGTTTTTAATTTTGCGCATCTCAACAATCCTCTTATTTGTCCACTTTGGAAGAAGAGCAGTAAAACTCAGAGCTGTTAAAAGGAATGGGTTCCGTTGGCGTACACAGCATGAAGTACGCTGCTCCACAGATAGCACTGGAAGCTATAAGGATGAAAGTCCTACAAACCCCCATTAAGACATATTCTGAAATCTGGATCTTTGAATAAAAAGAGCCATAACATTATACCATCATAAAGACTCATATGAACATAGTAGGCTGGGTAATTTCTAGAGAGATTCTACAGTTTCCATGCTAACAAGGTAAATGCCGAGATAATGTTAGCATTTAAAGCTTGATTGAGTCTAATTTATTGGGATGCTCAAAAATTAGACGCATCATAACTGTTTACTGCAGTTTTTAAAGAGAATGCAGCGTGGCGGTTTTACACCAAATGTATCTCGGCGGCATTAGAGAAAAACAAATTGCCGTTGCAATTAATCAAGCTTCCTTTCCTGCAGAAAGCAGTAACTTTAAAGATGTATTTGTGTGCTATTTTCATTTACGCTGCAGCAGTTTAAGGGCACATAAAAATTCTAAAATATTTTGTTAGGCTTTTAAAGCTTTGTAAATATCTCTCATGGGCCGCCATAAGCTGAAACCATTCCAACTAGCTTTGCTAAAGGTTCTCGTATGAATTTGGATTTTGGTTTCTTTTTAGAAATTTACGCAGCTGGGGAAGGGTAAAATGACAGTTATGAAGAACTATGGCTCATTTATAACGTATCCCTTATTTATCAAACCTCTAACAAGTAAACCTGTCACTTTACCAATTTAGGACAATGTTACAGGGATGTGCCTTTCATTGTAGATACTTACTTTCTATGGCCCATTGCTACCCCACCCATCAGTAATTTTCTAGCAAAGAATTCAGATTTTAACTTGTGAGCAACAAGTGTCAAAAATAGACTTGGTCTTGAAGTGGTTAAATGTAATATGAAATACAATTTGTACAGTTTTTTTTTTTTAACAAAGTATTTACTTTGTGTGACACAATTCATCTAAAGTCCCAGGGGCAATTTTTTTCTTTGGTTCTATTAGGTATTTGGGACTGAGTACTGTAGTGGGTTTAGTAACGCTTAAGGAAAACTGTGCTCTAAAAAAAAAAAAAAATTCAGGCAGGTGATATGGTCACTACAATTTCCTGGGGTTTCCCAACAGCTGATAGATTATCAATTACTGACTTAACATGCCTGTGTATCTGTGTGGAGGCAGCCATCTTGGTAGAGGCAGGTCTTTCCTTCCTCATGTCAGGGACTCCAGCAAGGAAAAAGGTGAGCAGCAGAGTAGTGGCATCATCAAGTCTAGCAGTCAGAGGCAGCAGTGCCTTAGATTAATAGGTGTGCGCAGCCTATTGTATTAGGGCAGGGGTGCCCAACCTTTTGAGGAGCGAGGGCCACTTTAGCGACTTGGTAACTGGTCGCGGCCCACAAAGAGCGTAGTCACAGACAGACACAGACACAGTCCGCTCTACCCTAAGGGCCCTCCAATTTGCCCAGACAGAAGGGGACAGATCCCCTTCTGTTTTTTTAAGCAGATCGAATTGCAGGTAGGCGGGTGTAAACAGACACGAGTCTGTTTACATCTGCCGCGCTATATAGGTGAATGGAGGGTCCGATTGGGTCCGCCTGAAAAACAGACAGGCAGATCCGATTGGACCGATTGTGTGAAAGGGGCCTAAGGCTGCTTTCACACTGATGCACAGCCTCAGGTGGTTATGGCTGGTGGTTGCTGCTGGCTGTCCTCCAGGGCTGGTACTGCTGGCTGCTACTGCTGTTGGGTACTGCCTGCTGACAGGTACCTCAGGCTGGTACTGCTGGTTGGTACTGCTAGAAGGTACTGGTACTGCTGGCGGGTACTGGTGCTGCTGGCTGGTACTGCTAGTGCTGGTGGGTACTGGTACTGCTGGTGGGTACTGGTACTGCTGGCTAGTACTGCTGGTGGGTACTGATAATGCTGGCGGGTACTGCTGGTGGGTACTGATACTGCTGGCGGGTACTGCTGGCTGGTACTGGTACTGCTGGCGAGTACTGGTACTGGTGGCTGGTATTGATACTGGTACTGCTGGCTGCTGTCCCAGATCGCGGGTTCCCGTGCATTAGTGTGACAGAAGCATGCAGCTGCAGTAGAGAGCAGAGCCGATGCATCCTGTCACAGGCGGAGTACATTTGGTATCACTCCCCCTGTGAAGGAGCCGGCGCTATACAGGAAGCATCAGCTCTGCTTCCTCTAGTGGTGGCTCCAATCTTTGCGCTGATGCTCGGAGATGGCGGATCGGGAACATGCGATCAAGGCTTGCCGACCTGCCATCTCAGAACAAGACGTGACGGGCCACATCGGAGGGTGTCGCGGGCCAGCGGTTGGGCGCCCCTGTATTAGGGTGTGCACCCAAAGCTCAAACACATATGTGTGTGTGCATGTGTATGTGTGAGCATGTGTATGTATACTGACAGTGTCCTTGGACCAAAGATTGGTGTCAGGTTGAGGCACATATATAGAACTTTGTTAGTAGTAGTTAGTCATATTCAACTAGACTAGGTTGGTAATGTAGACATTTCTTTAGTGTCTGGAACATACCCCAGCAGTTACAACTTGATATAACATGACCTTCTCATGTTCCTTCCATAAAGTGATGGTCAGAGCCTGAGTGATACATTTCTAAGCCCCAGGCATGTCATGTGACAGCTGCAGGATGGTCCTTAGACCTTTGTAAGCTCCATTAGAGGTCATTACCACCCCATTCACCAGCCAGAACACCTTGGTATAACTGGTACATCCAGGTATGGAGGAACATGACCTTCTTCTCTTCCTTACACAATTTTATGGTTAGTCTAAATAGCCATTTGCCAGGGCTCAGCTTCATCATGTGGTGGCAGGGGGGTGGTCCTTAGCCCTGTATGAATGTTACAGAGACTGCTCCCAGCCCATCTACTAGCTGAAACACTGTAATATAACTGATACTTCTAGATATAGAGGATTTTGACCCTTCTCCCGATTCTTTCATGAAGCAATTGTCAGAGTTTGAACAGCAAATCACCATGGCTCAATTTTGTTATGTGGCAGCAAAAGGATTGTCCTTAGCCATATGCAAGCTACAACAGAGACCGACACTATGGTTGCACAGAGTTTTTTGTAGGTGAAGATGAAGAAGGTAAGTATCACTAACAGGTGAGCTATCAAGAGAACCTGTTAATCAAGGTGAATAGGCTCTCACGTCCCATTCTTCCCCAATCCACCTTACTTTGCTCAAATTAGGCCATTTCGGACCCAGCATTAAATCCTGGATTCATTATAATTCAGTCATAAGTTATTTGTAACACTTGCAATCCCCCCAACCGAAACTATTGCCTTTTCATACTTTGGCCTGTGAGAGATACAACAGAATCTGTCCACATGTAAGTTATCATAAACAAATGATTCAAGTATGTAACAATGCACTGCACAAGTCCTGATACTCACATTGCTTGCATAGGGGAACGTCCCGGGCTGCTGTCACTGCCATTGCTGCTGCCATGCTCAATTACACCATTGAGTTCTTCCCGCATAGCACTGGCTAAACTGGTCAAAACTGGGTTTCCCATGGAAGCCGTAGTGTATAGAGGTATACTGTTCTCAGCCATTGAAACCTATAGCAAAAGACAGTAAAAAAAAAAAAAAAAAGTTTTCAGATATGAATAGTGGAAGATTTTTTTTCAGTCTTGTTTAACAAGGAACCTGTTTCATGTATCAGAATGTAATAATGCAAATAGAAACTACGCCAAATAGGTGCCACAATGCTAACTGAAGTTAACGTAGATTTAAAACCAATCACAAAATTTTCATATAAGCTTTTTATGGTAATGTAATTTTCAAATTTGTTTTGAATATTTTTAAATCTCAATCTTTCATTAAAATGAATGCCTGGTGATCCTGCCATGAAAGTTTCTGTTCAGACACTTCCCCTTATAGGGTGACAACTGTCTGCCAATTGTGCTCCTGCATTATTACCCTGTCATGTGTGCTACTGGTGGAGACAGCAAATGGTCATGTACACACACTGTGCAGGCATGGTCCACACTTGTCACTATCATGAAGCCAGTCAACAGTAAGAGCAGCCATAGGTGGTGCAACCTCATATAGATAGGAAGTGTCTGAAAGAGGCTGGAGGTGGTCAATAGCAATGAGATGCACGAAACAGTCAAAAAAGGGTATTTTATAGAAAAAAAACAACTTTGTTTTATGCCGCGTACACACAAGCGGACTGTCCGGCGGACTGGACCCCGTCGGACAAATCGATCGTGTGTGGGCTCCAGCGGACTTTTTTTTCCCAAAAGTTCGACGGACCTAGAAATAAAACATGTTTTAAATCTTTCCGATGGACTTGAGTCCGGTCGAAAAATCCGCTCGTCTGTATGCTAGTCCGACGGACTAAAACCGACGCTAGGGCAGCTTTTGGCTACTGGCTACCAACTTCCTGATTTTAGTCCAGTCGTACGCCATCACGTACGAATCCGTCGGACTTTGGTGTGATCGTGTGTAGGCAAGCCTGTTCATTAGGAAAGTCCGTCGGAAGTCCACCGAAAGTCCATCGGATAGACCGTCGGACCAGTCCGCTCGAAAAGTCTGCACGTGTGTACGCGGCATAACAAGCATTGATACACTGTGCTTTAGAAAATAAAAAGTCATTAATTTACTGTTTAGATCTACTTTAAGAGAGGAAGGTAATTACTATTAGAAGTAGCGTGGATGTTAAAAACTAAAACACAAGGCAACACCGGTGAAGTTTTTGGCATGTATTGGAATTTTCTGCCAACACGGAACAATTGTTTTAAATATTTTACATTTTTCAACATAACAAATCTAAAAAAAAATAAAAAATTCTGACCACTCAATAGTGACACAGTAAGCCTTTAGCCTCGGCTGGTATAGCTTGGACAATATCTGCTAACATTTGACTCTTGAAAAAACAGATTTCTGATTTAAATATTGCTTTGGTATTACATTCATGTAATCTCGCATCATTATACATTGTGGTATTGCATATATATCTGTTTTGGATAGTTTATTTTTAATGGCATCTTTCCATTAACTTTGCAGGAGATAAAAAAAACGAAGGCAAATTTTCATGCATTCTAAAATTCCCATGATACATGCAACTAGGGCAAAGACAAATTTTCAGTCTGTGTTATCTGAGTGAATAGAAACCAATAAGAAAAAATAACTATATAAAAATAATGCAATTTGAGGTTTACATATACAGAAAGTTTTTTTTTTATTTAACAAAAAAAAATAGCTTGCATTACTTTTCCAAAACATGCAATGTTAAATCTTCTGAGCCTTCTAATTGGAATTAGTCATCGTTAAGGAAGGGATCTGATAGAATATAGGATCATTTCATTTTGCCTTTCAGCCTCATGAATGTAAATTGTGCTTGTAATCTTAATAGTATTCTACAGACAGAACAGCCTTTAAAATCATATTTCACAAGACTCTGGGGACAGTAAGCAACTAATGAACAGTATTTACAATTCCTTCCTTTCAGTGTTGTCACTGTTTGACTTCTAATAATTAGAGAGAACACAAGAGAAAAAAACATTCCCTGCTTTATTTTGTAGTTAATGTTTCATCGTGTTTTTTTTTTTAACAAACCAAACAAATTATAAAGTCACCATGATATCTCTAAAACAAAAAGTGGTTCAAAAAGAGAATATATTTATAATGCATTTAGAATATTCAGAAAATGTATAGAAAACGTAACGGGTTAATTTTAAAAATTCTAGCAAAATGATATTATTATTGTTATTATTAATAATGATGAAAATAATAAAAATGATAAATATTAATTCATTTAAAATAACTGCTCTTAAAATTAACAATTAATTGCAGATTAGGCAAAGAGGAATTTATCCATCAAGAATATGTATTTAAAAATGTGCACCAGTTTTTTTTTTTCTTTATTTTTAATCCTGCTTTTTTTTCCTCCAGACCCTGGAACAATAGGAGGTCATGTGACATGATATTCTTTCATTCCCCACATTAATAGCTCTGCTCGAGTAATTACACTTGTGGTATTTTTGCCTCAAGTGAAATTCTGAAATAAGAGGATGGAAATTATGATACTGCTGATAAATATTAATAAGTGAACTTTTAATTTTTGCCACAATATTCAAAATGCTAAGCATCTAACTAATGCTGAAGCAGACTGATATGTGCCTGCCTCCAGGGACCGCAATGCTTTATGCACTTAAGAAAAAAAAAAGTTTAACAGAATTAAAATTTAATATCTAATTAGAGCCAGGATAATATATTTTGCAATAAGCAGAAAAGACACGCGATGATGGTGAGAATGGGAGGATGGGGCAACTTACCTGCAAAGCAGCATTAAGAGGTGTGCAGTAGGCGTGACTTGTCTGAATGTTTTTGATAAGCGAAGGACTACTGCATGTAAAAAAAGAAAAATGCATATATAGATACGGTTACTAAAAATAAATAGCACAGCATTTTCTTTTTATTAAGCGTTAAAAATGATGTGGAAAAATACATAATAGCAGAACAATACTATAATGTAAAATGTACAAGCTTTACACTTGCAGGAAGGAGGTTCATTTAGATGCAGTACAGGCTCATTTAACTTCAACACAATACAGAATGTGCGGGATGTAATAGAAATTACAGCATTGATTCCTCACATGTATAATTATTTAGCAAATAACAATAACGCTATGTAAAAAGCATTTTTATGTTACCTACCAGTGTCTATCCTCTCTGCAGGCATAAACCAGAATATTATGTTCATTATTTAACAATGCAAAAAAATAAACGTACAATATAATTTAATATCCTATTTTGTGCCACTGAGACCAATAATTTGGACATTGACACCAAAATACAATGTGCTTCCCATTCAAGGTACAGATGAAGAGTGGAGTATCTTTTAGCTGTGTGCTCTATAGGCAGGTATAAGGGGCTTTTCTTAGGTATTGTTCCCATGACAGAACAGACTTTCATTATTTTTTCTATATTTATTTTAAAAATGTTCCTGCTAAACTGGTACTGCTAGCCAGTGTGTTCAGTGAATAATACTGTACATCCACCACTTAGACATTGCATGTATACATATTAACAAGAATATCTTCGACATTAAATATCTAAAGGCAGCAGATTGTCTACTTTCAGGGGTTAGTCAACATCTGGACGCCTCCGATCTCTCTTTTGGAACTGGACGCCACCGTTCTCCCTTTTGGAACTGGACGCCTCCGTTCTCCCTTTTGGAACTGGACGCCTCCGTTCTCTCTTTTGGAACTGGACGCCTCCGTTCTCTCTTTTGGAACTGGACGCCTCCGTTCTCTCTTTTGGAACTGGACGCCTCCGTTCTCTCTTTTGGAACTGGACGCCTCCGTTCTCTCTTTTGGAACTGGACGCCTCCGTTCTCTCTTTTGGAACTGGACGCCTCCGTTCTCTCTTTTGGAACTGGACGCCTCCGTTCTCTCTTTTGGAACTGGATGCCTCCGTTCTCTCTTTTGGAACTGGACGCCTCCGTTCTCTCTTTTGGAACTGGACGCCTCCGTTCTCTCTTTTGGAACTGGACGCCTCCGTTCTCTCTTTTGGAACTGGACGCCTCCGTTCTCTCTTTTGGAACTGGACGCCTCCGTTCTCTCTTTTGGAACTGGACGCCTCCGTTCTCTCTTTTGGAACTGGACGCCTCCGTTCTCTCTTTTGGAACTGGACGCCTCCGTTCTCTCTTTTGGAACTGGACGCCTCCGTTCTCTCTTTTGGAACTGGACGCCTCCGTTCTCTCTTTTGGAACTGGACGCCTCCGTTCTCTCTTTTGGAACTGGACGCCTCCGTTCTCTCTTTTGGAACTGGACGCCTCCGTTCTCTCCTTTGGAACTGGACGCCTCCGTTCTCTCTTTTGGAACTGGACGCCTCCGTTCTCTCTTTTGGAACTGGACGCCTCCGTTCTCTCTTTTGGAACTGGACGCCTCCGTTCTCTCTTTTGGAACTGGACGCCTCCGTTCTCTCTTTTGGAACTGGACGCCTCCGTTCTCTCTTTTGGAACTGGACGCCTCCGATCTCTCTTTTGGAACTGGACGCCTCCGTTCTCTCTTTTGGAACTGGACGCCTCCGTTCTCTCTTTTGGAACTGGACGCCTCCGTTCACTCTTTTGGAACTGGACGCCTCCGTTCACTCTTTTGGAACTGGACGCCTCCGTTCACTCTTTTGGAACTTGACACCCCTGTTCTTTCTTTTGGAACTGGATGCCTCCGTTCTCTCTTTTGGAACTGGACGCCTCCGTTCTCTCTTTTGGAACCGGACACCTCTGTTTGCGCCACCTTTTCAGCAGAGACTTATTTGCAAGGATTACAAAATGCCCTACTTTTATTCATCTAAAGGTTGCATGCTTCAGGTGACTTTTTTTCTAGAGTAAAATGGTGAAGACAAGCAACTGCCTGCACTTTATTCAAAATTCTCCAACAGCTTAATAGACCATAAAATGTTGGGTCTCCCTCGTGAAAAAAACAAAAAAAACAGGAGGGGTTTTGTAATACTGAGTTTTGCTCTGAAGATACATTACACATCAGTGTTTGTGTGTGTGGTGGGGTTATAATCTCCAGCTGTCTGTATTGGTGAGTCAGCTATAATTTTCAAGCCCCTGATGTTTTTATATCAAAATATAGGCACATTGGGTGGGTATTACAGAGGTCTAGGCAAGGATTAAATGAATAACAAACCCAACTTTAGAGTTTTTGTTGTGATTTTGAGATTGAATTACTTCACATTACAAGCTGCTAAAGAGGTCAGGAGCAGCTTGCTTTAGAGTTTTTGCAGCTTGTTAGGAAGATGTAAATATGTTAATGTCCACAATCTGGGCACAGGTGCACTTTAGGTCTAATACAACATATAAATGTTTATTGTATATCCTGAAAACACATAAGTCAAAATACAAATTTGTAATAATGGCATTTTGAAAACATAAAAAGTAGAATTATTTTCTGGGTTTGGAAGGATAACAATTGTGTTAATCTTGCTTTAAAGACCAACCCTCCCAACTTTGAGATTTCTCCTTTTAATGAGTACTGACTATTTGAATTACATTTCACCTTCTGACATTCTTCAGAGACTCCAAAGGTAAGATTTTCCTGCAGTAGTTTGTCTTCAGCTCTCCTACAAGGCATAACCAGGTGCCACTCTTAGCTGTTCTGTCTATTTGTTTATTCTGCATAATAGAGAATCTACTAGGGGCATTTGATACCCTGATGTGGCTTTCAAGTAGTTGTTTCAGATAGGCAGAACTGGGTCATGGGGAGTGGACATTTTTCTAATGGAGCTCTCAGGGAATCGAATAAATCAGATTGCGTTTTAACCTTTCAGTACCCATGTAAAATAAAAATTTATCTAGGGTACAACTGGGTTTTAACTATGTAAGATGCACTATTTTAGGGAGACCCTTTTAAATCATGTCACAAATAATAAATGGCGAATTTACCATGTACATGAAGATTCCATAGAATAACAAAAACATGAACACATTACTAATACTTTACATGTCTGATGTTGATTGGATAAGGTCAAAAGTTGCTTATTTTACCACTCAACTTGGGATAGTCTTGATAATAAAGAAGCTGCTGTGCTATGGTAAGGGTCAGAGCTGCTGTAGGCCACCAAGTGTGGGGTTATGCACATTAACTGGTAAGTAAGCAACAGGCAAGTTTTGAAACTAGTGGGGCATCGCATGTCTTTTTCTGTATATTCATAGCTGTAACAATGGGCAAATCTTTTTATTCTAGAACTGTATTAAATAACAAATCTCCTCTGGATTAATTTATGGTTGACAAAGCCTTACAGACATCTTATGGAATCTTCACCCCTGGCTAAACTGAATGTGTACTGGCACCCAATTTGTTCATAAACCTTTGTAACCTTAAGAAGAGAACCCAAACTATAAATTCTGGTTCACCTAGATTAAGGCTAGCCTTAGAGTTGGTATTTTGTTTAAAGTGACTCTAAAAGCAAAAGGTCACTTGTGGCTTAAACCCTACCTACTAAATTTAGGAAGGAACATGCTTATATTTGGCCCATGAGTTGAAACACTGTTGCTTGACTGCTCCCTGACCACTTCTTGGTGTGTTGAATACCTTACTCCTCCCATCGCATGCTGTGTTTACTCCTGCCAGCTCGTACGTCACTAGAGGATGTAAGAGCCAGTGGGAGAAACAACTATGTGCAACAGAAAACCAGCTAATTGACCCATCCACCAGTCAAATACTTGCAGTAACCGGGGAGTAGTGAAACAGCAGTGTTTCAGGACATGGTTGCCAGAAAGGCAATGCGTTTGGCTACAAGTGACTCTTAGCTGACAAGGCAGCTTTAATATTTGTCAAGGAGAAAGCATTTTAGTATGCATGTCATGATGTGCAAATACAACACATTTTTTAATGTACTGAAGCTAGCAATTGTGACATAACTCAAACATACTGTCAAGAGCAAAACAAATTTGACATTTTTTCATACAGACCACCTCTGCATATGGTGGAGGCGCAACCATTTTGTAGGCTGAAATAATATCAAGCATATCAGAATTCCCTAGCAACCAACAACACCCTTGAGTCACAAAAGGACTCAATGCAGTTAGTGACACCTGCAGAAACAATATGGCCAGTTTCACACAGGCTTCAGTTCGTATAAGAGCAGTGTGAACAGCAAGCTTTTACAAAGATTTGTTGAGGCTTTTAAGCCGCTCTTCTGGTACAGTTTGTAAATTTTAAACACAGGTCCTAATGTGAGTGCCGATTGTCATTGTCATTAAACAAGCTGCTAGCAGGCTTCAGCACTACTTGAAGTTTGTTGAAAGCCTGCTTTAGCCTGCTTGCAGCCTATTTGAAGTGACAAGCAGCCCATAATGATCTGTGTATAACATTACCAAATGAGGGCTGAAGGGTGAATTAAAGACTTAGAGAAAGCTGCTCAAAGCCTGCAGAAAGCTTTGCAAAAGCTTGCTGTTCCCACTGCTCTTATACAAGATGAAACCTGAGTGAAACAGGCCCAATATGGATTCTTTTAAACACCAGGTCAATCAGAATGTCTACCTCCACCATAATCAGGACAAGAACATGTAGCCGATAACATATGTTAAAAAAACACACACACATTTTTGGAGGAATAGCACAAACTTCAGTAGAGGTTAGAGGAGTTGCTGCATGAAATGTTGGCAAATGAAACATGCAAGAAAAGTAGCTTTGAAGGAGGATAGGTGGCAAAACATAAAAAAGCAAATCAAGCAAGTTAAAGCTCTTACTGTGTAATAAGTTCGTCAAAGTGTTCATCAGGGCAGTATTTTCGAGGACGACCTCTCTGAATATGACGGCCACGTTTAAACTCTTCATCATCAACAGTCCAAACTGACCCATAATCATCCTCTACTCTGACAAAGCACTTATGGAGAGAGAGATTGGTGCGAATGGCACCCTGGGACCAAAGCAGCAGCAACAAGGATGACGTGATTTGGGGGGAAAAAAAAGAGGAAATGGGAGAACGGAAAGCAAAAAAGGGATGGGGAAGAGGCATACAAAAGGATGTCAGGGAGGGGTAGAAAGCAAAAAAAAGTGGGGGAAGCAGCACAGACAATGAAGGTAAAGGAAAAAGAACATAACAATGCATAAGCAAATGGTTGGTGAGGGTTAACAGGCATAGGTACTTTAATAGAATCTGTCAGGTGTGCAAAGTGGCAGCCTTTTTCTGGCCTAAACCAATATTTTGTAAAATGTTGCCAAATTTATGTAGGCTAAATATTGGTTAAACCCTCAGAAAACGGTTGTCATCAACTGGCACAAATGATAGGTTCGCTTAAAAAGCACCGGGCAAGTGATGCAGCATACACCAAAGCAAGCAGGACAGGGGTACAGTGGGCATACAAAATGGCAGGGGATGATGTATTGTGCTTTCCTCTTAGCACACCTCTGCTACTCCATCACCACATGTACAATAACACACTACACTAAGAAGTTTTAAAGGATGGTGGACGTACCCACTGATCTTTTGTGGCCTCCTTTTTTGGAATTCTATTTCATCCACTGTCCATACTGCCCCTTTTACGTTTTCTACTCGCACAAAACACTTGTGTAGACTAAGATTATGGCGCACTGCATTCTGCAGCGGGGACAGGAGAGAAAACATTCAAAGGTGAGCGCTAATTATTGGCAGCAATAACCATCTATACATCATTTTTACCATTAAAAAAAGAAAAAAGTTAGCAGTTTCATTTTAATGAATCATATATGCTATCAGGCGGTGGCAGCTGACACCATGTTGTAATGACACGTTTTCTTTCAATTTTCGTCATAACTATCTCTTAAATATCTTGGAATCCTTTTGTATTTTTTGTTGAGTAGCAAAAATGTTTGGGAAAAAAAAAAAATGAAAACAAGAGTTGCGTGGTGAAGGGTTAGCAACCATGTCAGGTTTGCATTGCTGTCTGTGCTCGCAGATTTACCTCTCTATTCATCCTAGTGACCATTATGACCAGAGCTAAATTTGAGGGAAACTCAAACATTTTGAGCGGTCACTGAACAAGAATAGAAATCCAACACTGGGGAGAGCTGCCGTTGTGACAAGTGTCTATGAGAGATTTTTTAGGGAAATTTCACCAATTGGACACAGACAGAAAAAAAATGCTGACGGGGGTTTTAACCTTTCCTATTCTTTTCAAAACTAACAAAACGTTTTGGTTATAAATACACTTAAAATTTTTTTGGAATGACTGACAAACCTAAGTGTCTCAATAGCATTTAAACCTATTTTAAAAGCGGTGGTATAAAGACTAAAGCTGCTCAGACACTTTCAGTTTTTCTTTTTGTTTTCATTCAGCTAGCGGACTTAACCAAAAGTGAAAATAAATGAACAGATTCCTCCATCCACACAAACAAGGTGAATGGAGGAACTACCTCCCTCCCTGCCAGGCCATTGTATTATGACAGCAGGGCCCACCATCAGTATACGCTGATCGGTGGCTGCAGATGCTGAGCGAGAGACATTTTCCAGCATGTCCCTTCAACAAAAGTTGATCAAATGATTGACTTCTGGTAAGGACAAAGAAACACTGATAGAAATTCAGTCATTCCACAATGAATTTTGATCAGTGTATGACCCGTTTAAGGAATTACATGCTATTTAACTGTACTTTGAATTATTTTATCAGTTCTATTTTTTACACAGTAGTCATGTTTTTTTCATTCAATCTTCACACATTTTCCAGTTCTTTAAATAGCAGTGTTTTTTTTTTTTTTACTGGTCATTGCATATAAACTAGTAAAGGAGAATAAAGAACTGCGTGAATACTGAATGTAAACAGACCTTGCATATTTAATTTGGTTTCCACTGGTGGTGATGTGAAAAAATGGAATGGAGAGAATACCAGTTTACTACATGTACCAGATACTCTGATGTCTGTGCTAATGAGCCAGCTGCTGTCTTTTTATGATATTATATTGTTTTGTATAATTCTCTTTTTCCACATATTTTTAACGAATTGAATAAATTGTTATATTTTTACACAATGTGGTGTGCTGCTTGCCCTTAAAATCCCATGTCTTACGGGGGGTTAAACCTTTTTCCGCTATTATTAAGGAATGTTGGCAAACAAACACCAGACTCTATGTTAGTGGACTCTCTCTTTTTTGAAAAAATGGAAACAAGAAAACAAAAATAATATAATGTGACGGTTTCCATGGACGAACAGGAATAAGCAAAGAAAAAGGACCCGTATTGTGTTGTGATCTCCTTCCATCTCCTGGAAGGGAAGGCACAACAAATTGTTCAAAAACAGAAATAATGCCATGCCATGAAAAATGACCATATGCACAAAACTTTGGAGTGCAAATACTTTGTTTTGCTAGTTTTGGGTGAAATAGGGATGGGAAAGAACCTGCGTTTGGGATTTTATTTGCTGTCTGTTTCCCAAGAGGTTTCAACTGTTCAAATATAATATTCAAACAATTTTGACTTTGATTTACCAATTAGTTTAGTTTTAAGTTCGCTGTTTTGTATGTCAGAGGTCAACACTGTGCAACACTCTAATGCCGCGTACACACGGTCGGACTTTTCGTCTACAAAAGTCCAACGGACGCTGACGGACTAAAGCTGGCTGGTAATCCGATCGTGTGTGGGCTTCTCCGGACTTTCAACATACTTTTTTAGCCTCAAATCCGACGTACTTTAGATTTGAAACATGCTTCAAATCTTTACTTCGTAACTACGACGGACCCCGAAATCCGCTCGTCTGTGTGCTAGTCCGACGGACAAAAAGCCACGCTAGGGCACCTATTGGCTACTGGCTATGAACTTCCTTATTTTAGTCCGGTGTACGTCATCACGTAAGAATTCGATGGACTTTTGTGTGATCGTGTGTAGGCAAGTCTGTTCGTTAGAAAGTCCGCCGCAAGTCCGTCGAAAGTCCGCCGAAAGTCTGCCGGAAGTCTGTCGGACAGGCTGTCTGACTTTTGTAGACGAAAAGTCCGACCGTGTGTACGCGGCATAATTCTTTGATAAAGCTAGACATTTCCAATTTGGAAACAATAACATGTTGGAATGGAATATCTAGAAATGGAATGGAATAATGGAATATCTAGGCCCTAAATTGCCATTAGGCTTAAGACTTAAGGTTCTCATAAGGCTGACATCTTATTCCCCTACCCTTATATATGGAGCACAGTTAAAGTATATACACATAAGAATTCTCTGTCTAGCTCTCTGAGCAGTAGCCAATACAATAGATGGCCCTCATGGTAATTTACTTAGGTCTGTTGATTTGCACAGATCAATTTAGTGACCCGTAGGCTGACAGAATGAGTGCAAGAAAGATAATAAAGATAAAAATAACAGTGCCATTTTGGACCACTCAATATGTATATCTAATTGTTAAAACAGAGTGAGCCTTTCAACATATATGGTTCCTTAAAAAGTAATATTTTAATACATTTCAATGGTGAAACCAAACATTTGTGTTAATCTTACCTTTTTTTATAATGTTATTTACCCTCTCCATTAACATGTTACATTTTGTGTAGTGAACAAAAGCACAAACAAATGGACAAACCACCAATACCCAGGGACCTTAGAAAAAAAGTCTACTGACACTACCACTTTTAGTTATTAGTGTATAAAAAGCCTGCCAGTTTCTTTTTTGTCCCATTGGGGAGATTTCCCTCCCCTGTCCTGACCCAGAGACACAACAAAAAGGAAGAGGAAATGTCTCTAAGATGATAGTCACCGGAACAAGTGTCCTCAATGGAAGATTTTCTCTCTATTCCTATTCTGGTTTTACCTCAAAATGTTTGATTCTCAAAATAATTGTCAGTCCTAATGAAAGTTATTGCCAAGTCAAATAGAGTAAATCTTCATGCAAGATAGATAAAAATCTGACAGGGGTTCTACCCTATCCCTATTCTATCATAACCACAAAAAAGGTTTTGATTTAAGATAAGCTTTAAACATCAGCTATGAAAGGGTTTAGTCTTCATCTTCTCACTATATCAAACATCTGTCTATGGTTTTGGGGATGTTTACCTTATATAACGTCTAATACACAATAAAAAAATAAATAATACCTTCCACGTTGCTGCATTGCGCCGGAAGTAGGCAAACATTCGTGTGAACCAGTTGTAGATTTCATTTAGTGTTAGTTGTTTTTCAGGGGATTCAAGAATAGCCTATATGAACAATAGTAGCAGGTTATAATAAGAAGGGTATTCCAGGTTTAACACTTTTACATACTATATACATCATTTATTATTTTTTAAGCTCAGTGATACCCATCCATGAACTGTTGAATTAAAGTGCAAATATAGGATCCTGCTTTCAAAAAGATATTTGACAACATTAACACAAATCCAGGTTCATAAAGACATGAGTTTGGTGTGGAGAAACTCTAGTGGCCTGCACAGAGCCCTGGCCTCAACCCTACCGTACACCTTTGATATGAATTAGAACACTGATTGTGAGGCAGGTTCTTTTGGCCCACACCAGTACTTGACCTCACAAATCCTCCTACTGCTGAACTGGCTTAAATTCCCACTAACACACTCCCATGGAAATCCTTACTAAAAGAGTATGAATACCTCAAGGTGAGTGAGAGAAAGGAACTTTTGAAGGGAGTTCTAGATTTTGGAGTCAACAAGAGGTATCAAGAAGGCAGCAGGTGATGCAATTAGTCCCTTACTGAAATATTACTTTGGGTGGAATGACTCTTTAAAGCAGAGCACTGGGAATGATATCTTTTGCACAGTAATATTGGTCCAGAATGGCTTAATTTAAGATATGAATCCATATCTGCTATCCAGAGGGCCGCTGGGGGAAGCTGAAAATCACTACACTAATCCGTGCTGCATACAGTGATAGGCTTGATCTTCTGGGTGCTGCTCCATTAGATTCCCCTCTGTACACTGAACACAGGGGGCCCTCACTTGGCACCACTGCCATTCAGAGAATACCTTGGATTATTTTTCAATAAATACAAAGTGTTTTCTGATAGACAAGATAAAGATTGTGACATCATCTGCCCCCTCCTCTTCACCTCAATTTGTATCACATTGTGTTCTAATTATGAATGGCCTGGCACATGCATATTGTATGGGGAGGTTACCTTTCTTGAGGCTTTTGGTAGGGCATTTAGGAGGGGTATAATTAAAAGCACTTATCCTTTAAAATAGCTGCCATTTTAGCTGCAGTGGGATTAGGAAACATACATTGTTTACTGTTGTCTTCCTCTGCTGAAGCCTGTGTCAGAGGATTTCCTTACTAACCTAAATGGGAAGATCTTTTGACATATACTCTGCACAGGCAAAGCAAAGTGGAAATGTTCCACATAGCAACTGGGTATTGAAAGACAAATTTACTTATTAAAGCCAAAGAAATGTAACAAACATTGTAGCAAAGCCCTACTTTTTTAATATGCAGTAAAGGCAGGAGTGAATTAAAGTAGAGTATCCCTTTATGTGTCACACTTATCTATGACATGGAAATAAGAAAATGTATTTGAAATTAAAGTTCTGTATAATTTGCGAATAATACAAGAAAATAAAATTCAAAAGAACAATCACAGATACGATAATGTAATTATTTTTACTAACTGTACCAAATGCGCATCTGCAGACATAGCCAATGCAAGAGTCACAAAAATGCATCATTTGGTGCAAAATAAATAAACCAGACTTCACAACACGATCTGAGATTAATACCTCTATTTAACAGTTCAATGACAACATTCAAAATGGAATTATCTAATTGTTTTGAGTTTTTATTTCTGTTTCCTGGTAGAAATATTAATTTATCAGTCATTCACAAAGCGGGATCAAAGAAAAATGCAAAACATTTCAGCGGCTGATTACAGCTCAGTAATTATTTAGAGCTCAGATTAATTCTAGGGATCAGAGATTACGCTAGTTTGTGATAATTGACTTGCCATCTTTAAACAGCCTCATTTTCACTGTTGTGTGAAATGAATTTTCTAATAATCACATCGTATTGTAATACTTAATCAAAAGCAATTATGTTAGATATTGCTGTTTTCAAAACTCTTTTGCCAAAAAAAAAAAAATATTCTGGACTCATAAAACAATGTCATTTTTTCAAACCCTTTTCATCAGTGAGTGTGAGTTTTTTTATATATTGTACCTAAAAAATCACAAAACATTAAATGACAAAAAATGTCATTGTTATTTTATTGAAAAAGTAATAAATCTGGCATACATTCACAAACTGCCACTGTGGATATTTAGCCAATAAACTCACTAATAACAAGTGACCTCATTGTGTTACATGCCACAATGATGCACCGTTTTCCTAAAATATCAATGGACCGTAGGAAATTTTCCAATCTTAAAATAGTTGGTCTGGTCTTGTCTGTATGAAAGATTGGGATGTTTTAACATGATCCAAACAGAAAAGAGATTTGCCTTTTAAACTGTCTTTGAAATTACCCGAAATACAAGCAAAATCAATAAATTTAATAAAATCTGGGATCCCTGGCTAACACACTATTTGTCTGCAGATTTTGACCTTTGCATTCTACATATAAATAGTCAGCTTTGGTAGGCCCAAAGACTATCAGGAGTCTGACTCCCCCTCATACACACTAACCTTCCCCTCACCCTCCCTACACACCCACTTTCCCTTTACCCTCCTCAACCCGCCTTTTGCTTCTCTCTTTCACCTTTATTCCTTCTACTCACCGTCCAGTAGTTCAGTCCTGACCCTTCCCTCCTCTTAACCTGCAAGTTCAAAACGCTATTTCTGAGACTCCTATATGACTCAAGAGTTCGACTTCACTAACTGGAATTATACTCCATATTTTGCTCTAAGGCATAATATTACTTGATAACAACGTTGATTTTTGGTACATTAACTACCAATGCTTCTATAACTGGCTCCTACTAGTGTGTGTTTCTTAATGTGCTTCGGAACGCAAACAGCTTATTATTTGTACCTCAATGAAATTCCACGTATTGAAATGGAAATTACTAGGGATTCCAAAAACACATACATCCAATAAATCTCGTGCCCACCGCAATTGGGAAATGATATAGAGCTGCGGTATTCAAAGTTCTAACAAAACTTTGTTAGAATCAAAAAAAAAAAAAAAAAAAGCTTTAACGTGCTGTGGTCTATTCTGCCATGTGTTACACCTATATGCCAGGTAATAACCCGTTACAATAAATGTGCAACCCAGAAATACAACTTCAACTCATAAACTAGCTCAGTTGGTGATGATGATAACAGTGATCATGATTGAAAATAAACTAAAATAAAATAGAATAAAGTCCACTTAAATGGTCTTCTGTCATAGTGAATATTGGATTTCTCCAAAAAAAATCACACAGGCAAATGACAGTGAAACATGTGAGTGCTCACTCCACCACCATAACCTCTAGTGGACAAACTCTCACCTTCTTTGGTGGACCTTAAAATTATAAAAGGTCAACAAGGGCAAGTCCTTTTTTCCGAGTTGTTATGTTGAACAATTCCTCCTGTTGGTTAGTTTGAAAGGGAAGAACTTTGAATCTGCCATTATAGCTGGTCCTGGCTACTTAAAGGGACCCTGCCCTTGTTGACCTGTTATAATGTCAAGGTCCAACGAACAAGGTGAGAGTTTGTCCACTAGGGGTTAAGGTGGTGGAGTGAGCCTGTACCTGTTTCACTGTCATTTGCTTGCATGTGTTTTTGGGAAGAATACAATATTCATTATCAAAGAAGATTGTTTCAATGGACTTTATTTTATTATATTTCAGTTTAATTTCTATCATGATCACTCTGATTATCATCATTCTCACCAATTGCACTGGTTTATGAGTTGAAATTGTATTTCTGGATAGCAAATTTATTGTAACTGAATAATACTCCACATATAAGTTCACCACATGCTAGAACAGAACACAGGGTGGTACAGCTTTTTTAAAAGAATTCTAATGACTACTAATATAAATTTTGAAGACTAACAAATTTTCAAACAAATCCAAAAGTGAAGGGTTTATTGACTCTATTTTAAACATAATTCTACTTCAAACAATGAACTTGGTTTTCCACCTAGGTGATTTCATGAAAGTTTGGGGTCGTGGCCAAATAAAAAAAAAGTGGAAACCCTTTTTAAGGGTACTGAACAACAAACTGTAGTATTATTTTTACATTCAGCTACTCCATTACCATATTTCAGTACAGGATGAACAGGGGTTGCAGCTATACCTTTAACCAGGACTCTTCTAAGGAAGAATGCAAGTTGACAAACTCATGTTCTCTCAGCCTAGGCCCTTTCTGCTGTCCAAAGGTATACAATTTCCTCTGCGTGAAATTCTTATTTAGAGACATTTTAAGATCACCAAGTAAACAAAACATGTACACTTACCTGCCTAATTAAGGATGCGTATGTAAAAGGTGGCCTAACTTCTGCATTTTTGTAAAACTCTTGGTTCTGTGCAATGTCTGCAATCAAAGTGGGAAAAAATGAAAATGTAAAGAAACAGCAAAGATGAGGTTTAATAATCTTGAAAGTAAGACAACTCAGGCTAATCCAAGAACATACAATGCGCAACGTACAATCTGCAGACCTTGGTTATCTATGGTAGACCTGGGTAAATCCCAATTAGCCAGTTTGAGCCTGAATACATTCTACTGGAGTCTCATATTTTGTAGTACCTCCCACTTTGGCTTTATAAACTGAAAGTAAATACGGGACAAAAGTCTACCGCAAATACTCCAGGATCTACACATGTGAGATATATTTCTCACTCTAGGCGAGGATGCCATATTATTTGCAATTGGGACAGTAGTACGCCAATTTGAGTCTACTTGGCTGTCACTAATGGAACCGTTGGTATATATCTTTCAATCTCTTTAGACTGGTATTTGGCCATTCATATGGATTATTTAAGGCAGTCTATTCAATCATTATGTTTAAAGTCATTCCATTAGAGGACAATCACCATCTAACCATAAACACTGGAGTTACAATCTTACCTTTTAAGGTGGGTTTTTGTAAGTGTCTTATCTTTGACTTTACATATACATATTATTGCTTAAGATGACCTCTTTTTTATGTAACTCATAATATATATTGGAGTCTTCCTGACAGTTGTTTCATCTACTGGTGTTGTTGTGCTTCTATGTGACCCTGGGGTTGCGACTCTGTTCCTCTGACCCTTGGCGGTGATTGAGGACTACAATTCAATGCATGGCATTTTTTTACTGTTCTTACTAGATGACTGTTTACAGAGCTTGTACATGTTAGCCTGAGTAGGTATTGCTCTGTTTAATGCTTATGCTAATGTGAAGATGTAAATAATAAATACTGATAAGGTGAATCAAAAATTTTGTTTCTATTGTAGAATGTATGTTCCCACATGACATACACCCCTAAAGAAGAAAATAAATTAAATTCAATTTTGAAACGTGTAGGTTGTTGTGTACTGGATTGGTAAATCATAGTTATGGGACTGTGACCTATATGGTTATGTAAAATCACATGTATACATCAAAACAGCCACTATAACAATTTTGTAACAATTGTTTTTTTACCTTCGATGTATAAAGACTGTATAGGATTCTATAACAAAAAATATTGCTGTATGTTCTACATTTTCCTTGATAATTGCCTTCAAAGTCTTATTAAGAGGGTTAAAATGTGTGCAGGCTCTAATTGCCTGGCTACTTAGATTGGACTAGTGTATACTTTCTCAGATATGGCAGAGAAAATAGGTCTACTCACCAGAAGAGATGGGGACATTATATTTATCAGAGTACCGCCTCCGCATGGGTCCCACATTGTGGATGCTGGTGGTTGTAATAACAGAAGGTCCCTGGGAGTGAGGAGTGAGTGGTGTGGTTGGGGTGGTGGGAGTATGAGGTAAACTTTGAGGGGATGGTTCTGATGCAGTCTTTGATAGGGTGACACTGGATACCAGGTTCAGCTGTAAACAATCATAATAGAAAAATAATAATTTAATCTTTAATCTCTGCAAATTGTATTGTTCTCTGGCAAACTTATTCATCAGTTTAATTCATGTTTATATACAAGTCCCCTTCTATATTTCCAGACACTTGCAAGCCCTGGTTAGTTCGTATTAATAAGTAAATTTCAGATTTAAACTTTGCTAAAACTTGTAAAGTAAACAGGGTCAGCACTTGGTAGACACATTTTTTGCTTAATTTGATTTGTGAATTCATAGTGTTGCCATCCATACTTTTACAATGTGTTTTAAATATATTTCTTACCAAATTTTTAAATTTTCTTCATTCTTTATGCAAATGATAAAATTAATAAGCAAGAGAAATCAACTTACAGATTATCATTTGTCTAGTCTTTAACTACCATACTTATCAATACTACTCAGGTCAAGCAGCTGCAAGGGACACTTGTTACAGGTGGGATGAATGGGCCTGAGCAACTACTGAGGAAGGGCTGGGGTACAATAAGCTATCCCATATATACCACTGCTTCTGGATTTTTTCTGGGCATCTTCTACCAGTATATTTCAGTTTCTTGAGATGTGGGGCTGAGGAAACCCACGTCCTGGTGATTAGTTTATGTATAATGAAGTATCCAAGTAAACCCATAAAAGGGTTGCACCCAAGGGAGATGCCAAAAAAAGTATTCAGTGCAGATATCACAACATTAAAGTAACTAAACAACTCTGGACACTACCATAGAAGGTAATTCAAACTATCTCAGTTTTTCCCACATTTAGAGCAGTTGGAGTCATTACGCACTCCAATTTTGAATAATAACTAGGATGTACGGTATGTCCTATGTAGGATAAACAACTGGGTTAGTCTGCCCTACTGTGATAGGGACATTTTGGGTAAGTTACTAAGAATTTCCTCCCACTGATCCTCAGGAATATTACTTAGGTTTTGTTCCCATCTACATTTACTGAGGGAAATTAGGTAGATATTTAGTCAGTAAAACTGTATACATGGTGAGAAATCAGACCACGCCTGGTCCGGAGTGTTAAACACTGAGATGATAAAATCATCATTCAGACTATTAATTTTTTTAATTTTAATATCTGTGATGGTCACGCAGTGAGGTGGGGTTCAAGTGTCTGTTTTCTACTGTGGTCTCACAAGAAGCCTGATCAGCCCCACCCAACCCCCAAGTTCTTATCTTGGACTACAAAACAATTACTCTCTAAGTAGTAGAGATATAAGGGGAGGAATTAAGTAGCTTATTAGAAGGCAGTTGGGCAGGGCTGACACCATTTCTTATAATCTTAGTCCAAAAAATGCTGTCTTTTTTCAGCCCACAACAGGAAATCGGGATTGGAGTGCATTTTATCTCTTTAAAGAGGTGTTTCAGAGATGAATTGCATGATTTTTTTGCCACGACGTACACTATGGGGTTGTTTTACTAAGGACAAACAGGCAGTTCACTCTGAAAAGTGAATGTTCACTATGCAATATAATTTTCCCTTAGGTTAGTGAATGAGGTGAAGCTCTGTTGACTTCCATCATCCTATCATTTGCAAGCAAAAATGCTATTTTGTAAAATTTCCTTGCTTGTCACTAGGTATTCTTTGCAAAGTGAATTTTCACCACATACACTATGCGAAGTGAAAATCTCATTACAAAGTGAAAAATGACAAAATGAACATGGTCTACTGCTTTAGTAAAGCAATCCCTGTAACTCCAGTAAAGTACAGATTTAGATAGTACCTTTAACAATTTGGTTCTCTTTGTAGTTGATAAAGAAAACTAAAGCCATTGGCTAATTGGGAGCCAGTCGGCTGCTGGTTTTCCAGCATGCTCATCCGACAGAAGCTTCTGTCGGACCAGCTCCCATACACATGGGCCGAATGTCAGACATTTTTTATTGAATCGGCCGATGTCGCCCCCCCCGGCATTCGGCCTGTGTGTACGGGGCTTAAGGTTTCCTGAAAACTTGCACTAGAATGTACTGAGTTAATCAACAAAAAAATAATGTCTCTGTTTTTACTTTACTTCTATCTATGGCATGGTACAGCACTTTGCTACTCTTCAAACCCAAACTTTCAAATTCTTTTTTCTTTGTAAGCAACCAGAGACATTAAAATGGTAAAGCTAATTAGAACCCACTCATAGATCACTGTGACACCGTGAAATTTAAAACATGATGTTAGATTTGGGCAGACTTTAAACAAACTGCCACTGTGTAAACCATATGCATACAATGCTTCTCACCCCACATGTAATTTAAATATACACTTTCATTTGTTGATTTAATGTAACGTCGGACTGATGTTTAGCTTTAATGTGAACAGTGTAAACATGGCTTTCATAAATGGATAGCGTCTCCAGAACTTAAAACCCTGATATGAATGTGAACTGGCACAAAGCACATTTGTAGGTGTGCTTTACATTAAACAGAACACAAAGTTCATTTTTTTGCTGTTATTTTCTTGAGATTTATCCAGAATATATAAATCAATTGCTACATACGGGACCGTGTTACATTCTGCAATCAGTCAGTCTTATTACAATGTCAAGCTTTTATTTCTTTTAAACAATAAATTAGTTATACGTAGAGTATTTCTGCTTTAACAAAAAAAAGCATAACTGTATTATTGCCATTAAATATAATTTGCCAGCCTTAACAGAGGAATTGTGCAAGTCGGTGCCAAAAAATATGAAGTCATGTTATGAAAAGGTACAGTATATGGTATTAATCAAGAAAACCTTGGTGTTTCATTAATTGATTCCAAAGAAGGGGACCTTATCAGAGAGTTATTTTAAAATCCATCTTGTAAAGGGCATAGATCTATCAGAGTGAAGGAGATAGGGGTCAGCAATCCTAAATCAAAAGAAAGTATATATATTTTTTTATTTTTTTAAATGGAGACATGAGCTAATTTTTCAGAAAGTCTTTGAGCAAAAACAAACAGTTTTAAAAGGATTTTTTTATCCTGACAAACTTTGAACAGCAACTGCATCCTATACCATGACCTTTTAAGTTTATCAATATAACTCCGCTCACATTACCAAGCAGTTCCCTGTATCATTCGAGCTGTGATTTAATGATAATCCCCAGCGAACAGGCAAGTAACGCAGACTTTTAACAGTTTATTATAGAAACGTCTATGTTACTCCTTAATAAATGGGATGCAGATGTTTGGGTTTTTTTGACCGGCTGAACAAAAACGCACATGCACTTGGTACAAATTTCATCTGGGTCTCACATATTTCACCTGGTGTTACAGTCTGAAGCTTATATAATTCTGTATTGTTGCCAAGGATGGTCAAATACCATTGATCTGGAAAGAATGGTCACTTGAAACTTTTATTTTGCTGATAATGAGGCTGGATGTGGGCTGCCACTGACTTTCAAGGTCAAAATACATCCATTTGAAACCAAAAAAAAGACAGCTCTACAAGCAACACACAGTCAAGTAAGTATGCATCTTCTTATTGACAAGTGATACAAATGCTCACAGACACTGTTCCCAACTAAGGCACATCCAACTATTAAATTTGACCATCATTGTGACAAGTGCTACCGCGAAGGCCACATCAGCGGAGATGGAAAAGTGTCAGATAGTCAAATTAGTCTCTGTAAAGCAAGCCATAGATAGTGCAATTTGCACTAGATTTCCCCATCAACACAGTCAATATTGTTGGGGGAGCCATTGTGTTCTCCCAGCAAGGCGGCATGGAGAGCTATCCCTTCCAGGAGAACACACAGTGATTAACGCTATAGCTGCTAGCAATGATCGCATTAAAAATCCAACATGCTGGTTGTACCGAAGTCGATCGATTAGGTACAATCAGCCTGCCCATAGATGGTTCGAATCTTGGCAGGTCCCCGCTGAACTGGACAAGAGTCAGACCATGTATGGATTAAGAGCTTAAAGTATATCTAAACCCAAAAACAAAATATTTATATATTGCAGCCTACCAACTATCTTTTTTTGTGGCTTCTTTCCCTCTTTATTTTTACCTGGCAATGCTGCGAATAATATACTCCCTGTCTATTCGTGTCTACACTCACTTCTTCGTGGTATCTATGGGGGGGGTACCCTTGTCTGCCTTTGTTCATCTCCATAACATAGAAAATTTACGGGACTAGTAGTTTACAAAATACACAACATGTTGTTATGCTATATTTTAAGCTTACAGGAAGTGGCAAGCATTTCTGGCAAAATCAACACATATTTTCTGGCATTCCTATATATGTTCTTTATCTGAAAAAAGGAAACAAACGCAACCATCACATCTAAAGGCAAGTAAAATGCAATATATTACATTTTTTGGTTTTGGATTTAGATACACTTTAATGCATAACGTGTAGGAGTAAAGTGTACCTGTCAAAGAGCACTTTTGTGGGATAAGGTGAATCCTAGCATATTATTTATCTAGAAAGAGAAGGAATCCAATTGGTTCCTAGAATAATGATAATAGTATTGGGCCACTATCGAAATGGCAAATCAACAAGTTCTGGCACTACATGGAAGGGCTGGAACTTCTCCTGTCAAAGCACCCTGGATTTGGTCAGGACAGAAGGCTTTGGGAGGGTACTCAGGATATGTGCCAGCTCCTCTGCATGTCTTCGCTTTATAGTTGTAGCAATGTAGTTGATTTACTAAAATTGAAGAGTACAAATCTGGTGCAGTTGTGCATGGTAGCCAATCAGCTTGTTCAATTAAGTTTTGACAAAAAAAACTGGAAGCTGATTGGTTTCTATGCAGAGCTGCACCAGATTTTGCACTCTCCAGTTTTAGTAAATAAACCCCAATATGTCCTCCTTCCCTGACAAACCTTTAGAGAATACTGGTTGCCTCTGGAATAAATACTTTCTTGGTCATTGACCCAGAACAAGCCTGCTGCTTGGATGTGGCTATTGTTCAGTCACTCTGAAAGTATTAAGCCTTTGGATCATCATAACATGCAGGTAACTAGCATTATCTAAAGGAAAGGTCTGCAGTGGCAGCCTACATATTTTTTCAACATAGGCTTTCCTTTAATGGAGAAAAAAAAGGGAAAGGGGGTACAAAAGTGTTAGCATTTGTAAAGAGGCCTGAACAAAAGGCTATCCGAACAGCCTTGACAAATGACAGAAATTCACGCCCACCGCTGGGTCACCACTATCAGAAGACAGCAGCCAATCTTGGCTAATTACCAGCTGAAATTGTATTGTAAGGACTCTAATTAGGAGATGCTTATGTAGGGGATCTGTTGATTAAGCAGCACATATGAATGACCCCGAACGTCAGCGAGTGGCAATGTAGGGTGTAGCCGAAATATTTTGCTGAAACAGTAATCTGATTTTTAAGATGGGAGGCAGCAATATTTGTAATAATAGCTATGAGGTAAACTAATTAAAAGACAGATCCTGGAGGAAAAGACTGGGGCTTGCTGCAGCTGAGCCTGTTCCAAAACAAAGTGCCAAATCTCAACAGTGGAGCAGCAGCGGAGTGGAAAAATGTCTGCCTGACCCCTGCTCCTGCTATTAATGTGCAGGAAAACTAATGACACATATACATATTCCCACAAAATTGTTCTAATTGCTAATTTGCCAAAGGAGCCCAGTTTCCAAATTAAACATGACTGCAATCTGTGAGGAAAGAGAGAACAAAAAAAGGAGCTGCAAGCGCCGGGTATTTCATCCTCCATATCTATTTGTAGGCTTAAAAGACAGTTTGATGAAATGCTGACCTTGTCAATTGCTATTGAAGTGTTTTATTTCCTTTTTTTTGCTCCCCACCCCCACTTATTTATTCTTCAGAACAGGGAGACTTAGGCTGGCCACAGATTATGCAATTCAGCCACGGGTTGAAGGAAAGAAAATTGCTCAATTCCTCCACCAAAATAGTCAGTATTGGGGAATCCCTCCCGCTGCGCTATTGTATTATGACAGAGAGAGGTTTGCCCACCACCAGAATACAATGGTCACTGCTGATGTGCTGCCAGCTATAGCTGTTGGCACTGATCATCTGTTTTTTGATCTGTTTATGGCTAGCTTTAGTTCACTCGATCATCGTTGACTTACGCGACACTGAATGGTCCCAGAAAAAGAAGCTTTTATTATTCTCTGTGACCATGTAAAATCTATGCAGGTGCAACTGCTGGGAGTCGTAGTCTACTGATGTAGGGACTACATCTTCCAAGAGCCTTTTACCTACACAGGTGCAACTGCTGGGGGATCGTATTCTGCTGATGTATGGACTTCCCCAGAACTACATCTTCCAAGAGCCTTTTTCCTACAGAGTTTGTCGGCAGGCTTTTGGAAGTCAAGGCAGCACCACTGTATTGTTGGGTAAGAAATCAACGCATACTGTACGTGTGCAGTGGGACAGAGCAGTGGTAGAGACAGGTACATTTTTGTAGTTCCGCAAGCAGGTCAGACTATGCTGCTTTGGATTTCAATGCAGCAAAGGTACTGTGTATCTCAGCCCAAAGAGGAAGCTAGGAACACACTGCATTTCTTTCACAAAGCTTTCTGTACTTGCAGCATTTTTAAAGGAATAGAACCTGGGGGAATGTGCTGAACATAATTTCATTTTAATTTTGTTGATTTTGTCATGTTGGTACCTTGTTTGCTAAATCCTCCCTCCACGTATTTTGTTTTCTTTTTCCTATCTAAGGAATAACAAATCAAAATGGTAAATTCCCTTAATTTTTTTTCTTGCTGTCTAGAATGTCTCTTTTCCTAAAATGATGAATGACTCATCAGTAATTTTCATAAACAGGCAATGATGTAAACCCCTAATCAAAATGGATTTCCATTAACTGTCTTGCTTAGTACACATAATTGTATCTTTTTGTTTTTTCTAAATGTATTACATGGGAATAGTAGCCAGAGACCAAGAGGATGTGTTTATATATTGACTTAAAGATGGGACTTAACCCTTTCCGGATGGAGTAACAGCGGAATACATGGCCCTATCTACGAAATTTGCCATCCTGGTGTGGTACTGTATGCTCCAGGGCACAAAGATTTGCTATTAGCAGCGCCAGTCTACTTAGGGTAGGGATTGATGATTTAATTGCTCTGAAATTCTGGGCTTTAATCAATGAAGATTGGAGTCTGCTATAAGGAGTGATAAGCCAGGAAATGACCATTTTAAAGGAAATTCTCTGCTGTCAAATCAGGCCACAGCAAAAGCTTCTATAAAGTTTCTACTAGCTTCTTATAGTCGCAGTCATAGCCTTGCTTGAGGGCTGTGCACTTCTGGCCTACTGACCACTCAGTCATAGCCATCTACATGTGCATCAAGCCAAAGATCATGGGAGAGATTTGGATAGATGTTCATTTATGGTTCAGCATCTTTATTTTGCTGCCAGACAGCCATGGCTATAGTTTAAATACTATGGGGCGCATTTTTGTTTCATGATAGTTTATGCGGATTAATGACATATAAGAACACTTTAACAGTAACCAAACCCAGAGCTTATAGACAAACAAAAAAAAGTACCGCTGTAAGACAAGCCATAGATAATTAGATGGGAATCCCTCACATGGAGCTACTGTATTCTGCCTCCAGGGGGGTTGGCACAGGGATCCTTACCGTACCGAGTGGCAGAACATAATGATTACTGCTAGCGGCTATAGTCGCCAGCAGTAATCGCATGAAAAAAATCCAACAGGCTGGATGTACCTCATGCCCTGTAGACACGACCGGTTTTCCCGTCGGAATAAACTCTGAGGGTTTTTCCGACGGAGTTCCGACAGAATTCCGCTCAAGCTGTCTTGCATATACACGGTCACACCAAATTCCGACCGTCCAGAACACGGTGACGTACAACACGTACGACGGGACTAGAAAATGGAAGTTCAATAGCCAGTAGTCAATAGCTTCCGTCTCGTACTTGCGTCAGAGCATGCGTCGTTTTTGGCACGTTGGAACAGCATACAGACGATCGGTTTTCCCGATAGGAATTGGTTCCGTCAGAAAAAGTTAGAACATGTCTTTCTAGGTCCGTCAGAATTTTCTACGTAAAAAGTCAGATGGGGCATACACACAATCGGAATACACGATGAAAAGCTCCCATCGCAATAATTCTGTCGGACATTCCGCTCGTGTGTACAGGGCATAAGTCAATTGATGGATTTGACTTGGGTACAATCAACCTACCCAAAGATTGTTTGAATCTTGGCCGGTCCCTGCTTTATACAGACTGTATAAAACAGCTTGTCAGGCTACTATATGCTACAGAAAAATGGCAACCAATCGCACACAGGATGCTGACTTACTGTGACCAAAACTAAACCAGGTAATGAAAGATGGCTTCAGCTCTGCTCTCCATCCGCAATAGAGGTCCCTCAAAAGGATTCCAATCATCTGACAAAGGTATATGTCTAATAAGTACTGAAAATTGCTGGTAGCGATTTGGGAATCCACCAGAGAGAAGAGCATCCTGAAGTTCCCAACTCTGCATTTTTTCACCCAGCCAATAAGTACAACTGTTTTCCTTTAAGCAAAGCTTTAGTCCAAGGTACGCGGTTGGGCTCATTTTCCGAACGTCCTTTTCTTTGTTACAGATATAAAAAGGCAAACGGAGATAACAAACTTTGCAATAATACAAGTGCGTATATGACTATGTGATATGGTGGAGATTATAAGTGCAGTGCTCTGAAACCACACGAACAACACAAGTGTGTACATACCCATAGGCATGTAAAGAATGTAGTAATATGTATAGTATACATTTGAACTAAATTACCTAAATATAACTGACACCATAAGAAGTCCATTACTGAAATAGTACTCGACTATGCTTAATCCAAAACCACGCGGAGGCAACTATCTATGAATTTTATCATAAGCCAAGCAAACATTCCTCCTTATGTTTCCATCCTAGAATGCATGTTCCATAATTCCCAAAAATAAATTGATTAACTGTTTATTTAATGTTACTAGAAATAAATGGAAGCGTGCAATTATGTTTTCAGCTATAACCATTTCACCAAGCACGTAAATATTGGAGAAAAGTCTAAACATAGAATAATTTAACCATTTTACATTATAGGCCTACTTTGTAACACAGCTTTATGGTATGTTTAATTGCCTGAACATATTTCTATTTATCATATATATTTAGTGTTTTTTCTTTTCTTTTTTTCCTTAAATAAACCTAATTACTTTTCCCCCAGAGTGAACAGAAATACACAGGATGGAATATTTAACCAAGCATTTGATTTGAAAATGTTATTTTAAATGTTTTAGGTCAAGTCTGAATCAATGCACTGTCTGCAAAAAAAGAAAAAAAAACGTAATTACTGTTCAGCCATTAGAAAAAATTATATTGCCTTTTCATGGATGACAGCTGGGTGACGTTTGGGAATACTCAAAGTAATTATCCATACAATATACAAAATATTTTTGACAACTTTTCTAATTAAAACATACTTGATTTTTAATGGACACCACAAACCTCATATGGTAGCAAGTCTTAAAGTGGTGTCTGGCAAAAAATAAAAGGAAATCAATTATATTTGAAGATGTCATGTTACCAAATTTTCTTGCTCCTAAACTGCTACTTGAAACAGTTGCATGTTGTTCCTTGACAATGGTTTTCATGGTAAAAATATCAGCCCTATACTGTTTGTATTGTGGCAAGATACTAGGGGACTGGCTCACGCATAAAGAGACTAGACATTATTGTTTAAGAGTGAAAGTATGCCATGGACGTACACATGAAGTTTACTGAGATTAAAAAAGGGTCAGCCTGGGCTAACAGAGCAAATATTTATAGAAAAGCAATAATCAATACTAATATGCTGGACAAACTTTGTATATTAAACCAGCCACAATATATTAAAGCATCCTGCCAATCAGATTAGTGGAATTTGGCATGAGATCTAACAATACAAATATGGAAACTTTAAATCCTACTATATGCTACCACAACTCAATCTCTGAAACGTTAACCCACCTACTACAATACTCTAACACCCTACCATACTCTACTAAAGCCAAATATCAAGACACCCTACCACACCTCACCACACACAGCCCAGCAGCTGAAATTTTTATGATAGACTACCAAACTCCCAGTAATTCCCTACCAAACCCTACAACAACCCAATGTCTGGACCCTCTGCTATACCTTGAAACAGCACACTATTTAGACACCCTACCATACCCTACTACAACTCCATAACAACCTTTCATACCCTACCATAACCCAATATCCATACACCCTATCATATACTATCAAAACCTAACATCTAGGCCACAGACTGTACCCTACAACAACCCCATAATACCCTATCACAATCCAATCTCTATACACTCTATCATACTCTACCACAACCTAGCATGTAGACCTTATCATACATGACCACAACTCCTTAACACCCTACCTTACCACAACCATACATTTCTCTACCAGAACACAATAACTAGACACAGCCCAATAGCTAGACACTGTGGGGTTGATTTACTAAAACTGGAGAGTGCAAAATCTGGTGCAGCTGTGCATTATAGCCAATCAGCTTCTAACTTCCGCCTGTTCAATTAAGCTTTGACAATAAAAAACCTGGAAGCTGATTGGTTTCTGTGCAGAGCTCCACCTGATTTTGCACTCTCCAGTTTTAGTAAATAAACCCCTATATTATATCCTATGACAACTGAATATCTAGGCACCCTGTCATACCCTACCACAGCCCAATATCTAGATACCTTATTATACTCTACCACAACCCCATAAAACCCTGCCATACCCAATCACAACCCCATTAACACCCTACTATAATTTACTATATACTCTACTACTATACTATACTTCAATAAACAGAAAACAAATCATTTTCTGAAAGCAATTTATAGCTGGAAACCAAGCGTGAGCGTAATTTTTTTCTCCTCAGTACTAGAAGACATGGTAAATGCATTCTTCCCAAAATACTGCTCTACTTCACACATACTTGTATGCCTTTCTCAGTGTTCTAATAATTGAAATTTATCAGATTGAGTATATAAAATATATTCTATTTTTCTTCCTCAAAAGACCATTTTGAGAAGAGTCGACAGCGACCAGACAATATGGTATACTCGAAAAAAAGTTGAAAAAAATTTGCATCAAAGGGTTTGAAGTTGATTGCTTCCAAGTGAAGACACTTTTCATATACAAATGTATTTTATTTCTTCCTCACTCCACAAATGGTGGCACAACAGTAAATTTACATACGCTAATCCAAACAATCTGTGCATGTGACAATAGCGAAACCTCACACAGGCTGCCTATTGTCAGTTTACATACCAGTGAGCTTTATGTTTGCTTGTAACGACGTTTGAGCTGTCAAAGGTTTGCTTTGGACTCTAAATAAATGGTTAGACAAGCACTGTGCGGAAATATTAGACTTTTCTCCAAAGAAAACCTGCTGTGTATGAATTCCAAGGCTATTAATTTCTCAGTCAAAAATATGCATGCTCGTTGCTCATAATAAAGAAGCACTGTGTGCAGCAACGAAGGAAGATAATGTTAACCTGCCTGGCGGAATTCGATCGAGGAGTTAAAAATAAATTTGCTGGGAGGTCCCCGGCAATAGGAATATTATTTAATGAAAAAAAAAAAAAAGAAGAAAATGAAACAGGCCTAAAAGGAAAACTAACAAACAGAAGTCACCTTATCTAAGGCAATCGCTATTAAAGTTGGCTGTACAGATGAGATTTTAAGTGTAAATTTCCAAGTAATCCAACACATATTTTTTTTGACAACACAACACAACCCTAGCCTCTTCCACCCTCCTTTCCCCTTTCATGATTTCCCTGCAAAATGAGGCAAAGAGAAAAAATTTAAATATTGTCTAATATTAACTTTATTCTTAATTTCATTAGCTATATTAGCTATAAACTCCCTTGAAGGGGCTGTAATAACCACCAAACTGTAACACTGTGAAAGCCAGTGGTGTGTAGTAAATGATGATTGCTAAGATTACAGCACAGTGCTCTTAAAGCAGAACTAAAGCCTCCTATCCTTTTGTAGCCAATGAAGCTGCTATCTGTTTGATCATCAAATGCCATGACGCTGCGCAAGTGATCAGTTATGACACCAGCCATTTGATGGTTTGACAGTTTGGTTGCGAGCACAACCAATGTGACTGTTTTTTGAAATTGTTAAATTGATGGGTTTAGTTCCACTTTAAAGTATAAATTCAACTGTTTTTCTTTTGAATGGAGTACGGACACTTAGACTCTCTGTTGGATTTGTACTGTTTCCTGTATTCCCATTGTGGAGATTTCCCCTCACTTCTTCTGCTGGTGAAAATGTTGTCACTGAGACAAAAAAGAAGGACAGCAATAAGATGTTTTACTGCTGCCGTGTCCCTTTTAGACCAGTTTCACACTGCAGCACCCGGCCGTTAGCACTAAAGCGCCGCTTGTTTTAGTGGCGCTTTTCGGCCGCTAGCGGGGCACTTTTAGCCCCCCGCTAGCGGCCAAAGAAGGGGTTGAAAGCGACTGTGTTGCGGCGCTTCCGAAGTGCTTTTCAGGCACTTTGGAAGTGCCACCCATTCATTTCAATGGGCAGGGCGTTTTGGGAGCGCTGAAATGCAGCGCTCCCAAACCGCCCCAAAGATGCTGCTTGCAGGACTTTCCCTAACGTCCCACAAGCGCACCGCCCCAGTGTGAAAAGTCACACTGAAATGAATGAGAGGCGGTTTTCAGGCGTTAGTTAGAGGCTATTTCTAGCGCTAAAACGCCTGAAAGCCGCCTCAGTGTGAGAGTAGCCTTAGAGGGACTTCAGCTCACGTTCTGTCCCTAGGACAATAAAGTCCCTGAGACAGGAAACAACAGGCAATCATTACATTGGAGCCACTGGAAAAAGCAGATATATTAAACTTTCTAATTTTTGGCTTGGGTTTACTAATTAAGCTCTAATGTCTGGGGAAACGACTAAAGGCACTTGTTGTGACAGGATGCTGTCATTGCCAACTTTCTTCCAAAAATTTTAACTGTCTGGCTGCATTTCTAATACTTTGATGCATTCTGAGTCAGTGATCCAGAAGACATATACAGATTAGTTGTGACTTTGCTTGCTGCATATAAGTTACAGGTTAGTGACACAGAAAGTACCGAAGTCAGACAGCCACGCAACTGGCCTTTTAAAAGAAGGTCACCAGTGCCAACCTACGTAAAAGGGGTGAGCTAATGCCCCATGCATACAGGCCAAATATCAGGCAGTATCGGCCAGTTCAATAGAAACTGGTCGACTTTCGGTCCGGGTGTACGGCAGCTGGTCAGGGACATGCTCGAAAAAGGTGTGCCGATTGGCATCTAATCATCGCTTGCGCTGACCAATGTGTTCTGGTGGGGGGCCATCCCCCTATCAGAACACAATAGCTCAGCGGGGTAGATCATTGTACTAACATTACATAGTTTCAAAACTGGACAAAAACATTTTCAGCCATTGTCCAATTCCATTTTCTAGATGTGGCAGTAGCAGACATTTCTCTGTTTACCAAGAAAACAAGCAAACAAATTTGACTTACAGGTTGAGGGCTTGCTTTGGGTTCTGTTGACTTCACATGTAAATGCGTCATCATGGCTTGGAGGCGTTCTTTGTCTTTGGAAAGCTATGAAAAATAAAAACAGAAAATAACACACTTTAGAAAGAGAAAACCAACCATTGTTTATTTATATGCAGTCAAATTTACTGCATTCTGTTTTACAGGGAACACTGAATTAGTGACTTCGGTCCTTGACCCACCCTTGAGTTTTTCATAATTTGTCCATAAGGTCATCAAATGCATACAGACGGTACATGCAAGCAGAAAAGAGTGAAGTGCAATAGCTCATGGCAACAGATCAGAATTTACACATGAACATGATGAATTCAGTTTAACTGATACTGAGCCCTCGTTCACACTAAAGGCGGGTTTGAAATCATGCGAGTTCAGCTGAAGTGCAAGTTCGGGGGCGATTTGAAGGACATGTGTGGGTTCATGCACAGATGTCTACTGAAATCACCCCTGACGTCGCCAAAAGTAGTGCAGGAACTACTTTTGGAAGTCAGTGCGGTGCCACGAAGTCGGCGTCGCACTAATTGGGAGTGCAGTTGCCGGCAATAGACTTCGCTTTGGCATGCGATTTGACATGTCAAGTCGATCTGATGTGAGTGGAGGCTGAATGCTACATGCTACGCTAATTGTTGCTCCTTGCACTGTTTAAAGAACAAGAACATACCAAAAGCATCTTACTTTATGATAAAGGAATATGTTGGAAGAATATTTTTTCATGAACACATCAATTCCCTCATTTTAGTGCTGTCACTAATGCCTACTGAAAGTCAGTTGAAGTGAAATGCCTGCCAATACTTTCGGCAGGGCTGACAACACTGTATAGGATTTCAGTGCAGTAGAGGCACTGTGTTGTCAGATCCCTACAGGAAATTAGGAGCGCAATGGGTTTTCAACAGATACTTTTCTGTACTGCAGCACATTTAAACAGGCAAGCCATGGGGAAATGTACATGTATGGCAGAGATGTACTGAATTTGTTTTGTATCTTTCTTGGCCAGATTTTGAGACTTTCAGTTATAACACTCATCAGTCATGACCATTGGTCAAATGTCAACGTGATAATAAATGACAGAATTGCATCAACTGACCCCCTTCAATATGCCTAATGCTTGAAATTCTAGAAACGTCTGTGAATACACTGAAATTATCCTGAAAGGCACATAATTAATCTTGCTGGGGGGAGGATGATGAAACCAAGTGTACCGCATCACCTGAAAACTTCAATTTAAACGCTATTAGTATCTGCCCTTAACAAGATATGCGAATGTAATCATCGCTGCAACCATTTTATTTGTATTCTTTTCTGCAGAGCTGCCTGAACGTCGGGCACACAGAATGACTTATAATTCTCAGCCTAATGCCTGTGACACGCTGTCTCCGCTCGCTCTTGTTCAATTACATAATATCAATGCCTGCTCGAATCAGATATTCTGTTGTACTGACACTACAGGCGATATGTAAAGTTCATGTTTTGGCAGTAAAAAAAAAAAAAAAAAAGAGCAGCTTGTAAAAGAACAACATGAATACAGAATTTAAAGGGAAAGCTTGGTGTTTAATCCATGGGGGCATTCTCAGAAATCCGTGGGGTTTTTTAAATTAATTCACAGTGTTACCTACAATTAGAAAAATGACATCTGGAAAGTGACTTTTCTCTCCCTCTATTATATCTTTACTACCCATGTAGTCTCTATTGGTCTTAAACAAGATTTATCAAATGTTTAAACTTATATATCTTTTTTTATAATCAACTTATGTGACATTGATAGCGTAATTACATTACAGGTTCCCCTGGGGCGCAGATCGCTATGGGCAGCACACTCTTCATTGTAAGAGCTTACCCTCACTTGTGTGGATTCAATCTTAAAAGGCAATTCCCCTTTAACTTTTGCATGGCTGCTGACCTGCTATTTCTATGAACACTTCAGGAACTCCAGTGGTAATGTATCACTGTAAGTTTTCCTAGCTCTAGTCAACTGTAATTGTGATTATTTCAAAGACAAATAATGGTGTCAAGCACACCTGATATAGGAGGCTGCCTTTAAAAGAAACCAGGAGTAATGAAGTAAATCGTTAAGGATGACAGTCAGTCAACAAGCATTTTTAGAATTACAGCTTCTTTCATGACAGATTTACTTCTATGCTTCTTTGAGTATATGTTAGTATATTCTGCCTTATGGTTTTACATTTTAAATGGGTTGAGATCTCCGTTACTTCTTATGGCTAGGCCTTGAGAAAGGCCAGGAAACCCAAAGACGTCATGTTCTGAAGGACCCATTCTCTGCTTTTATTATGTGGCTGAAGATGCTGTCACGGTGGGTGTATTGCTGTTGACATGAAGCTGTGACTTCAAAATTCTTGCCAGTGCTGTGCTGATCTGTTGTGCCATACTCTGGTATGTGAGCATTCAGCTTGGGTTTAGAGATAGAAAACATAAATGCTGGGGTCTGTTTCTGACACAGAACTGAACAATCATTGGTTGAATAAGCAGTGAAAGTCTTCAACATTATATTGCAAACCTGGTTGAATATGACCAATTACTACTAGCTATAACACAGCCCCCTTACTCATTGACTTGTCTTAGTAAGCTGGTGTCACTGGAAGCTTGCAGAAATATCTCACATTCTACTGACACATTCTTCCAACCATCCCACATCTTAGTTTTTACAGTCTTATGAATCCCAAAAGAGCTTGGACCAACATGGTCAATAAGCTGCTGTATTGGGATGAATTGGGGTATGGCCTAATGTGCCCACTTTTAGTTAAAAAAATAAAATAAGAGGAGTACAGAAGCCAAGTTTATAATACATATGCATTGTTTATTTTGTGTGTGTGCGTGTTTAAGCATGCACACACTATGGCTAGATGAGCTATACTGAACCATCTTTAACCTCAATACCAGCTGCTGCATGTCTTAAAATCAATTACCCAAGTGTCTCAATCTTAAGGTGATAGCCAATACTGCTTCATCCATGTGTCCAGTATGATCTATGTTTGTGGATGCTGCATGCTAGTTCATTATATAGGCATTAATGTACACCTATAGTCTACCACCATGAAGGTGCAGCTGATATCAGAATTCAATAAACCTAAACATTTTCTAGTGTTTGACAGTAAATTGCTAATGTTATTAAACTCACTGCAAACATATTCAGCCATTTACCATGGAAAGGAGAGGTACAACTGTATAGCCATCTACTTTTATAACCCAAACGGAAAAAAAGACCAAAGCTTTTGCGCATCCCTGGTTGTTGTACCCCACAATTATGTTTTCTTTTTAAATTTTTGTACTGTTGACTAACAATTTTCCATTATAGCGAAGTTTTCTGACCCCTTCCATATTTGCCTAATAGGGGCCTACTTCACAAAACTGACATTCTCTTTTTTTTGACTGGACAACATTGGGGTTGCCACTTTCAAAAAAGCTCAACAGCTCAACAATGTTGATTATGCTCAGACCAGTTTGGACTCCTTTACATCAGGGTTAGACAACCTCTGCCCTCCAGCTGTGGTGAAACTACAAATCCCATCATGCCTCTGCCTCTAGGAGTCATGGCTGTGATTGTCAGGGTCTTGCAATGTCTCATGAGACTTGTAGTTTCACCACAGCTGGAGGGCCGAGGTTGCCTACCTCTGCTACATCATCCTTTAAACTGATTCTTTAGGTAAGCTACTCATCTATGCGTTTGTGTGCATTTTATCTAAACACAATGCAAAAAGAGATATGCACACGTACATTCTTTCACCACTGTAAATAAAAAGGAAATATATAATTATATTTGAATTGGTTTTCTGTTAAAATTGATCTTTTTTCCTTCCGTTAAGTAATTGAAAATTGCCATTTATAACAATAATATAAAAAACTACTTGAAGTACTGAAATTGGCTGTAGAAAACAATGTTTGATGTATTATTACCACTCTAAACTATCAGCTGTAAATCTTAATAAAAGTGCATAATTACTTGGTGTGTGGCTAGTTCCCCTTTATATGACCACATCACCAACTTCCCCCCTGTAATTGTTTCTGCAAGACTCGATAATTTACGCTTCACACTACGATACCAGGAAATAAATTAGGCCATAGCGGGTTAATGAAGACTACAATGGGAGGGAAGGCTGAAATCAAGGGCCAGCAGAATTCATGCAGGAGCCAAAATGACACAAGACGAATTGAGAGAGGAATTAAAATGTTATGTAATTAAAAAGATATATGCTTTTTACAGAGGGAGAGCAACAACAGAAACTTTAAGTCTGTTTTTGCAGATATTTCTCGGTGACTATTTGAAGCTGCAAATGACTTTAAAACTCTGTAAAATTCCAAATGTAATTATCTTCTCTATTTAGCCCAGGGCCTTCTATATATCTTCGTAATGCTGCCTTGCATATAAAGCAGCCATTTCTGAAGGCATACTGTAATTTAAAATTAGCACAAGTGCATGAAAAGGAACGGGTTAATCGGTCACCTTTGCCAAGGTGCTCTTGAGACCAAATGTCCAAATATTAATTTAGGAGGAAACAATCAATTGTGTCCATATTTTTTTGCTAGTGAAATTATAAAATGTTGCTATACTGAATGTGTTTGCAGGAAAAAAAAATATTCTGAGATAGTCTTGGGGAGCAGGCAATTTCTATATGGATGTTCGCTTGTCTACAAAATAATTTTATACAATCTTTCTTAACTTCAAAAAAATGATTTGTAGAAACTAGATATTTTGAGCCATTTTCTGTTGCTTCAATATTATCTGGTCACTAGTGTTTTTTTTTTTTTATTCAAATAGAAATATTTCTTAGGTAAAGAAAAGTATTACTGTTTAAGATATAGGGCTTATAAAAGATTGTTTGTCAGATAGACTGGCTACAAGATTTACGAACAGAGGTAGATTTACTAAAACTGGAGCACTCAGAGTCTGGTACAAATGTGCATGGTAGCCAATCAGCTTCTAACTGCGGCATGTTCAATTAAGCTTTGGCAACAAAACCTGGAAGCTGATTGGTTTCTATGAAGAGTTGCACCAGTGTTTGCACGCTCCAGTTTTAATGAATAACCCCCACAGCGTCTTATATCTATAGGCTAAGGCTCATTGGCAAAAAAAAGTCATGAAAGAACTAAATTTGGGTGTCCCATTCAACTACTGCCCAAGTACATACACTTATTTACTGTATGATAGATAGATAGATAGATAGATAGATAGATAGATAGATAGATAGATAGATAGATAGATAGATAGATAGATAGATAGATAGATAGATAGAAGCATTTGCAAACAAATGATAGTGGATATCAGTGTACGCATTATAAAAAATTAAATCTAGATCTAAGTGTCCCAGCACGTGCTTGACCCACATCTAGTTTATATTGGCTTTCAACTTTTCCTGTTAAGGAAAATGCCCATAGAAACAGGAGGTTGGTGGGCCATGCAGCCACTGGCATCTAGTACCTGCAATGCCTAAATGCTCCAAGAACAAGAATGTATTGTGAACATGCCAAAGGAAAGGGGAGACTGAGGAGGGGAACATTAACACTTATTGCAGAACAGAAACTAGTAATTGGTACAGGTTTTCTAACCTACCAATCATTTATTCACCTAGGCACTGGCAAGCTGGCAGGGTGAAGGGCCTCTCATGACATGTTATTATCATATGGACAAGCCAAAAAATGTAATAGTCCAAAGGAACCAGATTTCCGTTGACTATAGTTAGATCTGTGAAGAACCAATTCTGCTCAGTTGCTATAGGTCAGTGCAACTTGTTCGCTGACATTGTTCTAAATTAACTTCCCAAAAAATAACCTGTACATATAAACTCAGTCATAAACATGATAAAATTGTACAAAAAAAAGGACCAGTGTGTGCCTATTTCTCTCCTCAGCATGTTATGATAACCCAAGCCTACTGAGACTTGCCTCATTCATCTATCTGGAGTTTTCCTTCATGTGCTTTCCGTGTTAGTGATGATGATGTAATTGGGGGTGGGTGGTAACACAAAGCATGTTTCTAGTGACTCCTTCAGAGTTAATGGGTATTTTAGAATACCTAAGCATTTTTGCCATTACAGACCATAGGAAGATTTTTTTGGGAAAAAATAAATAAATAAATACATTTTAATTATAAACAAACATGTTATACTTACCTGCTCTGTGCAATGGTTTTGAGCAGCCCAGATCCTCCTGTTTTTGTGTCCCTTGCTGGTGCTTCTGGCCCCTCCTCATTGCCAAGTGCCCCCACAGCAAGCAGCTTGCTATGGGGGCACCTGAGCCGAGCCGCCGCTCTTTGTGTCCATTCAGACACAGAGCCGCAGTTCAACTTCGCCCCCTACCTCTCCTCATTGGCTCACTGACTTTGCTCGGCAGCAGCAGGAACCAATTGCATCAAGCTGCCATCTCAGCCAATGAGGAGGGAGAGTCCCGGGCAGCTGAGACTCTCGTGCAACATCGCTGGATTAAGATGGGGCTCAGGTATTAGAGGGTCTGCTGCACATAGAAGTTTTTTTTCTCTCGCCCAATATCAACACTTTCCTCTATTCTGCTACTGACCACCTCTATGACAAAATCTCTCCCCTGTCCTGCCTCAACCAAGCCACTTCCATCCACAACAAATCCCTGTCCTCCACCCTGGACAAGCTCGCTCCCCTCACTACGCGCAGAATCAAGCCTCGACCCCTACAAGACTATAGATATTGTCTGTGTATTAGGTAGACTTTTAACGCTTCTTTAATAAATGTTATTATATTTAAGCTTTCACTTCTGGCTATAAGAATCCTTATTTAACCAACCTCATATCTTATGGTTAATAATTCATAAATGTACGTTTAGAACGGCAAGACTGGCAAACAAATGACACTAAAATTCTCAAAAAACGTAGTCGCGCTCTTAAGCGTCTGTGGCACAAGACTAAGTCTATCAAAGACTTTAACCAATACAAATCTGCTCTCAAAAAATACTATTCTTTCCTCCACACTGCCAAGCAGACCTATTTTACCACTCTTATTAACACAGCCCCCACCCACTGACTCACTCACTGCCCAGGAGATCGCTAATCACTACAAAAATAAGATTGATACAATCTGTGATGAAATCTCCACTCTACAGGTATCTCCCCCAGTTAAGACCCCATATGAACAGGTACAATTGACGCTCCCCTTATTCAAATCTGCTACTACAGACGAAGTTGCTAAATTCCTTTCTAACGCCCACCTAACCACCTGCCCCCTGGACCCTATTCCCTCTCAAACACTACGGTCGCCCTCTGACTCTATCCTACACTCTCTAACCCACATCTTCATTCTCTCCCTCACTTCTGGCATTTTCCCCAATGCTCTAAAACATGCACTGTCACCCCCATACTTACATAGCTGTCCTTGGACCCTACCAATCTTAACAACCTACGCCCTATCTCCTTGCTCACCTTTTCCTAAACTCCTTGAACGCCTGGTTTACAACCAACTGAGTGACCACCTCATTAAGAATAACCTTCTTGATCTCCTTCAATCTGGATTTCGCCTCAACACTCCACAGAAACTGCTCTTTTAAAACTCACAAATGACCTACTAACTGCAAAAACCAATGGACACTATTCTGTACTCCTACTTCTGGACCTTTCAGCTGCCTTTGACACGGTTGACCATCCCCCCTCCTCAAAAAACTTTACTCCCTTGGACTCCATGACTGTGCTCTTCAGTGGCTCTCATCCTACCTATCCCAACACACCTTTAGTGTCACTTACAATTCTACTTCCTCCACTCCTTTTCCCTTCTCCGTCGGGGTCCCCTAAGGTTCTGTTCTTGGACCTCTTTCAATTTTCATTTTCAATCTACACCTCTACCCTTTGTCACGGCTTTCAATATCATTTCTACGCTGACGACACAAAAATCTATCTCTCCACCCCTCAACTCACTCCATCAGTCTCCTCACTAATCACTAACTTACTAACACACATATCTGTATGGATGTCACACCACTTCCTCAAACTCAACTTGTCCAAAACCGAGCTTATAATATTTTCTCCCCCATGTGCCTCTTCCCCTGACTTCTCTGTCAAGAGCAATGGCACAACCATCCACCCATCCCCACATGTCAGTGTGCTAGGTGTTATCCTGGATTCTGAACTCTCCTTTCGGCCCCACATCCAATCACTTTCCAAAGCTTGCTGCCTCAACCTCCGCAACATCTCCAAACTTTCTAACCAATGAAACCAACAAAGCTCCTGATTCACTCCCTGCTTATCTCTCGCCTTGACTACTTCAACTCCCTCCTCATTGGCTTACCTATAAATAGACTATCCCCCCTTCAGTCCATCATGAATGCTGCTGCCAGACTCATCCACTTTACAAACCGCACAGTGACTGCTACCCCTCTCTGCCAATCCCTCCACTGGCTGCCACTTGCCCAACAAATTAAATTCAAAATACTAACATTAAGTTACAAAGCCATCCACAACTCTGCCCCCAGCTGCATCACTAGCCTAGTCTCAAAATACCAACCTAATCGCCCTCTTCATTCCTCCCAAGACCTCCTGCTCTCTAGCTCCCTCGTCACCTCCTCCCATATCTGTCTCCAGGACTTCTTCCGAACCTCGCCCATCCTCTGAAATTCGCTACCCCAATCTGTCAGACTATCTCCATATTTATCCACTTTTAAGCGATCCCTGAAAACGTTCCTTTTCAGAGAAGCCTATCCTGCCTCCATCTAACAACTGCACTATTTTCTCCATTAGCTCATCCCCCACAGCTATTACCCTTTTGTATAACTTGACCCTCCCTCCTAGAATGTACGCTCTACCGAGCAGGGCTCTCTGATTCCCTCCTGTATTGTAATTGTACTGTCTGCCCTATGTTGTAAAGCGCTGCTTAAACTGTTGGCACTATATAAACCCTGTATAATAATAATAATAATAATAATAACACTTGACCTAAAAAATGCACTGTTGGTGGAATGGGCACACTTTCCCACAGGCACACTGCACAATCTTGTTGGAAGCCTTTCTAGAAGACTTGAGGCTGTTATACCCACAAAGGCAGGGCATCTACATAATATTGCCTATGGTACTGGAACTGGATGTCCAACAAGCTCATAGGTGTGATGGTCAGGTGTACACAGACCTGTATAAGACTTACTTAAAGTGACCCATGCACACTATAGGCACACTATAGGCACACTATTTTTACATATACCGAACAAGCAGCAAAAGCACTTCAAAACAAGCCCTTATTCATCTCTGTATCTATAACTATTGTTTAAAAATTATTTTCAATTTCACAAAACAGACACTGAAATCGTACTGTTTCTATGAGGACTGATCTTGGCGGCCTGTCAGCCTTCTAGTGTAAACACACAGCAGGTGTTTCTAAGCTGTTAGAAAAGACTTTAGAGTCTTTGTTGTGATAGCTGAGGATCTTTGAGAACGTAAAACTTCACATTAAAAGCAGAGGTTGGCTGGTTTCAAAGCTCTTTTTCAGCTGGTTTAATGGCCATAGCCTAGGCACAAGTGTGCACAAGTAAACATATGTACTGTAAATGTCTTCTGTTTTAAAAAGCCACTACTGTGCATAATAATATGCTATTGGGGAACCTTTTTGGTTAGCGTTGGCCCCCACATTGTAACATGACGGCTTATCTTGTCTGATTATTCTGGTTAAGCTTATTGCACATTTTATTATTACTGATTAAAATAAAGGCCTATGCCTGGCTATCCAATAGATAGATAGATAGATAGATAGATAGATAGATAGATAGATAGATAGATAGATAGATAGATAGATAGATAGATAGATAGATAGATAGATAAAAGGATACAAGCCTTCTAAATAGAAGCCATACAGGAACTACATTTCAATTAGAAAAAAATGAAGCCAGTGAAATTGGTGACAGTGTTTTACCTGTAACTCTAATTGCTGTACAACTTGCATCTGAACTCGACATTGAGCCGTGCTCCTGTCATCCAATGCATGCTCATTGTTGAGATGTCTGTAATGACAAAAGAAGAGATAATGAGGATGGGGTAACTGCCCTGCCTCAGATTCAGCCATGATTTAGGGTTCAGTCTAAATGGTACAGTGGTACATCCTGCTCGTAACATTGAACCTTAAAAACAATCTGCTAAATGGGAAGAAGGCAGATAGGTTAAACACTGTGGAAAAATTACACATGGCTTGCTCCAGGATATGTGTGGGTTGTTACCCAGAGAACTGAAGAACTGAAGAACTGTAAGCTTATTTCATTGCATGTTTTAAGCCTGATTATTCACAAGTGGTGGGCCAATCTGAGTTTCATTTGTGACAGCTACAATTGACAAAACCTGAGCTCACCATTCTGTAAATAATTTTTGGCATGATGGAAAATCTTTTTTAATTGGCACTGAATGTATAATCGTTCTGCACAGACATTGTACAAAGGAAATGGCATAACAGTAGAAATGATTGAACCAGGTATATATATGCACTTGGTAATCACTTTAATGGCAGATTTTAAAGACGTCCATCTATAGACAAGGTAACCTGTCAGATATTTAATAAAGGTTAGTAAAAGCATATACATTTCACCACACCTTCACCTTTTTTCCTTTAACTGTTTTATAGTGCCCATAAACACGAGATGGCAGTTTGAAGATTTGACCTGAGAAAGAGCTTTTTCTAATTGGAGCTTATATATACAAACTCATATCATCCAGATGTGTGTGTTTATGCAAAGTGCAGACAATCATATGGAGCTGGCCTTAACTCTGGAGAACAACAGCAACTGAATGGAAAGAGACAACTAATATGATCAACCTTCATTTAATACACTCCCCCAAAAGTCAACTGGTCTGAAGCTGGGTACACACAGTCAGAATATCAGCAGGAACTGGCCGACATTTGGACCCTGCGTACAGCTGTCCTTCTGATAAAAGCCAGTCTTAGTATCACGGTAGTCATCTACATATAAACATTAACTCATCCAGATATTTTATCATATGAAGAAGGTATTTACCATAGGGCTGTGGAGTTATTGGGGTTGTGATCATTTTTCCTTTATTTTTGACTCCCTCCTCTGACCAACTCTGGACATTTGTGTACAAATTTAGCAGGAGAACTGAAGGAGTTGTAAGGCATGTTAGGATGAGTGCTAAGGCTCTTTATAGCTTAGAGAACAAGAGACCTAGCGCTCTTTTCACTTTTTATTAGCCTAAAAAGCTAAAGTTTAGTAGAAAATATAAACAAGGAAAAAGCATGCCAGCAGTTATTACAACAGAAATCACATGACATAAGGGGTAGAGAGTTTGTACTGAAGAGCGTCATCATTTAGGAGGGCCTAGGGGAAGCATGATGTCTGAATACACCCCTGGTTTAATTTATGGAAGCCTAGGTCTATGGTTTAATCAGTGGGCAGACTGATTAATGCTGATCTTCGACTGGTTGCCAAGGGTTGATTCCTTACATTGCAATGCCATCACATACCAAGATGATCTACAAAATACAGAAAATCTCACAGATGATGTGTTTGTGCTGCATTCCTGAATGAGTTTACAAATGCCGGTCATTCTAGTTCTTAATTCAGGCACTGGCACGAAAGGTGTGAATAATCCAAAACAAAAGCAAAGCAATAACTAAGCATGAAATAACAAACATAAAAAGCAAAACAATAACATAGAACAGAAAACATAAATAAATAAATAAACCACATTCTTTAGAAAAATGTCATCGATCAAGCATCTCTTAAGGTACCCACAGACACAGGATTCATCAACCCTAAAAAGAAACCAAAAAACTTTCCATCCTTAAAAGGCTTGTTGATCCACCTCTATCTTCCCTTAATTCCATGTTAAAAGGTTTAGAAAAAAATTCAGTCCAGTTAAGCCAGCCATAGATGTAACGATTTGCTTACTGCGACGGGTTGCAGGGAAGAAATTAGCTTGATTCCCCAATCAACACACGCTATAGTAGCTGCTAGCTATAATCACATTTAAAATCCGACATGCTGGTTGTACTCAAACTGGTCGATCAACTTTTTTACATTCAGCCTGCCCCATACATGGTTTGAATTGGCCAGCTGAGATTTGAACCATCTATAGCCAGCTTTTATTCCCTACAACTAAATTTTTTTTTCCCCTTATCGTTTCCAGGGAATTATTTTTTGTGGACTGGTGTTAAAACTTCCTACTTATTCAAGACAAAGCTGTACTAAAGCTTTGTATAGGGTCACAACTATGGCACTCTCACTTGGGTTTATTTTATTTATTTATTTTATTTTTTGTTTTAAAACAGTATGTTGTTAGTGTTAAAAGTTACAGATTTGCTGCTTCTATTTCCAATTTAGCTGTATACTCAAAGTGATGGGAAATCCAAATTTTAGAGTTGTTACTAGAACAAGAGGTAGAAAGAAAGCTTCCAATGGAGACACTTGTTCCAGTGTCAACTGTCTAAGAGGAAAATTCCCCCCATGTTTTGAGAATTTCCGCTCGCTTCCTGTTGTCTCTCTCTCTCTCTCTCTCTATCTCTATCTATCTATCTATCTATCTATCTATCTATCTATCTATCTATCTATCTATATATATATATATATATATATATATACATACATAGGGCTTTTTTTCAGGGGGAACTTGGTGGAACTCGGTTCCACCACCTCTGGCTCAGACCCTTGGGGGGGGCCCGCGGACCACAATCACTTTTAAACACAGAGGTCCGGTTTCTGTGTTTACAAGTGACAGCTTTGCGCTCTGTGTGTAACCGCACGGAACTCTGCCCTCTGTATGTAATGCAATCTTGGTATTTAATGCCCCTTTAGGACCCTCCTACTGTTTGTGAAATTTGCCTGACCACACCCACTATTTGATGTGATTTGGAAGGTGTGTGTTGGGTGGAGGGGTTTTGGGGGGTCGTGGTTGAGTTCCAGCACCTATTGTTTGAGAAAAAAAGCCCTGTATATACACTAAGCTTACAGGTAATT